>OX438746.1:11816805-12416805 GCA_949316235.1 Oegoconia quadripuncta
TGTGAAAGTGAACGAAGTGTGTGTGATATGTGACAAAAATAGGCCCCGTAATGACTGGCCAATGGGAAAAATAATAAAGACTTATTGTGGTAAGGACGGTATAACCCGTGTAATAGACATTAAGACCAAACATGGAGTGTTGCGTCGTCCCATTACAGGTGTGATTGTCCTACCCACTAGTTGAGTACTTGATGGAACTCTCGTACTGGGGGGTAGAGATTGTTACGGACAATCTCATCTGTAAAACAATTAAGTTAAGAATTTTGTATTTTATTAATAAAGAGTTTGTTTTTTGTATGTTTTACCCAATATGTGATTATTGTATCTGGTTACCAAATTAAAAGCGGGTATTTGGCTATTTTTAATAAATAATAGTTTAAGTGGGTAATCTTTAAGAAAATTTTGTAATACCCTCCGAATGTTTAAATTATTTCTTCTCCCTTTTTATGTGTGTATACTCTTCTTTCATAAGAGAATAATGACTGACTCACCTTGTAACTAGTTGAGAACCTAATTTATGTACTTAAGTAGGGAGAAATTATGATTAAATGAGTACAAGTAGCAGGACAGTACGAATACGACAAAGCATCGAGTTTCTCTTGTTTCACACGTCCCTGGTAATCCTGGTTAATTGTGGTTCCGGTAAAGTTAGTGGTTCCAGCTAGTGTGTGGTTCCTGAATACGAAGCTGTAAAATAGTGACATCTCGGAGAAAAATAAGAATCCTTGCCCCTAAAATCCTAGGGAAGTCAAGTGCCGCCTACTAGAGGGAATTTAGATAAGGCCCTCAACGCCCTCTACAACGGGCTCTTGCCAACGCGACCCGTCTCTCTCTCCCGCTGGTGTCGCCACCAAGGGAGTTTGAGTTCAAGTCCGTTGCGCCATCTTCAGGCCTTTCTACAAAACTGGCACGACTCTCTGCTATAACCGCTGCCGGAAGTCCGTTCCACAGGGTGGTCGTACGTGGTAAGAAGTTTCTTGAGAAACGTGCAGTGGTAGACTTCCACTCATCCAGGTGATGTGGATGGAAATTTAATTTTCGGCGAGAAGTGTATCGGTTAAATTGAGCAGCGGGTATTAGCTCGAACAGTTCTTCAGAACACTCCCCATGAAATATGCGATAGAGAATGCAGAGGGACGCGACGTCTCTTCGCAACGCCAGGGGATCCAGTCGGTCAGTGAGACTCTCTTGGCCGACAATTCGGACTGCGCGACGTTGAACGCGGTCAAAGGAAGAAGCTGGTACTGAGGTGCCCCAGCCCATAGGTGAGAACAATACTCCACGTGAGGCCGAACTTGCGCCTTACAAAGTTGGAGGCGGTGAGCCGGCGTGAAGTAACGAGCCGCCCTACTGAGGACACCTAACTTTTTGGAGGCCAACTTGGCCTTATCCTCCAGATGACCGCGGAATTGAAACGTAACTAGAGATGTCCACTCCGAGAATCCCAATACTCAGCTTAACGTCAAGGGGAGTGCTCTGAAATTGAAGAGACAGGAGAAATGGAATCTTCTTTGCGGTGAATGCGCAAACTTGTGTCTTTTTAGGGTTAAACTTAACTAGGTTGAGAATGCCCCAATTAGAGACTTGGTCTAGTGAGGTCTCGATTTCAGACACAAGCTTGTCCCGACACTCATCAACGTGCGCCCGAGAAAGATTAGCACGGCCGGCATATAAGGCATCACCCGTACTGTCATCCGCATAACAATAGAAGTCACTGGTTTGTAACATATCATTGATATGCAGAAGAAACAGGGTGGGGGATAGTACGCAGCCTTGCGGGACTCCAGCGTTCACGGGTTTTAGATCAGAGCAAGAACCGTCGACAACGACTTTAATGCTACGATCCGTGAGAAAGCTGACAACCCATTTGCAAAAATTATCGGGCAGCCCAAAGGAAGGAAGCTTCGAGAGAAGCGCTTTGTGCCACACCCGATCAAAGGCTTTCGCTATGTCCAAACTGACAGCCAACGCCTCGCCGTTGCTCTCTACCGCCTCCGCCCATCTATGCGTCAAGTAGACAAGAAGATCACCAGCCGATCGACCCCTACGGAATCCGTACTGACGATCATTGAGCAGCTGGTGCTCATCCAAGTACTGCAAGAGCTGGCGGTTTATAATGCTTTCCATTATTTTGGAGAGCAGGGACGTAATGGCTATAGGTCTGTAGTTTCCTGGATCTGAGCGGTCGCCTTTTTAGGGATCGGGTGCACTAAGGTCGTCTCCCAGGAATTTGGTAATACGCCTGTGGAGTACGAGTGTCGAAATAAACGCGCCAATACCGGAGCCAACTCTGGAGCACAATGGGAGGGATACGTCAGGCCCACAAGACTTATGAATATCAAGGGAGAAAAGTGCTTTACGCACAGATTTTTGAAGTGAACTGGACTTCCAGCATAGAACTTCCACATTGTGGAATGGTTGGAGGTGGCTTCTCCCTGTCATCCAAAGTCGAGTTGGACGCAAAAAGAGATCCCAGAAGCTTAGCTTTCTCCTTTGCGTCATACGTCACCCTCCCTGCGCAGTGGTGGAAAAGAAGGCACACAGAAATTCCCCTGGACAGCTTTGGCAAGAGACCAACATGCACGTGTTCCCGAAGGTAGACGGGCCAGCCCCTCACCAATTCTGCCGATGTGCTCTCACTTAGCTTCGGCCATAACTCTTTTGAGGAATCTGGAGGCAAAGTTATACTCTTCGCTTTAGGATCTTTGGCTGCATTGCAATGGCCCAGGCTTGGAATTTCTCCTGCTTTCGACGTGACGCCAATTTGCAGGGCAAAGCGAACCAGGGCTGGGACTTTCCACCAACGGGTACCACAGAACATGGAACAAAAAGTTCCATGCCCTGGAGCACTACGTCGGCGACAGAATCGGCAATGGCGTTGGAATCGCTACTGGCAACTTACATTATATTATTTGTTACTAAAATATTATGTGTTTTCCTGGTCAAAAATAGTCTGATTATTTATTAAATCATTTTAGAAAAACCTAGTTTTTTCTTTACAAATCAGTCGATGTTACTTTGATGTCTGTGAACTTTATAAAATCTACGAATTATGTGCTATATTTACTTATTTTGTTTTTTAGATAGAAAATATTCGAAAACTTCGTCATATTCGAATAATTCGAATAGTAGCGATTGAACTATTCGTAATATTCGAATAGTAAAATTGGGCGAATATTACAAGCCCTAATTGCAAGCGATGGGGCCTACTTTGAAGGCGATAAAATAAATTTAGATGAATAATTTGTATTTTTTGTTTTATTGACAAATTCCCGATACTTAGTACACTGAATGTATGTATGTAAGTACGTATGTAAGTATGAATGTAAATGCTTTCTATGTTACCTCGTGTAGCTTAAACGGCTGAACCGATTTTGAAGTGGAAAGTGTCGTTCCATTCGTCTTGATCCCTAGGGTCATACAATTTATAGTAAAAAAAATCCAACATGGCATCCGCAAAATACAAAATATGCTTTCGGGTTTTTTGGTTCTTAAACTAACTTATGTCTGTAAACCTGATACGCTGTGGTTTAGATAAATCACAAAATCGACACCAATAGCTAGAACCGAAAAAATTTTAACATTTCGTTACGTACATATTTACCTTTATTTCGATTTAAAATTGGACATTTGTACTCTGAGTTACTTAACTCGAGTTGGCGCTACTTGGCGTCATTATAACTTAACTAGCAGGAACATCCATGTTAAGTATACTTGCTTGAACGAATATATTGAATGGTTTCTTTAGCCGGCCTGAAAAAAAAAATAAAAGTTGAGTAGGTATGTACAATGACTACACATTAAGATTGCAAATTTTGCTAACCGGGCCTCCTATGTGGCCCAAATGCAACAATACAAGGGATTATGTATAAATTTCTTAATGCTTATTCAATATTCTAGAGGACATAGGTAGTGTGCCGGATGAATGCAGTTTTAGGTAAGACCTTGGTGGAACCAATTAATTTTTTTGAGAGGGTCTTAGTAAATATGCCATTTTTATATAGCTCTGGATGACTTAGATAGATAGATAGATAGATAAAGCGTGTATTTGCATATTACAGAAACACATACAAATTTATACGACGCAACAATCATTCTGCTTGGTGTAATTCTTACAAAATGTAGCCTTATTTCACAGTAATAAAAATAAAAACTAAAATTAAGTACAACTGTTACAACTTATAATAGAGTTGTATGTGTATCTGTACTACAAATGGGCCATCGCTCAGTGTGGATCCTCACCTATAGCGGTAAGACACTGAGTTTCAGCTAGTGACTTCGTACAAATTTAACGTAATTGTTGCACTTACTTTGGTTGGATACACGAAAGTGGTAATGTTGTGTGAACCGAACGCGTTGACGGCGTGGCATGTGAACTCCCCCATGTCCCCCCAGCGCAGCGACGTGATCACCAACTCGCCAGACCTCAAGACCTGGGGCCAAAGAACATAGCTAATATTGAAAAAAACCGATCAAAAGATGTCGAATTCCATTAAAAAGAGCTTTGGCTGGAAGACATTTCATTCCAAATTAAGGAGCTTGTATTAGGTTTTACCTATGAAATTGGCGTTTTGTATGAAGAATTTCATTAAGACTGTTTTCTCCATACAAACATTTTTGATTTTTTTTTAGGGAACGGCAAATCCAAATTTAGCTAAATTTTGTGTGTATTATATACACAAAATAGCTATAAGCGTAAATTTTTAAAAGTAACCGCTTTAGAAAAGTTTCAGCAAATCTAAGAAATGATTATGGGAAGCACATGAAAAGAGCTCTGTTCAAATTTTTTTTATTATGTGATTTAGCCCAGAAATAGGCATTTACTGGGTGCGCGTGATACATCTTCGGCTTCATCGTCGCTTTCCATCAGGTGAGATTGAAGTCAAACGCGAAACCAGTTTTTAATAAAAAAAAAAAAATAAAAAAAAAAAAAATATTTCATGTGAAACCTTGAAATAATATTCCATTTTTCAAATAAAAAACAAATTTGGATATAGCTTTAAAAATCGCCGGAATTGGTAGATATGATCATAGAGGAATAACACTACACCGAATATGATTAACTCAGCGGGGCGTCACAAATATTTATTTAAGACCTAGTTTTACTCGTAAGCATGTACTATTATATTTGTGATACTGCAATAAACATACTGAATACTGAAGAAAAAAAACTCCAATTTCATAGGTAAAGACCCAATATATTTTTCTGTGGTATTAGGTATTTAGGTACGCACAGTTTTTAGGTATACATAATATAATCATACGTTTTACCCTTTATAGAATTCAGAAGCGGTTGACAGTCAGGTTCCTATTAATTACTGGTTACATAGACACCTATATTAACAATAGGTCCAGTTTTAAATAAAAAAAGTTCACTTTCAGAAGCACTATTGGTATCGCTACTGGCTACCAGATGGCGCTGTATAGGATGTACGTGGTACATAGTATAGTTTTTTGACAAATTAGTGATAGTTATTTATTATGCATCGTTTCTGATGGAAAGTCATTAAACACTAAAGGGATAGTGGTGGGTGATTCTTGCATCGACAAGTTAACATTATTGTGATTTAATTGTACCGGATTAATAATCAATGTTACTGCTACTTGATACTGGATGTCGCTACAGAATTATTGTGAAGCTCCTGTTTATCTCGTTTTAGCGCGCTCGTACCTCTAAAGGCTCTGACATTTTAAGGACTTATCTGCTCAATGGCGTTGATACTAGGGTAATTTTCTTGCTAAATGAACAAATGATTCAAAATATTAAGTGTTACAGAATTGAACGAACCCTATTTTTTTTTATCCACAACGGGTTGGTACTTGACCTCAAACACACCTAATGTTAAGTGAAGATGAGGTCGAAGGTGGAAGCGTACTGACCCGGAAACCCCAACACATTTGGAGGACTGGCTATCATATCTCTGACAACCGGAATACGACAAGGCTATTAACATTGCTGCTTGGCGGCAGATTTAGATAAGATGGTGGTAGCTAGCCAGGCGGACATTTGAAAGGCCCTACCACCAACCAAACCGAGTACTTAAACATGTACCCCGCTGGGGATCGAACCCGCGACCTCGGAATCGTAAACCCAATGTTGTCTACATTGAGCCACGGAGGCGGTATACAGGTAGTCCAGTAATTTTTTGGTGCAACTTCTCATAATATGAAAGTTTCTGATTTTTAATACCCATAATTTGGAATGTGCACGGAACGAGGCTCAGAGAAGACAAATATATCCACCTCTGACAAATAGTACCATAGGATATGTGAATAGTATCCTGGCCTCTCCCTTATCGGGGGAGGCCAGGTTACTATATCACCTACTAGAACTCGCAATGAGTGGAAGGAATTGACTCCATTGGTAGTGTATTAAGGACTGTTGCTTTTATGAGGGTGGCATATCGTTTTCTTACGATAAAACCCTCGATAAAAAAAAGAAAAAAAATAAAAAAATACCCATAATTAATATAGTAAATATGTTTTCTATCAATTCTGTAGCTTGCTTTAGGTATAGTACAGGTATTTAGTTATAAAACTTACAACATTAAATTAAGGTTACCACTGTGAACTTATTATCTTGTAGAAAATAAGTCAAATCAAATCAAAAATATTTTATTCAATGTAGGATACAAAAATATCACATAATGAAAGTCAATATGTTATTTTTTTTTAAACTACATCGCTTCACAAGGTGTTATGGTTAGGGCGAAGAAGCGACAAGAAACTCCGCAACAACACATCTTTTCAATTGGTTTCCATCTTTACAATAATATTACATTTTATATTACATATTACAAAACAAAAGCAATTAACATAACGACCAGTTAACACCAGACCGCCTTTTCGCCTAAATAATCATCTATCTTGTAATAACCTTTCTTACACAGAATTTCTTTAATGAGGCCTTTAAATTTCTGCTCTGTTAAACTCAATGCTGCTCTGTTAAACTTAATAAGCTAAGATATCCTAAAACAATTTTCTAAAAAAAATATCAATGGCTACTTTCTATTTTCAAAAAATCGTTTAGTGAAATTTTTCACTATGAAATGTAGAAGTTATTGATCGATTTTTTGAAAATAGTTACAGGAGTTCTGAATACCTACCTATATTCTCCGACGCAATGATATTCACAGTAGTAATTTTAATCTAATAGTCTATGTTTTATTACTAAATACCTATACTATAGAATCAAACAAATCGTTCACCCAAAAACTAAAAAGCTTCCTTGTTAAAAAAAGCTACTATAACCTAAATGATTTCTTTCAAGATAACAAAGTATTTATATGATATTTAAGGATCTTAGGATTCCTCAATGCCTGCTTTAAGAAATGTGTATGTAAAAAATCTTAATATAATATATATCACTGTGATAATAACTATAGTTAAGTATGGAAAATAATAAACTGTCAGGCCCTCTTCTAATATAATATTGCCATGCCCCAACGGGGCGTCACAAATATTTATTTAAGACCTAGTTTTACTCAAAAGCTTGTACTACTATATTTGTGATACTGCAATAAACATACTGAATACTGAATACTATATCTAAAGCAAGCTACCGATTTCTTAGAAAACGTTTTTATTGTATCACTGACAGGTACTTTATCCATGTGCAAAAAATCACGGTCTTTAAGATTATAAGTTAAGTATCCTTACTGGACTACTTTGTGTGGATGTATCTCACTAATACAGGCTCGAATTTTAATTCGTGTAATTCCCATCAGCTGCTGACTCTACACCTGATTAAGACCAATTATCCACTAGGAACCATCGCTGAAATTAACCGAAAATTGTTGGACTACCATACTAAAGGTGCTTTCAGAATCGTTTTGTTGGGGTAATCGAAAATCCATGTGCAAAAAATCACGGCCTTGATTATAGGAAATTAAAAGTGTATAACCGGACTAATTATTTCATTTAGTACTAATAAAAATAATCACTCGCTTCACGCGAAGATAAATATTTTGGCAGGCGTCTGAAAGGCGTTGGGGATCACAATAGTTCGGCAACGACGTGTTATGGGAATCTAATGACCTGCAACAGCTACACCTACCTGATGATGATGAAAACCCTCACCTTCATCCTGGGATCTTTCCTCACGATAGCTCCCTTGTTGTCCCTCCACACCACATGTGGCCGCGGGTGCCCTTTGGCGCGGCACGGCAACACCACGTTGTTCCCAATCGTGTCCATAAACACCTTGTATGAGACCACTATTCGGGGCGAGAGGGGGAGGAGCCGGGCGCGCTCTGATAGGTCACTGCTCCCTTCTGTGAATAATAAGGTGGTTTATTTTATTTATTTACATAGAATCAACAGCATTATTACAAATTCTTATTCAGAAAACTAATACCAAACTTATGCCAATTAAAGATTCTTATTATGTTACTGACAACGGTTACTTTAACATTGAATGGGTATGTCTTAATTAAATTACAATAAAATTCGTACTAATACATTATTAATTATAATATTATTATATAAATGTCAATAAAAACAAATCAAATCCTCAGTGATATATGAGTCGTTATGTTAATATGTCTAAATATGAATAAAATATGTCTATGGAAGTGAAATAAGCCGAATGAAAATGTCAAAATTATAGATCTATAAATATGTACAAAATATGTGTGTTGTGAGTGTCTATGTGTGTAAGAGTTAGTGTGTGTGATAGTTAGTGTGTGATGGGATGGCGGTGGGTATTGCATGATGGAGTAAATCAATGGACGGTTTATTTTTGTATGTGTGTTCTCGAATAGCGAAATTTGCATGGGGGTGATCAGTGGTGGTATTGTAATACGAATAAGAAAGAGAGAAGAAGGAAGAAAAAGTATTTTTATTGCCAACAAATACAGAAAATTTCGTAGGTATAACATTTTGCATAATTAAATGTATTTGTGGCAAGGGGATTGGGCGTCAGGATTTGCTGCCAATATGTCGTATGGCAATTGACATTACGTGTTGTTTTCCATTGAAGAAATCGGTGACCTACAGGGGTGCCTTAAAAAGACTGACTGTGTGATGAACTATGGCCCATACCCTCTCTCAGTGAGAGGAGACTGTGCCCAACAGTGGGGACAAATAAGGCTGTTGGTGATGAACTTGATGGAGATGGATCATCATTTTATAGTTACAGCTTTCGCAGTATTGAGGTCGTATCCTTCAAATGACAGAAAAGATGAAAGGAAATCGTTTAGCTTGCCATAAACAGCCCTTAGACTAACTTCATCGGTAGAGTAACTTCATCGGTATCGTTATCGATTACGTTGACCAATGAGAAACCGTCAAATTGTCGAGCGAGCGATGAGCCAACCAATCATATGTCAGAACGTAACCGATGACGATAACGATGAAATTATGTAATAAAACCCCTGGTCATGAGGAGGGATGAACGAATGTAGCGCAGTTTTAACTATTTAGTAATCTGTGTACGGGTTACATAGTAATCTGTCCCTGTCATTTGGCATGCTGCTTATCTGGTGCACAACGATGCAGCCATAACACTAAATGGGAATTGGATTAACTTATCTGTGTACTTGTCTACAATCAATACAACATACAAGTAAGTACACAAAGATGTTTGTAGTACATATTTACAAAAACGAAATAGTAAATACACATTTACAAATAAGAAATCTGAACCGGAATGGTGCCTCTTAAGGCTTAAGGAACGCACTTGTAAGTAAGTTTCCTCTTTGCACGACAGCCAGACTTAGCCTCTGAGCGAAATAGAAGCCAGCCTTCGGATCATTTGAAGCTTCGCAGCTATCTCTCGAAAACGACAATGAGAGCGCTGTGTACATGTTTTAAGTAAGTGCCTAATTGACCAAATATATGAATGGTAAAAAGTACTGTGGTAAATATATTTATAAGGTAAATACTATTTTGTACACCCAATGTTACTGTAAAACCTGTAGACAAATCAAGCGCCTGCAGAAATATTTCCAATGGCGTTTATATTCCCACATAAGTATTTGCTTTGATTATTTTGGCAGGGGATTTTATATGTTATGGCACAGAGCGCTGCTGTTACCTAAATACCGACTTTGAAATGCAAGGAGACGTTGGATTCGCTTCGATAATCAGAATGTTTACCTACATTTTATGGAAAAAAAAATTCAACATGGCGCCCGGTAAATATAAAATGTGCTGTCGGGTTTTGTTGGTTACTAAACGGTTTTGCGTGAGATTACAAAAAAAATATTAGGTCCGTATTACACTATATTACTCAAGAAAGAAAGAAATAAACAATTCTTTATTGTACACAGCTTAAAAATATACACAGTGATATTATTTTAACAGGTGTACAAAGGCCGTCTTATCGCTTATAGCGATCTCTTCCAGACAACCATGGCAAAGAAACTTATAATATAATACACTACTGCTGCGTAGCGTAAAGCAAACTTACAAAAGTAAAATATATCTAAATCCTTATCCTATAATATATATATATATATATATATATATAAATATACCTAACATTCATACAATAGTACAAGCAGACATCTACGCTTGAGCAACATTCAAAAATACGGGTCTTAGGCCCGTAAACCGTTCTCAAGATTGAGAATAGATTTGTGACCGGTCTCAAGTAAACGTGTTGATTAAGAAAGATAAAAATTGAGACGTGAAACGCACGTGCATACTGAAGCAGTACTCACTTGAGACGTGCGCCAAGTTTCACGTATTAATAAACGAAACTCAAGACTATTATTCATTCGCCGCTGAGGCGAATACTTAGACTAGAGTAGACCTCAAGATTGGTTTATAAATTAGCACGGAGCTTGAGATATCATCAACTTTTTAAGATCATCTCGGGTGATGCAGCCTCATGACTTGTATTGAGATTGGTTTATTAATACGGGCCTTAGAGGGGATGGACGTTTTCTAATATTTTTTTTTCGATAAATTTTTTATAAATTTTCAGCATATGCCCAGCGCTTACTTTCCACGGGTGGCATTGTATAATAAACCCGCAAATTTTACTCAGCTGAGCGGACATTAAAAAATGTACTCCGCAGGGGTTCGAACTCGTAATCTGGTCATCATTATTAAAACCCGAAACCAAGCAGTAGTGACACAGTTTTACATACCAGTACGGAAGACAGTGGTGGAAGCCCTCGCGTTCTTCATGCCAGCCCTGACCAGGCATGTGTATTCGTCCTGATCATCAGTTCTACTGACGAGGAGTGTGGAGGTCACCCTGCCCAGAGACGTGGGATTGGAATCAAATATCTCGTTAGATTCTAACTCGTGCTGGAAAAGATAAAAAAGAAACATTTCGATATTTAGGACTATGCAACTTCTTTTTTTTTCGAAAGGCATCACGAAATTTGGAAAAAAATACTGGCTAAGTACAAGTCGGGTGGAGTGTTCCGCATCTAATGTAGCTAATATTATAAATGCGAAAGTTTGTTTGTTTGTTTGTTTGTTTGTTTATTTGTTTGTTTGTCGCTCAATCACAGCGAAACGGATGAACGGATTTGGATGAAATCGCACGTCGTAAAGTCGCCTGTCTCTCAGTTTTTTTACAGGATACATTTCGGGGAGTGTGCGTTGGAATTACATAATCTTATTTCACTTCGGACCTTCCATCTTCGGACCACTAGGCGTAGGGAGAGATTCCATCCATATATAGTTAATATACCGAACATTCGTCTAAGTTCGATTCTTCATTCATCATCCGAACAGCCAAGGCATAGAACTCCCTTCCGGCGTCAGTCTTTCCTGAATCCTACAACCTTGGGATCTTCAAGAGCAGAGTGAATAGGCATTTACTGAGATCGCGTGCTTCATCTCCGACCACATCGTCACTTTCCATCAGGTGAGATTGTGGTCAAAAGCGAATCCAGTCAATCATAAAAAAAAAAAATTTGGTATATAGTTTATTTTTATTTTATTTATTCAGGTTAACAACATCCTTAAAACACAGATATACAACTAGTTATTATTTAAATTGTATAGGCTAATTATAAAAAACAGAGAGTAGACATGTTCACAAACCGCACTTGTATATAAAAGCAAATATCGATTGCTGGTTTCAGTAGTACGTTTGACTGTACAAGAATTAAAAATATTTTCAAAGGCAAAGGTAATTCAGAGGCTTACTTCCCAACATGTACTTAATAGAATATGTAGTATGCCTTATAAAAATAGGTAGAATATACCCTGGATTAAGACATATAGGGTATTATCTCGATGAAGGGAGTAGTTCCCGCGGGATAAATGAAAGTTGGTAAAAGAACCATAAAACAATATGTAAAAAAAAATATCTCCATATCTTACTACAAATTGAAAATTACGGACAAAGAGGTCCTGATGATCATATTACATCATTTACTGGTAGTAAATGCATTATTTTAAACATTTCGGACACTGATACCAATTACCTATCTAGTACCAAACTAGGCAAACCTGTCAATTATTTACCACCGCGGGATTCGAAACTGCATCCGTTGGTTTCAAAGGCAGTGTCACCGCACCCACTACCTATACAAATAGGCCGTAGCGTTATCCAAGTATAAGTTTCTGCCGCTTCGGAAAGGGAAATCATTTGAGAATCAATCAAGGAGCTGCACAAGAAGTACTCAGATATCTAAAACCTTTTCTGTAAGTAGTTGATTTAAAATCTAGAATGGTCGAAGAAAAATAGTGATACATAATGTTAATACCCGATATAAAAATAAACTTGCTGTTAATGTCAGCCGTTTACACAAAGTCACTAAGTCATTTATGGGGCAAACCCCATATTTTAAACGAATTTCTATAAAATTGATACAGATTTCTTTTTTTTTTTATGCACAACGGGTTGGTACTTGACCTCAATCACACCTGAACATCCATAACTCGGGTGCACATGCCCGTATTCATCATACAAACATATGCCCCTAGCGGGATTCGAACCTGCGACCATTAAGCAAGTATTAATGTTACGCTTTTATAATAAGGTTCCAGTGGACATTCAAAATTTACCTTTAAATAAATTCAAAACCATCATGAAACAGACATTATTTACCAAAGGCTATTATAAAATTTCAGACTGTCTGGATGATCAATCAAGTATGAACATGGACCGCTCGGCGATATTCAGTCTAATTATACAATATAATATAATTCTAACCCACACTTATTTAAACGTAAATAATAATAATAAATTAATAAATATTTCGGACACTTACACCAATTATCTAGTCCCAAACTAAGCAAAGCATGTGCTATGGATACTAGATAACGGATAAACATACATAAATATTTATATAAACATCCATGACTCGGGAATAAATGTTCGTATTCATCACACAAACATTCACCTTTCGCGGGATTCGAACCCGCAACCGTTGGTTTCGCTGACAGGGTCACTATCCACTACACCAATCGGTCGTCAAATGATTTAAAAGAGCAATGCTTGAGTTTCTAGCTCGTTCTTCTCTGGTGAATCAGCTTTGTGAATGAGCAATAATGTCGAAAACTTTAATAATAAGATACAAAAAGGTGACGTTTTCAAGTGTCAATTTTTATACTACGAAATAAATATTTATTGGGTTTTGATTTTGATTTTTGGTTTTGATTTCGATTTCGATTTTGATTTTTGATTTAGATTTTTTTTTTGTATTTTAAAGCAGAAATTCATAGTACCCACCTCATAAACTGGTGCATCGTTTTTGTACCAGTGCACAGTGGGCGCTGGCGCACCTATCGCCTCGCATGTGAGTTCTACCGTGGTGCCCGGCGCGTGGGGGTAGGCTGCGAGTGGACGTTGCGTTATGGACACGAACTTGCGGTCGCGTGGCTGTTTTGATGATACTACTGGGGAGATAGAGAAGACAATTAAATAATCATCGCTTGTTGCCCGTTGTGGTAGACAGTGACTATTGATTTCCACTTTTTTTTTTATATGAAAGGGCGGCAAACGAGCATGCGGGTCACCTGATGGAAAGCAATCACCGCCGCCCATGGACACCCGCAACACCAAAAGGGTCACAGTTGGTTGACGGCCTTTGAGGAAGGTGTAGGCTTCTTGAAGGTTCTAATGTCGTATTCGTTTGGTAATGTCGTCCACTGCAACGATCCTGACATACTACTTTGGCTTCTTACATTCTCATCCATTCATAGGGTTCCATTCAATGTTTAAGATCGGACCTATTGCGGAAATACATACGGCGATGTAATACACACCTACCTCTGCATAATATACCCGCTCTTGCAGTTGAGTCCCGTCCCTCACTGAGTTTTTTTTTATGCCCAACGGGTTGGTACTATTGACCTCAATCACACCTGAAGTTAAGTGAAGATGAGGTCGAAGGTAGAAGCGTTCTGACCCGGAAACCCCAACACATTTGGGGGACTGGCTATCTTATTTCTGACAACCGAAACACAACAATGCTATTAACATTGCTGCTTGGCGGCAGATTTAGATAAGATGGTGGTAGCTAGCCAGGCGGACATTTAAAATGCCGTACCACCAACCAAACCGAGTACTTAAACATGTACTCCGCTGGGGATCGAACCCGCGACCTCCGAATCGTAAACCCAATGTTGTTTACATTGAGGCACGGATGTGGAATGGTGGTGATGGTCGTTCAATTTAAAACACAGCAATCGATCCACGCATTACTGAGGAAACAAAAACGTATGCTCTATACTAGGTCGTCGCGTCCCTCTGCATTCTCTATCGCATATTTCATGGGGAGTGTTCTGAAGAACTGTTCGAGCTAATACCCGCTGCTCAATTTAACCGATACACTTCTCGCCGAAAATTAAATTTCCATCCACATCACCTGGATGAGTGGAAGTCTACCACTGTACGTTTCTCAAGAAACTTCTTACCACGTGCGACCACCCTGTGGAACGGACTTCCGGCAGCGGTATTCCCGAACGAGTACGACATTGGAAACTTCAAGAAACGAGCCTACACCTTCCTCAAAGGCCGGCAACGCATATGTGACCCTTATTTCGTTGCGGGTGTCCATGGGCGGCGGTGATTGCTTTCCTTCAGGTGACCCGCATGCTCGTTTGCCGCCCTCTCATATAAAAAAAAAAACTAGGTACTTACTATTAGGTTCTATACTGTTATTTAGATCAGGTAATAGCTTCATATGCCTGTTAACGTTCGCTGAGCGGCATCCACAGCCGAGCAGACTGGCAACTGTCACGAGTAGGACTAACTGATGCATGTTCAAACTATAATACTTAGAGATTCTTGTTATCTGAAAAGAAGAAAACTAAGGTCAGTATTTGTGGAGGAACACTCATTCCTGTACAGGTTGAAATTTAATGTACACTTGACACTAGATGTTTTTGGCGGAAAGTCCCTTAGTCGCCTTTTACGACACCCACAGCAAGAGACGGGTTGGTTCTATTCTTTTAACTACCGAAACCACACAGCACAGTAGTATATAGTAGTATAGTATAGCACTTCAATGTTCAGTTTGGTTGGAAGAGATCTCTTAAAGAGATCACCTTTGTACATAACCTATTATTAGTACTCTGTTATATGTAATTTTTTTGGTGCATTAAAGAATATATATATACAGGGTGAAATTTAATTCGTGTAATTCCAGTTTATTGATGACTCCACTTCTAATTAACTACAACTTTCCTCAAGAAACCATAGTCGAATTCGACAAAAATTTTAGATTACCCCAACAAATATAATAATAATAAATAAATAAATATTTCGGACACTTACACCAATCATCTAGTCCCAAACTAAGCAAAGCTTTGACTATGGATACTAGATAACGGATGAATATACATAAATATTTATATAACATCCATGACTCAGAAATAAATGTTCATATTCATCACACAAACATTTACCCGTCACGGGATTCGAACCCACAACCGTTGGTTTCGCTGACAGGGTCACTATCCACTACACCAATCGGTCGTCTGAATAATAATTGTAATATGTGTTTAATATCGTATAACAAAATGTTTAAAATTCGATTGATACAAAGGCTTCAGGCAAAGTGTTTCTATGATGTTAAGGAATATTTAAATTATCAGAACGCTATGTAAAGTGTCACAAATCATATTTTGCACATCTGCATGCAGATTGAATACATGATTCCTTTTCTTATCAGACTTTTTTTTCTTTTTTTTTTTATCTGTTTATTTTAAGGGTTTCTTCAATAAAGAAGATGTCACCCTCATAGTGATACAGAATGCCTTAACCTCTACGCTTAATACCTACATCAATTAAATTATAGAGTGTCTTAGCTGCTCCTTTATCATCAGACCTTTATTGTCAGACCTTATAATCTGGCAAATAAATAATTTCCTTCTTTCTTTCAAAACAATTCTGAAAGCACCTTTAGTATGGAAGTCCAACACTTTTCGATTGTATTCAGCTATGGTTCCTAGTGGATAGTTGGTCTTAATCAGGTGTGGTTGTGGAGTCAGCAGCTAATGGGCTAAATTAAAATTCGAGCCTGTATCAGTGAGATACATCCACACAAAGTAGTCCAGTAAGGATACGTAAGAATAAGAATAAGAATCGTTTATTTGACCCATTTAGCGACACACATATTAATTTACATGAAATATACACAGTGAATTTGGGACCGAGTGTGACAGTTTCATGTAATAGAATAGGTACTCCTATCGCATAATGTAGTTTACAGTGTACAATAAAAATAGCTAAGCAGTTTCACTTATAGATTAAAGTCCTTAAAAATTAATTTTCGGTGTCGCAAAGTGGTAAGGCATCAGTTGCAGTCTAGAAGTTAGACTACAACGCTGGTTTTCAGTGGAGTCTAAAGTGAAAACACGGACGCCGATTTGGACACTGACGGTAAGTTTAAACAGTTTTTTTTTTCAAATTATACACAGGTGCTGGGTGATTATAATCGTTACGTTCGATAGGCGTCCATCGAAAGGTACTTGCCTTGCTATAATCTTAAAATCCCTGATTTTTTGCACATGGATAGAGTAGAGTACCTGTTAGTGATCGAATAAAAATGTTTTCTAATAAATCGTTAGCTTGCTTTAGATATACCTACTACAGATATTTAGTAATAAAACATAGATAACTCGATTAAAATTACCACTGAATTTCATTGCGTCGGTGAATATACTTAGAACTACTGTAACTATTTTCAAAAAAAATCAATTAGTAACTTCTTTATATTTATGAAAAATTTCACCGAGGGCAAATATCACGACTTAATTTGATTTCAACGTAGATATAATATAATACAATAGATTTGTACCTACAAACGTTAAATTGTACTGCTAAAACTAAGAAATAAACTAGATGAGAAGATAACGATATTAATGAAAATACCAGCAAGTGTAAATAAATATATATACATGTAACAATGAAAATGTGATTGTGGATTTATGTAGTACAATGGGCTAAAGATTTCCTGAAGACTGTTTGCCATAAATCAAATCTTTATTTCGATACAAACATACATACACATACACACTTTTAATCTTAAGTTAATGGGTTATATTTTAATTTATTTTTATTTCATTTTTTTCATTTATTTTGTTATGGAAGAGCGGGGTTTTCTAACACAAGTATAAATATACTTAAAAAAGAACCCCAACACTAAAAGTAGTAGTTAAGTATCTATGTAAATGAAAATAAACATTTTTGATTTTGATTTTTGAATTTAAACTATTTTTAGAAATAACAAAGTAGCCATTGCAAATTTTTTTAGAAAATTGTTCTAGGAGATCTTAGCATCTTCTACAACGCAATGAAGTTCACAGTGGTAACTTTGATTTAATATTTTAGGTTTTCCTATACTATACTATATGGAATGATGATGATGATACTATACCTAAAGCAAGCTACTGAATACTCTATCCTTCTACAAAAAAAAACAGGAATTTTACAATTATTGAAAGGTACTCGTACACCACAAACATTAAGAAGTTTTCTGGATCAAAGACTGGACACACAACGACACACTACTCCGTCAAACACAACACCCGTCGTTTTTCGTTGTTTGATGAAAATCGGTTAAGCCTTCTCGCAATTTGTAGCTTTAAACACTATATTTTGGTCTTGGTCTCTTTGGACGATATAATCATTTGCCCAATCAATGTTGTCTGTCGGGCATGTTCTAAATACTCAATTTATATTTATTACAAAAACGGTTTTATATTACATAAAGGACAATTTATATCATTATTACATACATAACATTACGACCTTCATACCGAATGGGGTGGTCAGAGGTATCCCAAACATTTAAACAGTTTAATGCTTGAAACAACATCCATCCATTTTTAAATAAAAAGGAATGCACACGTGACAGGGCGTGAATTATGTTTGGGAATTCTCTGACCACCCCATTTGGGATAAAGGTCGTGACGTTATGTATGTATGTATATAAAAATAAGTTGTTGTTACATAAAGTCACTAAATCATTTAAGGGACAATGTATAACGCTTTAAGAATAAGGTTCCGGTAGACATTCAAAATTAGCTTTTAAATAAATTGTATAATTTAAGATTATTATAGAATTTCTGATTATTTAGATAAGAATGCGTGGAAATGAATCTTTTTTTTATTTGTTTCTTTGTTGAATCATAAATTGTAATAATATTTGTTTAAAAAGAGTAACCCTGAGTTTCTTACTCGTTCCTCTCTAGGAGTCCTGACATTGTTTTTTTTTAATTTGTATTGATTAATTTCACAAAATGTAATAATATTTCTAGATTATTTTTATAATTTAAATTAATTCAAATTAAAATGACTGGAATCGATAATTTAATATTTTGAGGAAAAAAAAGTATTAAAAATTTCAAACAAAGCGCGTTCTATTTTTTCCTATTGTCTCATAAAATAAAGAAATAGCGTGAGTACATTTATCGTATCCATCCTGTTTGGATATTAGTTGTCACTCTTCCTTTATTAGGAACGTACGAATTAAATCATACAATAATTACTTAACAATTACCAAGTAAATATTACGTGACACGCAAATTAAAATTAACACTGCTATACAACTTCCTATATAAATAAGAAAGATAGGTACATACCAATAAAAAGATCCACACAAAATAATCAAAAAGTACAATCCAACACAAATAAAAACTTGCAATTTACAGCAATAAAACGAAATATTAAAAACACAACGCGCACCAATTAAAAAGAAATCGGCTGTCAAATTTTAAATGTCGAATTCGAACTCTTTTAATTTCAATGGTCGCTGGGAATTTAAAAGTGGAACTAATCAAGGAGAGAGAGACCAAAGAGTGTTTGCCTGCAACGTAAACCGGGACCAAATGGCTGCATATGTTTAATTGCTTGACTTATATACTCAGTTTGGAGGATGGGCTTCGGTTTTCTTTGAAATACAAATTGAAAATCGCACGCACACGCCACGCCTACTGACTAGATGGAAAACTCACAATTACAATATAACCTAGATTGAGTTATTATAGGTTTAAACTTTGTTAAACTGGTAACATAAATGCATGGGGTACCTACGCGTGAATAAGCACGTATCAAAGTGCTAGTTAGGGACCAGCGGTGACGTCATCAAACTACTTTTAAATTTCTTCACTTATTATTTTATGACGCACGTTATACGAAACCAATAAAACGATTCCAATGAAACTTTATACGCATAAAGCACGTACATTAATCTAAAATGTTGGTAGAGAAACATTTTCAAAAAACGATACTAAATTATTACAGCGATTTTAAGGTTTCCCTAGTAACAGAAAAAATGCAATATACCGGATGAGTTTTTTTACCGTAAGGAAAAAAATAGGGCATATTAGGTAAGTGAAATAGAAGGTATTGGCATAGGTAGTTTAATATTTTTTTTTCAAAACTATCATAGAATAAAGCATTAATTTTGTCGTTTGAAAGTCGCCTCTCTAGCCTATTCTACATAATTATATGATTAAATTAAATAGATAAAGAAAACTTGGAGAAAATATGGCGTCCTAATAAATTTCGCATTATAAGAACGAGTCGCATATCAAAAAAAGTAGGCGCGTGCATTATTGAAAAAAAAAATGAAACTACCAATGCCAATAACTTCTATTTCACTTATCTAATATGCCTTTTTCCTTGCGGTAAAAAAACTCATCCGGTATTCTTTTAAATTCGATATTTTGAAAATGATTTCTACTAACTTCTTAGGCCTATCTTTTTATATACGTAAAAACTTTTCGAAAATTTTGGTTTGAGAGTTTGTATGGATTGCCGTGTATGATGAACGGAGTACCTTTTAATAGTTCGCTGTTGAATGCGCATGAGTGAATTACAGATTCACCCTTATGAATTTACAGTTTAATAGAGTAGCGAAAAGAGAGTTGGTCCTATTATGCTACGAACTACACGGACAACCATTTATAAGTAACTTAGTACCTGATCGGGGGGCAGGGCAGTCACATGAAAACCTACTATATTTATTAATAAGAAACAGATAAATTTCATCAAATAAAAAGATTGGAAAATCTAGTTAGATTAGTTAGTTTTTTTTTATATGAGAGGGCGGCAAACGAGTAAACGCCAGAGTATAAATAAGCCTGATTATTGAGGCAAAATCATTTTTTGTATTATCCCTAAGACTTGGCCCTACAGCGTGAATTTGAATTCGTGTAATTCTCATTAGCTGGTCCCCAAGAACCATAGTCGCATTGGATTAAAAAAAAACTGATAATCCATACGAAGTAAACCATTCTGAAACCTACCTTTAGTATGTAAGTCCAAAAATTTTTTGCTGACGTCGGCTATGGTGCCTAGTGCGTATGCAGTCGAAAAAATCAGAAATTTAACTGACGTTCATACCGCAAGACTGGTATACTTTAGCTATTTACACAGCTTGATGTCATATGGCATATTGTTGTGGGGAAAAAAGTTAGTAAATCCTTCAAAGGGCAATGTATACGCTTTTATAATAAGGTTTCAGTAGACATTCAAAATTTTCCTTTAAATAAATTTAAAGCAATCATAAAACAGAAATTATTAGCAAAAGGCTATTATAAAGTCACTGACTATTTGAATGATAAGCAAGCATGGACATAGCTGTCTTATTATTCATATAATTATCAAATCACAAATTGTAACCCATAATCTGTTTAAAATAGCAACCCTAGAGTTTATTGCTCGTTCCTCTCTGGGGAGTCAGCTTTGTGAATGAGCAGTAAATTTAAATGTAATATTAATAGTGACTTTTTCAAGTGATAATTTTATCCTATGAAATAAAATATTTTGATTTGATTTGATTTTGATTTGAGTGAAAAGTTGTTCGTAATCAGGAATGAAGTCACCAGTAAACAGGAACAGTAAACTGTATAGTACGGAGCCCAGAAGATAGTACCGTGGTCTGATATCGCCTGATTTGTTAACAATAATTAAATTTATTGTATTTGTGAAGGATATAATTTATTTATTTAAAAACAGTAACAAACAAAGAGATGGAATTTAAATATAAACTAGAACAAATGTAAAAAATTGGGGCCGCGAGGCAAGGTACCCAAAACGCTGGCCGCGTTTCCTCCTTGGATGCAGATACTTAAGCAATAAGTATTGTATTTGTGTATACATGAATTCATAAAAATAATTATAGGTATCAAACACAAGCCCAATAAAAGAAATATCAATTATGTACTTAATTATGCTATAGGTACTGTAACGTTGCTTGTCCTTGAATATTTGAAAAGAAATGACGTCATTGTGAAACGCCACTCGTTCAAAAATATGTGCATACAATTTTCATAAAAAAACTTTTCTCGGAAACAGAATTTAGGGCATTCAATGGCCCGTGCCTTTTCGTGATGTCGAATAAATCAAATGGATTTGCAAGTCTATACTAAGTAAAGCACTTAGACTATATTTACTTAATAAGTTACTAAGTACAGGATAAGTTTCCGGAGATACTCAGTTCCTAAAAGGAAGGCTTAGTCTTAAACTAATACAGCCGCGTCGTTGTAGAAAAGCGATGGGTGCTAAGCCCATACAGCCAGGGCAATTATTTTTGATACCACTCGCAAGTAGAAAATGATAAATTTCACCAGTGTTTTTTTTTATATGAAAGGGCGGCAAACGAGCATGCGGGTCACCTGATGGAAAGCAATCACCGCTGCCCATGGACCCCCGCAACACCAAAAGGGTCACAGATGCGTTGCCGGCCTTTGAGTGTTTTTGATCTAGAGTACTTTTACCTGACTGCTCCAGGAAGGAGTGTAATGTTTTTGGGATGTATGTATGCATGCGTCTTGATCGATTTTGATGGTATCATGAGATTCGTCTTGATCCCTATAGAGTGTGAAACTGCATAATTGTATAGTAAAAACTCCAACATGGCGCCCGCAAAATGGTTTCTTAGTTATTGCGACGCTTATGCGACGTGTTGATTGTGTTTATTTTTTTTATTAATTATGGCTTGGCGGTAAGTCATCAGCCTAAACACGAAAACATTATGTAGTAATTCTTCAGTAAAGTGACAGAATGCTTTATGGAACATTTTGCGGAAGAATGTATACTCTGTATACGAAGACTCTGTATACGACGAATGACTTGTTTTGACTGAGACTGACTTCACTAAACTGAAGAAATAAAAGAAATAAGACATTGCTGTATGGGCTTAGATCCCTTTGCCTTCTCCGAGGGGAGTGAATTAACAAACAAAAAATTCAGTCAATATTAAAACTTCGCGGGCTTTTTGGCGGGAACTCGGCGAGTGAAGTTGCATTTTTCTTTATAATTCTTATAATTTATGCATTCTAACTTTTGAAGCTTAATAATGGCAGAATATTGTGCAGCAAACGTTAGTGATGGTGTACAAGTGAAGGGAAGTGTATATTGAAGTGCGTAACGGAGCTTTCCTGTTCCCACAAGAAGCCGCCAAAATCTTTTGTAAAGCATTCTGCCACTTTACTGAAGAATGACTTGACCGTGACTAGACTTTGTATATGCCAAGTATATACGACGAATTACTTGTTTTGACTGATACTGACTTACAAACTGAAGAAATAAGAGAAATAAGACATGGCTGTTATGGGCTAGTTCCCTTTGCCTTCTCCTAGAGGAGAGAATAAAAACAAAAAAAAAAAACTTCGCGATTAGAACTCGTTAGAAATTTTCGACTTTTAGAGCGAAACTTGTGAGTGGTGGAAATTCATAAAGACTATTTTCTTATGTTTTGCTATAAATTGTATGGAACGCTCGATATGGGGCTTTACACCAAAAAATACGTAGAAAGGTCGACAGGTGAACCATTGATATTGTTTTTTAATATTAACATCCAAATTTTATTACATACAATATTACATACAATAAAATTTTTGGGATATCGGACATTGTATGTAATTTTCGCATCATACAAAAGTGAACGACTCAAAAATCACTTTCCAAACGTAATGAAAATCTCCTTCTTTCTCTCGGTTAAAAATAGCCTTGTAGATATAACAAGATAACTTATGCGTTACAGGACCTCGATTCAGACCAATCTGGCAACCTGGATCGATTTCCAAATCCCGCATTGAATTTCAAAGCAGTTGGCAGATGTTAATCGTGATTTCAAATTTTAATTTGCGCCAGCGACGTAGCTTGTTCTCGCCATGAGGCATCCTATAATCGCTTTACAATAAGGTTCCTGCTGATATCAAATAATTATAAATAAATAACTAACTGATTAACTCAACAATAATCAATTGGTCGACAATCAATTTAGGACGACCTGTTTGGTGTAGTGGTTAGAAACTCTGACCACTATACCAAAAGGTCGCGGGTTCGAATCCCGCTAGGGCCATATGTTTGTATGATGAATACAGACATGTGTTCCCGAGTTATGGATGTTTTTCATTTATACATGTATTTATTTACAAAAAAAAAATGTATTTGTGTAGTTTATCAACCATCTGGTATCCACAACACAAGCCTATAGTTGCTTAAAGTGGAACTAGATGGCGCTGTATGTATGTCCAAGGATATATTTAAATAAAATCTATTAATATTATAAATGAGAAAGTTTGGATGTTTGTTTGTTTGTTTGTTTGTTGCTCCATCACGACGAAATGGATTTGGATAAAATGTGGTATATATGTAGAATATACCTTGTATATTAAGACATAGGATAGTTTTATCACGATTAAGTTTTCCCGCGGTATAAACAAATTTCCGCGATAAAGTTATGCCACGCAGGCGAAGCCGCGGGCGGAAAGCCAGTAATAAAATAAATTTGATCATTATTAAACTAATAATAAATAAATAAAAGGTATTTATTCACCACAAAGTTAATTTAACAAGTAATTAATTGATAATAAATTAGATAATTTTGACGACCTGTTTGGTTTAGTGGTTAGAAACTCTGGCCATTTTACCAAAAGGTTGCGGGATCGAATCCCGCTGGGGGCATATGTTTGTGTGATGAATACGGACATGTGTATCCGAGTTATGGATGTTTTCATAAATAAATAAATAATAAATAAATATTTCGGACACTTACACCAATCACTAGTATCAAACTAAAGCAAAGCTTGTGCTATGGAAACTAAATAACGGATAAACATTCATAAATATTTATATAAATATCCATGACTCAGGAATAAATGTTCATATTCATCACGCAAAACATTTACCCGTCGCGGGATTCGAACCTGCAACCGTAGGTTTCGCTGACAGGGTCACTATCCGCTACACCAATCGGACGTCATACATAAATACATAATCTTCTAGCCCTAATCCTAATTTATTTGTGGTCGGCGCAGTACGTCTCTTTCTTTCAATCTCCTCTATCAGCCGTTACGTCATCATTCACGTCCTTTTCGTTCATATCATCCCTTACACAATCCATATTCATCTCTCTTTTAGTAACATGCGTTTCATTCCTCCTCATAACATGTCAGATGAAAATGAATGACATTTATTAAAATCTGGATTGCCTTGATTAGTTTAGAGAGAACCCATTTGTTTAAATTTAAATAAATGTATACGCTTTTTCAATAAGGTTCCAGTTGATATAGAAAATCTTCCTCTCAATAAATTTAAAGATACTATAAAACAGAAACTTATTAACAAAGCATATATTATAAAATATCTGACTATTTAGATGACCATCATCCCTGGACATAATCAGATCGTTCGCATGCCAGGCTATTTCACAAAATAATGAAACATAAAAACCTTTTTGTAATATAAAAACCTTTATATAAAATCAAAGCCTGATTTTAAAAGAGCAACCCTTCGAGTTTCTTGCTTGTTCTTCTCAGGGCAAAATTGCATTTTGAACAAGCAGTAGCTTAAAAAATGTAAAATTTACTATGTAAAATTGACTATTTTAAGTGTACTCTATGTATCTACAAAATAAAGCATTCTTGACTTTGACTTTAACACTTTGTATTGTACGCCTAATGGGCAAGTTACATTGGACATTCCATTGATCTGACATCAATATCCCTTTCACCACATGTAACTTCACAATAAATGATTTGAATTTGTCCATACCAAGCCAAAAGATATCCTCCTCGTCACTTCACTCATCCGTCTCATCACTCTCATCTCCGCTGCATGCAATTTTCCACGGTTTTTCCCGTTGGTCAGATCGATGGTTAGATTAGTCTGTCCAGTGGGAAATTTTTGTCCCATTGTCCAGATCAGCTCTGCTTTTCCCGTTGGTCAGATCGATGGTTAGATCAGTCTGTCCAGTGGGAACTTTTTGTCCCATTGTACAGATCAAGTTTGTGATCATCTTCCCATCTTCTTCGTGGCCCAACACTCCACTACACATAGACTGATAAACACTCTACCCTTCCAGTGCGTTGCGCTGTCAGATATTAAAAAATCTAGAGTCTGATGCGTCGTAGACCGTATACAAAAAAATATGCTGATTCTGTTTACTAGGATCCTGATGATGGCGACCCATCTGTTTACATTTTTTCATGTAAATAATTGAAGTTGTAGGTATAATAAAAAGCTATTCGGGTGAACTTACGGCAAGTATGTATACATTCCAAAATCCATGGGTTCCGTCTTTTCTTTACCCTTAGTGATAAAAAGGTACAGTCGGCTACATGGTTAATCACACGTGGTTATTTGACATATGTAATGGTAGCATTTATCCGACTGCTCTTAAACGGTGAAGGAAAACATCGTGAGCAAACCTGCATGTCTGAGAAATAAAAATTCAAAGGCACGTGATGTCCCCAACCCGCATTGGGCCAGCGTGGTGGACTATGGCCCATACTCCTTCATTACGAGGGAAGGCCTATATCCCTGCAGTGGGATGTTTACGAGCTGATGATGATGATGTATGGTAGCATGCTGGATGTTTAAGCAGAGCCATATGCAGTTTTTGAAAAATTGAATAATTTTTAACCACCTGCAAAGACATCTCCGATTTGGCGGTTGATTCGCGTGATTTTTTTTTTATGGTTAACTGGATACGCGTTTGACCACAATCTCACCTGATGGGAAGTGACGATGTGGCCGAAGATGAAGCACGCGATCTCAGTAGATGCCTATTCACCCTGCTCTTGAAGATCCCAAGGTGGTAGGATTCAGAGTTCCATGCCTTTGCTGTTCGCATTATGAATGAAGAGTCGAACCGCTTAGTGCGAATATTCGGTATGTTAACTACATACGGGTGGAATCCTTCCCCGCGCCTAGTAGTCCGAAGATGAAATGGCGACGGTGGAATAAGATTGTGTAATTCCAACGCACACTCACCGAAGTGCATCCTGTAAAAGACTGAGAGACAGGCGACCTTGCGACGGTGTTCGAGGCTCTGCAATTTAGCAGTGATCGAATGATCACCAATGAGACTTTTGGCACGTCGTTCATCATTATCATTGGCTTGGCTGATTCTTTTGTAAATGAAAGGGAAAACCATCAAATTGGTAAACAGCAGAATAGCTTTACACATTTAGACGATTGTGTAGTTTTTGCACAGGGAAACTACGAGTAGATGCAGTTTGGGTTTGTATGGAAAAATATGGTCGTTTTGCTTACCAATAAATATGAGAAATTGAATATCATCAGGTCGAGCTGGTATACCCTAACTGCCTACCTAAGCTGTAGGAGCGACAAGAGTCGCCATCACACAAAAATGATCAGTGAGCGTGTCAGAAAAGTGAATGCCGGAAATCTGGAGTATGCCTTCATGAGAAGCCAGAAGGTGTCCAAAAATCACGCTTGGATGTGCATGGCGGGGTACTGGATCACTGACTTACGGGAATGCTGGGTAAGGCAGAAGAAGAATGAAAAGTGTAATTATGGAGTTATGCAGTGTGAAAGAAGACGCAGTGACAAAGATTGAAAAAGGTATGCTAAGATGATTTAAACATATGGAGAGGATGAATGAAAGAAGACTAATGACAGAGATATACGAAGCGAATGTGGATGGTAGTGTTGGTAGAAGACCACGGTGAACGTATCATGATCAAATCTGGGACGTCTTAAAGTAAACCAAAATCTAAACCGACGAGCATGTATGAAAAACATTACGACAGTGAAATAAACAAAAGAGTTGTGTCAGTATCGTAGCAAGTAGAAGTGTGTGGGCTCTGCCTACCCTTATTTATGTAGTTTCTAAATGCCAAGAGAAAGAATAGACATAGACCGATTAAAATACTCGATGAAGTTTTCCGTCTCGAGGGAACTCTAAGAAACATTATTGATATTGTTACATAAACTATTGTATTGAAGATATATGTCAACCTGTCAATCGGTTGGACATGGCACATTCGAGAAATCTGTAAAAAATTTGAATATTTTCGGTCAAGGTTACACGCACGATTCCGTACTGAATTTCTTACAGTCATCGTTTCGAGATAAAAATCCTATTGCGCAACAGATATCTGTCAGTTCTTTTTCATATTTTTTTTTAAACTCACGTGCTGTCGTTAAAGGAAATGGTCAATCAGTTTTGGCAAAACTTCATAGCCAATGAAAACATCACTAAGGTTGAAGCCTTCGAATTAGTTTGTAACACTGCAAGACTACTAATCGGTGTAGTCGGTAGTGCTAGTGACCCTGCCGTCGAAACCAACGCTTGCGGGTTCGAATCCCACTAGGGGTGTATGTTTGTGTGATGAATCATCATATCAGCCGAAAGACATTGCTGGACAATGATCTCTACAATGATCGGTCCTACGCTGTCGGTCCAATTTCCAGAAAAGTCCAAATTCCAACGAGCAATGTGCCCCGCCCACTGCCACTTAAGTTTGGCAATTCTTCGGGCTATAACGGTCACCTTGGTTCTCCTGCGGATCTCCTCTTTTTTGATTCGATCCCGGAGATATTAGGATTAACCGGACCGGAACCGGACCTCCGAAATTAGGAAACCGCGTCTTAACCGCTCAGCCACCGACGCTTCCAGTGCATTTCAATGCATATACAGAGTTATATTTCGAACTTTTCGGGGAGGGTTTGAACCCCCGCCATCTCGTCCCCCTTCTCCCCACCCTTGGCTGAGAGGAGGCTGTTCCCCAACGTCTGAGACTAATGATGGTGGATCAAACTATGGTCCTTCTTTTAACAAGTTGATGGGAACCACACGTGTAGACCCGAAATGTAATATAAACTTTCCGCAACATTTTTAGCAAAGAAATTAGCTTTCAAATACATTGTAAACCTTTCAACTCCACGTGCTTATTATCCGGTGGTGTAAACATTGTATTTAGTTTTACCATTTATCAGATGTGTTTATTTTTTAAATAGAGAAATGGCGGACGCACGCTGAAAGATCCAGCAACAATTTTATTTTTGTCCGTGTTTATAATTCAATTTGTTAACGGATTACCAATTTTATCTTTTTTTAAACTCTCTCCAAATCGCGATTGGTGTTTAACGGGCGGGTTAGTTTTCTATTGCTGTGTTGCGAAACTCATCAAATGTCAAAATTATTCGTTACACGCAGAATTTTAACCGCCTCCGTGGCTCAATGTAAACAACTTTGGGTTTACGATTTGCAAGTCGCGGGCTCGATCCCCAGCGGGGTACATATTTAGTACTCGGTTTAGTTGGTGGTAGGGCATTTTAAATATCGGCCTGGTTACTATCCTATCTAAATCAACCGCCTACCAGCAATGATAATATAGCCAGTTTACCAAACAAGATGAGGTTTCCGGGTCAGTACGCTACCACCTTCGACCTCATCTTCACTTAACATCAGGTGTGATTGAGGTCAAGTGCGAACCCGTTGTGCATAAAAACAATGATTTTTTGTATGAAAACTTGTCTTCAAAAAGCGTTGAGTTTTAAAGATAAAACGGAACGTTATTCATTATAGGATGAATTTAAATTCGTGTAGTCTCCAGTAACTGGCGACTCCACTCTTGATTACGAAAAACTTTCTACAAACAACCATAGCCGAATTCGATGAAAAAATTTTCGATCACCCATACAAAGTAAAGCATTCTGAAACCACCTTTAAGCTGGAAGACAAATTTTTCGACTGGTGATTCCACTGTCACTGGTTTGAATGTGTTAAAAAATTGTATGCCTGTTATTATTTCCATGTGTTTGTTTCGTTTGTTAATATTGTCTTGTTTGTCTTTCTTGTACGAGATGATAATAATTTTATTTTAAGCTATTTTATTAAGTGTATTTTTGTGCAATAAAGTGTACTTGATTGATTGATTGATGGATTAATAATCATTTGTTTAGTCGATGTTTTCCAAAATTTTTTTTTTATTGTTATCGATATTTATTAAAATATTTGAATCTTACTGTGTTTCCCAGACGTGTAATAAGAATAATTTTTAGAATATGAATAATTTATTTTTAACTACAGTAATTTTACAACCGGTAAAATTTTGTAATATTCATTAGAATTTCTAAAAGTATGTTCCCAGCTAATGCCCATGCTAAGCATTAAAAATACTTGTGTTATAAGCATCAGCTGCTAACTCCTCAATGGACTCCTAAATTTACGTTAATAGAACAAAATCTAAGAAAACCTGTGTTTGTTATCGCCTGTGTGTGAGGGAGATATTATATTTGTTACGTGTATTTCCAGGGTGTCAAAATACTTGACTAAAATGGTTCCTTCAATGGTACAAATATTAATTTCCATAGCGACTTTATTAAATCATGTGGAATTCCAGAATGGCAGGCTATACCAACCTCCAATTCACAACAAATCTTAGAAAGTGCAGAGTTATGCGGTTATTTTGAAAACAATTCGATTCAAGCACGAAACGATTCATTCTAATTATTCGATTGCTATTTCTGTGCGAGGCCCTTGCGTGAAGCTTAGTCATAGCAAGTTTTAATGTCCCTCGTAAAATATTGTGAACCTGAGTAACGACTTTTTACGTTCATGGCATTTTTTTGACTGAAAAAAACCTATAGCCAAAGATTTATATATTACTGCCTATGACCCTGAACGTAAAAAAAAAAATTACCGTAAAAAGTATCCTATGACATTTCACGACACCTTGCAGTTCAAAATCGATCGAGCTGTTTAGGCTAACATACAACTCTACATACATTATTATAGTAATCTACAAGGTATGAGGAGTGATGTGGTTTCTCCCAAATTATTTAATTTGCAAAATTAAAGAAAAAAAAAAAAAATTAGTCGCATTTTTTCCAGTTTTAACCGATTTCCACAGAAACAGTGTTTAAAAACTTCCCCCAAATCCGCCTCCGTGGCTCAATGTAAACAACATTGGGTTTACGATTCGGAGGTCGCGGGTTCGATCCCCAGCGGGGTACATGTTTAAGTACTCGGTTTGGTTGGTGGTAGGGCATTTTAAATGTCCCACTGGCTAGCTACCACCATCTTATCTAAATCTGCCGCCAAGCAGCAATGTTAATAGCATTGTTGTGTTCCGGTTGTCAGAGATACATAGCCAGTACCCTAAATGTGTTGGGGTTTCCGGGTCAGTACGCTTCCCCCTTCGACCTTATCTTCACTTAACATTAGGTGTGATTGAGGTCAAGTACCAACCCGTTGTGCATAAAAAAACAATGACGAATGATATTGGTTTGTCAGTTTTTGTAAAATTTATTTTTTATAAAAAAAAAGAGTTTTTTGGGCTATTTCCTGCGGTATTCCCCGCTCCTCCCATACATACTCGTACACTCTAAGTATTTGCGCGGTAGGAGAATATGCTAATAATGAGTTTATCAATACACATTTACTATTAACTATTAAGAGTTCCAACCACGTCATTAGATCTTCATTATCATCATCTTCTTATCAGTTAGGACGCCCCCCAAAGATCCAGCGTCTTCCCGCGATCAAGTCGCCATTGCCCCTGGACATGTAATATCCTAACTCTTGCTTGGCTATATTCGCCTGGTACTTCAGTTAATCTACGGTCAAGTACGTACGGCTGTCTGTTCGAGTGGACATCTGACCTGTCGGACGAACACTGCTGTAGCCGTCTACACCCCAACTCTTGCTTGGCTATATTCGCCTGGTACTTCAGTTAATTTGCGGCCAAGTACGTACCTGCAAATATCTGTTCAATTGGACGTGGGATCCGTCGGACGTAACCACCTCTTGTCACATATCTTGCAGTGAAGATGGTCGACGAGGTTATGACTCATGGTCAGTTTCCACCTGGTGCTTTGATTGATCAATTAGCTACTAAGTCTATAGATGTTTATTAGGTTTTCTATAGTATATAATTATTTGTGAATAATCTAAAATGTTACAATGATATAATAATTTCAGGTGTCACCAAAACCTATAGGATTATCCGAACACCGTTCCTATGTCATCATCGGACATTCATGCATGACATAGTGATTTCTATTATTATATAATTGAGCCTCTGGAGATGTGAGAGCTGGTGCCTACTTCTTAGCACGCATTCAGTGGGGCAATAGCATACTAGGTACTATATCTCACGGAAGTGAGTTAGATGGCGTATTTTTTATAAGAGATTTTTTTATTCATGAATTTTATCGGTAATTTTTTTATGTATTTCCATACACACACTTACAGAGACAACTATATCACTTAGAATTAGACGAACACAAAGTTAATAAGAAAAATTAAATAAATTGTAAGGTAATGGCCGGCATTCGTATGCGTCCGGTATTTCTGCACTAAGGGATCCTACGCTTGTAACGTTAAAAATATTTTTTAAGTAAAAATAAAATAGGGTATTTTCATTTAAAATAGTCCAATTTTCACGGCCCCTATGGAAACTTATTTGTGACATAACCTATCCTACGACACTTGGACTGGCACGACGAATATATGGTCCGTATTAATTAAACCGTTCTCAAGATTGAGAACAGTCTATGACCGGTCTCAAGTAAACGTGAAGATTAATAAACCTAACTTGAAACCTTGGAGGTGCGCCGAGTTTCACGTATTAATAAATGAAACTCAAGACTATCATTCATTCGTCGCTGAGGCGAATACTTGAAAATTGATCTCAGCTGTGTAGACGTCAAGATTGGTTTATAAATTGACACAGAGCTTGAGATAGCGCCAACTGCGACGCATCTCGTGTGATACAGCCTCAAGACTTGTATTGAGAATGGTGTATTAATACGGGCCTATGGTAGATATTATCCAGTCAACCGTTTGGGTGCCAAGATCCCGCATACATACTCGATACGTGCAAAAAACTTAACCCTGCTAGTTAAAGGAAGTTTTAAATTAGGTAGTCTCCTTAGATTAATGATTGGTCTCCGCGCCGCTACGACTAGATACCGTCGGCGTACTCGAAAAATGCGGCAACAAATACTACGCCGTATTCGGCGTACCCGCGCCCGTCACCAAACAAACAAATTTCAAATTTTGGTTTAAGACTGAAGCAAAATGCCGGTTTGCGTAGTCAAACTATGTAATAACAATACTACAAAAAACAAGAAAGATACTGGCATCACATACCATCAGTAAGTACTGTATAAATCTACACACTACAATATTGAGTTGCCGCATTCAGGAACCTGTTTTTTCTTCATAGTGCGGTATCTAGTCGTAGCGGCGCGGAGACCAATCATTAATCTAAGGTAGTCTCAATAATTTTGTAAACTTTATAAAGTACAATAAAGCGTTTATAAACAAACAAAGAATGTAACGTTTTGAAGTAAAGTAAATCCCAGTCAACCATCTCTTTTGTTTGCCTTTGCCGGTTAGCAACCAAAGATTACTCGCGTAGTCACAATCTAATCGGAACAAAAAACATTACAAAAAGCTTTTTGAGGGTAATCAATATTAACATAAAAAAACGTAACCCCTTCTACATAGGCAGTTTGTTTCCATTGCTAAAGTATTATTTTTTCCTGTGGTATACTACATTTTTCTGCCTTTAACATAAACAATTAAAAAGGCATATTAAGGCAATAGTTGACTAGTAGTCCTACCGACTGCAACAACATCCTATCCTATCGAACATGTTCTTGCTGGAAGAAATCTCTTTTTAGAGATAAGCTGCCCTACCACTAACCATGATGTTGCAATCTTATTACTAGAAAATGTTCCTATGAAGGTAACCACTACATAAACTTTAATGGAAATTTTACACTGCTTTTTTATCGTGCAGTTATCAATGGAAACGTTCACCGGCCAGTCCCACCACAGATTATATACGTGACTACCAGCACGGCCAACACAGACTGACTGCCGACACTCCAATTATCACATAAAACTCACAAACCTACAAATTTACACTTTACTACTAAGACATTGAGCTCAAATTGCAGGATAACTGAGATATTGCATCAGGATTTTTCCCATGATGTTTAGTAATTTGTAAGTGCACTGTTAATAAGGAAGGGGAAAATATGGGATTAATTATTATACTTGTGGTGCAATCGCTATCGCTATTCTTTATTTTTATTTATAATTTTATTGCACACGAGTACACATAAAAGTCAAATACATACTGGATACACAAATAAAATAAAATTCTCTTATTAACACAAATAAATTTGGGGCACTGAAAACCATCGCTGTGATTCGTAGTGCACGCCGCAACACGTGACAGCATTGTCGGGATCTTCTTCATAATTGTATTTTTGTTTTAGCTATAATTTACTACTTCTTTGTTTTTGCATCGTGTTGTGGCGTTCATAATAAACTATTCTTATTCTTAAAATCAATAAAGTGGCAGAATAGGTACGAAAGGCCGCCAAAATCTTGGCGGCCAAAAAGCCCAGCTTGACCGTTAGTGAACGAATGACAGTCTAAATTGATGGTGTTGCCAGTAGCGAGAATTTAATTTGGCGTTATTTTGTACAATTCACGGTTATATTTATTTTATTAAAGTTTAGTTAATATTCGAAAAGTTCGAAAAATTCGAATACTACTCTTAGTAATATTCGAATGGGTAAATGGGGCAAATATTCGAATAATACGAATATTCGAATACCAAGCCCTAGATACAGGATGTACAAAAGTCACTAGCTTATCTCTAAAAAGAGATTTCTTCCAGCAATACCCTGCAAATGTGTAACAGGAACAGGAAAACAGGTTCGATAGGATAGACATACATACGTGCACTGGGAAAAAAGTGTTAAATACATACTCGAATAAAATTCTTTTTCGATTAGCGAAATGAGTCCCACTAGTGAAATTTTAATACGAGTGTTTCACGCAAAATTAAATAACCGACTATTTAAAGTGTCCTCCGAAGGATGATTTAAAATCCGACATTTTAAATAGTTTTTATGTTTCTCAGGTAACCTACAATCGTTAAAACTATTTTCGGTGGCGACTATGATCCGTTTTAATGATTGTTGAGCAATACAAAAAAACAAAAATGTTTGTATGGAGAAAACAGTCTTAATGAAATTCTTCATACAAAACGCCAATTTCATAGGTAAGGACCTAATATTTCGCTTTATATCTCTATGGGGAAGGTGGTCTGTTCCTATACCTGACGCTGTGTATCTCAGGATAACTGACCACTTCTATTTCCTTATCTTATTAAATGCCAACCCTTGGTTCGAACCCTTACAGTGTCTTACGGGTTTTTGTCTGATGTTGCGTCATAGGCCCGGTCCGTCCACGTATTTCCTGTTGTGGGGTGACCAAGCGCTTCACGAATTTTGGATAATTCATATATTTTGAATTCGAACACCGAATTTCTATTTGTAGAATGGTTGAATTAGATCAGTTTTCTATTTTCTATCATTTTATTTATTTATTCCGAACACAAACAGTCATATTCTATTCTAATTATCTTATTCTAATAAATATATATATATATATATATATATATATATATATATATGAAATTTTAATTTTGACGTACAAAAAGGCTTGAAGATCCATTTAATAACTATAAAAGTTTAAACTAACTACCGACGATTGTAATCGCATAGACGCAATGATATTTTCTTACATTTTCAACAAAGACTTGTAGCTTTTCATCCCATTCGCATCACATAAACACATGAACATTTAATAAGGGAGCATCCATATACCACATGATTTAAATTTGTCCTCTTTTTTGGTGATTTCGTTCGCTATATTCGCTATATCAGATCTAGCGGTATACTTTACAAATAAAAAAGAATTCACATCGTTTCACAAATGTAGAAGATATCGTGGAACATAAAAAAATTGTATTGCAGTCGAAGTGATAATCACCTCTTTTATGGAAGTCTGTTAAAAATAGAAAGCGAGATATGTATTTGTTGATAAAATATACAACTTAAATTATTCATACTGGATGAGTTTTTTTACAGTAAGGAAAAAAATAGGGCATATTAGGTAAGTGACAGGGCATATTGGCATAGGTAGTTTTTCAAAACCATCATTGAATAAAGCGTTAATTGTGTCATTTGATAGTCGCGTTTGTAGCCTATTCCATATAATTACATCATTAAATTAAATAAATAACGAAAACTTGATGAAAATATGAGTTCTAATTAAATTTTGCATGATAGGAACCTTATAAATCACGCCAGTCTCATATCAATATTCGGCCGCCGCGTGCGCTTTGGAAAAAAAAATATACTACCTATGACAATACCTTCTATTTCATTTACCTAATATGTCCTATTTTTTCCTTACGGTAAAAAACTCATCCGGTATTTTGTGACTTTTTATTGATACGGTTGCATATATTTTTTCAAGCACAAATTCTTTAATCATATCACTTCCTTCCTTCAGTAGTTATGAGATAGCGCATTAACACTCCAACCAAATTAAATTGTTCACACTACTATCTGGACTTCACACACTATTAATTCAATATTTAAATAAGATTAACTATGACAACTACGCGGTGGGCGTGAGAGTCTTATCATCACGCCTACACCACGCCATCCTTACAATCTCTCTAACAGTTTGAGTTAAGTATTTGTTTAACAAACACGGTGATAGAGGAAAACGTCTTGCTTTATGTTAGACCTTGGACCCGACTTAAAGCTACGAAAGAGTAGTCCACCAATAAATATAATTATCATACCTGTGGTTTTGGCACGTAAAAAGGACAGAGCCAGCCCGTCTCTTCTCATGCGTGTCGTTAAAGGCGACTTGCTCGTTTCAACAGCGATGGGCTCACCCCGTGTCACGTATTTATTTTTCTACATACAAATGTCCCATAGCTGGGGCTTGTCTGGAAGAGATCGCTTTTAATGATAAGATCGCCTAATTGTGTTCTATTGTTATCATCAAAAATTATTGTAAATTATTTTGCGCAATAAAGAGTATTTGTATTGTATTGTATTATTGTATTAGTATTTCGTAAGGTGACCGTGGATATTCTTTCAAGAATTAAATTTTTAATGTTTCGAACACCCAAACGCTTGTGTTTCGATATCTCTGACCACTCCATTGGAGTAGAATTTATGTATACCTCTAAGTTAATACACTGCTGGCACAATTGCAAAAATATTGTATAACTAACTTTTTCGCCGGCTGCTTCGCCTGCGTAGAATAACTCGCTTTATCGAGATAAAAATATGTCTTAATCCAGGGTCTATTCTACCTACATACCATTTGATTGTCGCATTTGGAGCTTATTCCACATAATTAAATTATATAAATAAAGAAAACTTGGAGAAAATATGAGTTCCAAATAAATTTCGCTTGATTGGACCCCTAAGATGTTAGGGATGGCGCGTGTGTTTAAAAAAAAATTAAACTACGTATGCCAATAACTTCTATTTCACTTACCTATTATGCCTTATTTTTCTCCTTACGGTAAAAAAACCCGGTATATACCTACAGGGTGAATTTGAATTCGTGTAATTCCCATTCACTGGTGACGTCACTCTTGATTACGAACAACTTTCCTGAAGGAACAATAGCCGAATTCAGCCGAAAATTGTTGGACTTCCATACTAAAGGTGGTTACAGAATGGTTTACTTTGTATGGGTAATCGAACATTTTTTAATCGAATTCTTATGGTTCATTAGGGAAATTTCTTGTAAACAGGAGTGGAGTCACACAGTAAATAGGAATTACACCCTGTATATCTATATCTCGTAACACGTTCTTCTTGTCGGGATGTTGCATAAAGATTAATTAAGATTTGCCGAATAATCAGCAAGTTATATGACATTGATCAGATGATAAGGATTTATATCCTTTTGATATTGCATTATTGCAATCCGGTTATTTCGGAACAGTTTGTATCACTTAATTTATCGGATCGTAAAAAATAACAGGTTGTAATCTATAATTATCATAAAGACCACCGCCTGCTGGGAACAAATATAACACCTACTTATTGTCAGTACTACATACTTTTCGATATAAATAGGTAAGCACTGATTGCTAATTAAGAAAGCATATTATAAAATATCAGACGATTTAGATGATAATCATCCATGGACATAACCAGCTCGTTCGCATGCCAGACTACTACACAATAAATCATTTTTTTTATGTTAGTTCTAGTGGGCGATTTTCTGATCGCTAAGTAAGGTAGTTCAAAGTGGCTCGAAAGATGGCGCTAACAGGTGGGACCTCTTATTTCTTACATTTTAATCCAATTTCTACGTTGTCCAGAGCCACGTCTAAGCTTAAAAACAAAAATATATAAAAAAAAATCGTTAGCCATTCGAAAGTCGCCCATACTTTCTTTGGTGGCAGCAACTACTCTGCAGGGGGGGACTGAAAATCAGCAACACTGCTGAGTCCCTACCCATTCATCACAATACTGTGGTTCTCGATTCTATCTATGCTTGTGTTTTCTTTTTTGTGATGAATAAATTTTCATATCGGATTATATTTCAAGTTCAGTTCAGTTCAAAGGATTTCAAATTTCAAGATTTCAAGTTCAGTTCAAAGGATTTGAACCCGCAACTTTTTGGTATAACAGGCAAAGTTCCAAAACCACTACACCAAACAGGTCGTCAATAGTGGAGACGTGTAAGGCTGTTTATGAAGACAATCAATGCAGTTTGCATTGAGTACTGTCAGGACATGAAATTTTGATACTCCTAGCTTCTTTTGCCTTGCACAATATTATTAACATAATAAGATCTAGTGCGTTAGGGGTATACTTTTAGCTGCAGCTGACTGTACTTAAAAATAAAGAATTCTTGAGTTGTCTTTAGATAATTTTTTCTTTATCTTGTTCGATTTGTAACGTTTAGATAGCTAAAATCCGGTATTCTTCGAATTTAGGTCTTCCTCTCGTCTTCCTTAGTGGCGGTACCTTGATATAAGCCCAAAATTGATTGATTGAATTGATATTAATAAAAGGAGTGCAAAATCATCATCTTCTTGCCCTGATCCCAAAATGTGAAGTATTTTGTACACCTGTTAGGTGATCAGAATCGGAATCTAATTTTCTTCCCCCGAAAATGTACTACTATTTAATGTACTTAGTAATAAATTATTTAAATAAAGATAATATAACATAGATAAACGTTGCTGATAGATATGTAATGTACTCGGCAATGTCAATTAGACCATCGCTTTAATCCAATAATTTAACAGCTAACAACTGATAGTGACTGTCACTTGAAAGATCTCACACACTATTAGTGAGGATATCATGCAAGTTCATGATGATCGCACTGATAATACAACGATAACATCGAATTTATTACTTTGATGATTAAATTATATCTGTAGATAACTCGCCGAATAAATTGAGTAATCTCAATTCAATTTGCAAAGAGAATTACAAATTGAAATATCCACTCCAATTATTAATATTATCTCCAATTATTACAACAATTATTACACTTCAATTATCATCAGAGGATCAGAGTCCAAGCATTACAATTTTTAAGTACTTTGAGTAATATACTTACTTGTAATTTTTTTTTTATTAAATAAACAAACAAATTATTAACGACGACTTGTTTGGTGTAGTGGTTAGCAACTCTGACCACTATACCAATGAATACGGACATGTGTACCCGAGTTATGAATGTTTTCATTTATAATAAGTATTTATTTACAAAAAAATATGTATTTATGTAGTATATCAACCATCTGGTATCCAGAACACAAGCCTATAGTTGCTTACTGTGGAACTAGATGGCGCTGTGTGTATGTCAAGGATATAAGATTTATTATTTATTATTATAATGTAGCATACTTACCTGTAATTCACAATAAATGACATTGATTGTTTAATTGATTGGTAGGTTAGTGTGGTGGCCAATTTTTCCGTAGTAAGTAATGTGGTAATGCCTAACCCTACTGGAAACAGACGAGACTATAAAGTTCCACATAATGCTCTATTATATGTGTGTACAATATGACACCCCGTATGGGCAGAGCAAATTTGTATAAAAGATCGATTTTTTACAGCTGGGATTGCGGAGATCAGTATTTGATATTAATTTCAACTTGATATCTCCTGTGAAAAATGGTCTTGACAGACAGACGAACAACGAAGTGATCCTATAGATTTACCTTTTGAGATACATCACCATCATCAATCCGTAACCATCCCACTGCAGGAATATAGACCTTTCCTCATATTGAGGGAGTATAGGACATAGTCCGCCACGCTGGCCCAGAGCGGGTTGGGGATTTCACATGCATTCGATTTTTTTTCTTTAATTTCTCAGGCATGTAGGTTTTTCACGATATATTCCTTCATCGTTTAAGAGCAGTCGGATAAATGCACATAATTAATTAAATTAAATTTTAAAAGTCATTGGTACATGGCCTGCCTGTGGATCGAACCTGGACCTCCCAAATTGGGAGACTGTGTCTCCTCCGCTCACGTGCTTCGTTTTGAGATGCAAAACCTTTGAAATACGAAATTTTAACAGTGTGTCCTCATATCTTATTAGGTATATCGTATTTGTCCCAAATATACAGTAATTTATTTTACATCAAACGATCATGGTCACACTACGTCATTCATACTACGAAGGAATGCACCGACGAGTCCATTTCCGAGAATCAAACCCGGGACTGTCGCGTCACAGATTAGATAACGTTTTACTACGGCCCTTCCTGTTGCCTCAGACTGTTTTTTGTTAGATTTATTTTTGTATTGAAAGACCTTAGTTCTTATCCGCCGTTATCACATTCATATTACATACTAGCATTCTGCCTGCGGCTTTGCCTGCGTGGAATAACTTTATCGCGGAAATTCATTTATCCCGCGGGAACTACTCATTTTATCGGGATAAAAAAGTATCCTATGTTTTAATCCAGGGAATGTTCTACCTATTAGTTTTATTTTATATATGTACAATATTTATAAACAACTTATTATAATAGAATAGGTACAATTAATTATTAAAACAAAAAAAAACACAAATAAAAATTAGCTCCAAGTCTCTGGTTGGTGGAAAGGTACCCAGAAGGCTGGCCGCATTGCCTCGCTGTATAGCGAGGCTGATTCTCTGACCAAAGTATTGACCAGCCCTCCGATCGTGGGATGCATCAACCAGACGCTCAGATAACTCCCTAAAAAGAGTGTGAGCACCCGGTCCCCACGGCCCAAGCGTTTCTACATCAAACGGCGCAAATAGGTGATCTCCATTGAGACCGGCATATTTGCGCCGTTTAACGCTTTCTGCCGAGGCGGCAGCGGAACCAGCTGTACCGCTTGTACTTGGAAGATGGGAAGGAGCAAGGGTATCGACGCAGGTTGCATTCCATACCAAAGATCGTCCCAGTTTCCAAGGCCTTTTGCCGTCATCCCTACCTTAACTAAGAACACAGTTAACCGCCTCCGTGGCTCAATGTAAACAAACATCATTCATCTTCAACCACATTGTCTCTTATATCAAATTTCATCCAACTTCGTACATCTGTTTCGCCGTGATTGAGCAAGAAATAAACAAACATACAAACCTTCACATTTGTAATATTAGTTAGATTAGATAACATATCACTTCACGACCTTTATCCCAAATGGGGTGGTCAGAGATATCCCAAACATTGGTATTTGGGTGAAGACTTTAATTGTAACGTCATCCACGGTTCACTTTACGTAATATACAGAAATGCACACGTGGCACGTTGAAACGTGCAAATCTATGTTTTTTGGTTGAAAATCCCATAGTCATCTTTTACGACAACCGCGGGAAGAGTCGGGTTGGTTCTCAATAAACAATAAATTCAATAAACAATGTTTTATTGAACCGAAATAAATTACACAACTTGTTGAAGCTTTGTTGTCTGTGGTAGTTAAAAACTGTGTTACAGACAACAATGTCTTCCCCATTTATATTTTGTACAATAAGTAAATTTGGTAGCTTTACACCAAAAAACACATTATGTTTGCCATCTAAAGGTGTGTTTGGAAAGTATATAAATATAAGTAAATAATACATATAAAATATATTTGAATATATCTACATTTAATATATATCTACAAAATTCTTTGTGCACTCATGTTATATTTCATTTATATAGCAACATATACACGTACGACCACTCTGTGGAACGGACTTCCGGCTGCGGTATTCCCGAACGAGTACGACATTGGAACCTTGAAGAAACGAGCCTACACATTCCTCAAAGGCCGGCAACGCATCTGTGACCCTTTTGGTGTTGCGAGTGTCCATGGGCGGCGGTGATTGCTTTCCATCAGGTGACCCGCATGCTCGTTTGCGGCGTCTCATATAAAAAAAAATAAAAAAATATACGTATAACTTGATAGATACATGTATACATACATACATGTTCTATTTTTTTACGTGCCCAAACCAACATTCATATTACAAGGGTTGGAAATCCCGCGATGATATACCTACATGGTATAATAATTAATAATTTGCTAATAGGATAGTCCGGTATAAAAACGTAATTTTTGTGGTTTCTATAATTTTAAAGTTCCTGAATTTTTGTAGAAGGATAGGATAGGTTTCAGATATATCAGAAAGATTTGTATTCTATTACTGATGGGCACTTTATCCCGATAAAGTGCCCGAGATGGACAGAGGAGCGTAAACTCATGTTATCAAAATGAAATGCGAATAGCCATCCAGTGTACTACGGGGATCTGGTTGCAAATTGTGATAGCTTCCGTGCTTTTAAGTCTTTCTGCCATTCGTATTACTGGCATTACTACACTAAGTAGATTAGCTACTTACTAAGAACTCACTGCGTCCCTTGGCGCCGTCCGTGGTGTATTCTATACTCATTAGGGACTGAGCCTCACTCAGTCCCCTTTACCCATTTAATTTTAACCTTATACGAGGGTTTTCTCCTTTTCTCTAGCTACACTTCCATTTGTAAAGGGGAAGGAGGAAATAATTTTATTTTTCCTTCTTTAAACCCCTTTTTCTTCTTCTTAAATAAATTTGGGGCCCAAGGTAGCGTAAAGTCTTTTCTCGGGACACGCTTACTTTCAGTAGGCGACGTTCAGCTGTACCGCTGTTGATCCTGGCTACAGGAGTTCTTAGCTATTTTCGATGAAAATCGGTTAAGTCGTTTCAAATATATTTAGCTTTTAACACAGTCCTTTTGGTTTATCTGAATGAGAAAATCTCTTGTTTCTCAGGAGTTCTCTAAATTTTCAATTTATGTTTATAAAGCATTAGGTTTCCACCCGCGGCTTCGATGATTCATGCAATATGACATCTTAGTGCGATCGGACCAGGAAATCGATTTTACTCCTCGATTCTAAGTGATCTTTTGAGTGATGATCGACCCTTAAATTTTATCTCAATATCTTTATTTATTTAACCGCCAGACGCAAACGTGGCAGACCGCGAAAACGGTGGAGAGACGAGCTTGACAGTTTTAATAAGGGATGGTTTGTGCTCGCCAAGAACAAAAACGACTGGAAACAGATGAGAGAGGCCTTTGCCCAGCAGTGGGGCACTGTGGGTTCTGAATAATAATAATAATCTTTATTGTACACAAAATTTTTACAGAAATGTACAAAGGCGAGGTTAACTCCGATAGAGTTTCTACCAGCAAACCTTAGAGATACATAGCGTGTTTATTAGATTGGGCAGAAAATAATGTACACAACATAACTTTTGGTCCGGACACTAAAATGACATACAATGACATGTGGCTTTCCTTTTTCCTTTGCAAGACGGTTAACAAGGTCATTGCACTCAACACCCCAACCATCCCCAGCTTAACGTACTGTTGCTACTGGAACTTGTTACCATGCAAAATACATAATAATTTATCATTCCCTTTGATCTACTTTATAAAATTTTCCGTGTCCATTCATATTACCAACAACTCAAATGAGATTACATCTCAATACATCTACAGTTCTATTGGAAGCGAACGTTTCTTTGAGTGATCACAAATTCATTTTATAAGATAATCTAAAAATAACGTTTTCATTTTCGTTCAAAAGTTCCTTTCCTTTCAAGTTCCTTTTGGATGTTCTTTCAAATATACACGTGCCTTTACAAAAATATATTTCTTGTTTGTTACTAGGGGCCGTTTTAATAAGTCGATCTTAAGATTGAGATCGCGTCTCAGTTTCAAACATTTTTGTACACAATTTACTTACGTTTAAAAGAAACAAAGCTGATGTTTTATAACTAAGTTACTTAACTTTAGAGCGATTAATTTGACTTCATCACTGATAATGAATGTCTGTCTGTTAGATTGATTGTTACATCACTAGCACACAATTCATTTCATGTTTTTATTTTATTTTATTAAATAGGTTTACAAACGCTTGTTACATCGCTTAGAGTAATGAAGCCTTATGTATATTAGTTATTAGCTAAATGTACAAACAATTATATGTAAACACCGCATGCATCAGATAGATTACATAAAAATTATTAAATTCAAAAACAAGAAAAAAAAAATAACTTAGCGAGAAAAAGTGTACCCATTTGCCCTAAATAAAAGTTGATCTTTTTTTTTATGCATAACGGGTTGGTACTTGACCTCAATCACACCTGATGTTAAGTGAAGATGAGGTTGAAGGTCGAAGCGTACTGACCCGGAAACCCCAACACATTTGGGGGACTGGCTATCTTATCTCTCACAACCGGAACACAACAATGCTATTAACATTGCTGCTTAGCGGAAGATTTAGATAAGATGGTGGTAGTTAGCCAGGCGGACATTTAAAATGCCCTACCACCAACCAAACCGAGTACTTAAACATGTACCCTGCTGGGGTTCGAACCCGCGACCTCCGAAGCGTGAACCCAATGTTGTTAACATTGGGCCACGGAGGCGGTTGATCATTCAAATAGAAGGGTGCCCAGCTTACATATATAGTTTTAGAAGTTTTGGCAATGTTTTATAGCCGGCCGCTTGCCTGAGGCCAACCCTCTTTGGGAATGCTGTTGCTGGTGACATCCTCCACCATACGGATGCCCATAGGTGCTTGATGGTATGGTCTTTCCCTTTGCCGGTTTCTACGGCACTCCGGATTGCGATGAGGTTGGCACATTCTACGTTTTTCTTTCACTCCCCGGCCAGCATGGAAGCTACATGTTACATCACTAGCATGATATTAATATTTCAATCTGTGCATAAATACCACAGTGGCGGTAGCTAATGCCTAAAAGCCCGACTTGCCTTACTAAATAGTCGATCAGGAATGTTAACTATTTAAACAGTATTTAGGCACTTGTTATAGTGAAACATCGTGCGTGATTACCTGTCTAATTTCACTAGCTGTGTAAAAACCACAAGCACATTGTCGGGCCTGCCTTATTTTGAAACCCCAAAGCACGCCACTGACATACCAAGAATTATAGTCCATTTTTATGAGTTGTATGTATTAGGTCCTTACCTATGAAATTGGCGTTTGGTATGAAGAATTTCATTAAGACTGTTTTCTCCTTACAAACATTTTTGATTTTTTTTTGGGAACGGCAAATCCAAATTTAGCTAAACTTTGCGTGTATTATCGGATAACATTAAGTTAAATATAGGCAGCGTTAATTTTTAAAAGTAACCGCTTTATAAAAGTTTCAGCGAATCTAAGAAATGATTATGGGAAGCACATGAAAAGAGCTCTGTTCAAAATTTTTTTAGTATGAGATTTAGCCCAGAAATGAAAAAATATTTCATGTGAAACCTTGAAATAATATATTCCATTATCCAAATAAAAAACAAATTTGTATATAGCTTTGAAAATCGCAGGAATTGGTACATATGATTAACGAAGAAAAAAAAACTCCAATTTCATAGGTAAAGACCCAATATACTTAACTATTCTTATACTGTAAGTTGTTCTGTATGCGCAATAATATAAATAAATATTTAAGTATTTAAAAATTTTACCCTCCTTCCTTGGGCAGCAGCATTTTGTATTTTGCGGACGCCATGTTCGATTTTTACCATAAAAAGTATCTGACACTCCGGGTACCAAAACGAATCTAACGACACCATGCACTTCGAAATCGGTCAAGCCGTTTAGGATACAAGATAGGAACGGACATACATACAGACACTCGAAAAACATTACCCTCCTTCCTTGGGCAGTCGGGAAATAAGAATAAAATTAAAATTAAATGTATATCCTTGGGCATATATATTGTATAGTCAGCGCCATTTAGTTCCACACTAAGCAACTCGTGTTGTGGATACCAGATGGTTGATACACTACACAAATACATTTTTTTTTGTAAATAAATACATATATAAATGAAAAACATCCATAACTCGGGTACACACGTTCGTATTCATACTTATATCACAAACTCAACACCCGTCGAGTGTTATTTATTAGTTAAGGCAGCCACAATTAGAGTGCTTCAGCTATAGTTTCGCCGAAATGTTCGGTTTTTTATTATAATTACAAACAAAAAAAAATTGTTATTTAGAATAAATTGTATCAATAAAATTTTCAAAAAAAAATTTCATAAACTAAGTACTTACAATCGATCAATAAAATATAATCCTCTTAATTCATCAATGTCGCTGACTGTACCTTTACAAGTATAGATAACGCAGTTCAACGACCCCAGTGAAGGCCCTGCCTTCCATTCATGTGTAACAATCTGTGGCCTTTGACTCCATCACTACGTAACTGACCATATTGTAGGTATCGTAGTATGTTATTATAAGATAACTATTATTTATTATTATCTATACATATACTGGATAAGTTTTTTTATCGTAAGGAAAAATATAGGGCTTATTAAGTAAGTAAAATAGAAGGTATTGGCATAGGTAGTTTAATATTTTTTTTTCAAAACTATCATAGTATAAAGGGTTACTGTGTCATTTGACGGTCGCGTTTGTATATAGCCTGTTCCACATAATTAATAATAATAATAATCTTCAGACATACACACAGCGCCATCTAGTTCCACAGTAAGCAACTATAGGCTTGTGTTGTGGATACCAGATGGTTGATATATTACACAAATACATTTTTTTCTTTGTAAATAAATACTTATTATAAATGAAAACATCCATACTCGGGTACACATGTCCGTATTCATCACACAAACATATGCCCCTAGCGGGATTCGAACCCGCAACCTTTTGGTATAGTGGTCAGAGTTGCTAACCACTACACCAAACAGGTCGTAATTACATCATTAAATTAAATAAATAAAGAAAACTTGGAGAAAATGTTAGTCCAAATAAATTTCGCGTGGTAGGAACCCTACGAATCACGCCAGTCGCATATGTCAGAGCGGCGCGTGCGTTTTGGAAAAAATAAAAAAAAACTACCTATGAATACAATAGAATGAAAACTATAGAAAACTCATCCGGTATATACCGGCTGAGTTTTGTTATCGTAAGGAAAAAAATAGGGCATATTAGGTAAGTGAAATAGAAATTATTAGCATAACAGGTATAGTTCAAGTTTTTTTTTCAAAACCATCATCAAATAAAGCGTTTTTTTTTTTTTAAATCTTTATGTAAAGAGCTTGGTCACTTTTGTGACTATGTCGCTCTATACATACGCCTCCCTTAAGGTTGAAATTAAGACAACGTGGAATTTATCTTAATTTCAACCCTAACCTAACCAATTTATACAGCGCTCGTGCGGCTGCCGATAGCGGCGAGGCCAGCGCTGTATTACATCCTCCGACCTCCTTAATAGATATATTCTACGAATAAAGCGTTAATTGTGTCATTTGTAGCTTTCCACATAACCACATTATTAAATTAAATGAAGCAAACTTGGAGAAAATAGAGTTCCAAATAAATTTCGCATGGTAGGAACCATACGAATCACGTCAATCGCATATCAATAATCCCCAAGCGATTTTGAAAAAAAAATCGAACTACCTGTGCCAATACCTTCTATTTCCCTTACCCTTTTTTTTTTTTAAATCTTGTAAGCTATTAGCTTGCAGCATGAATGGGCCAGCTCGACCGGGGAAGTACCACCCTCTCGCAGAAGACCGACGTCTGAGTAGTGGCATTTTGCCACTGCGCTTCGTCCGGTGAGCGAGGGCGCCGGAGGCCCACCTTCCAGTCTCTCTCCAGAATGGTAGCGGTATTTAAAGAGTTAGTACCCCAGGAGGGTACCAGCACTGCTGGAGAATCCCTCATCGCTCAGGCTGCCCTACTTATTTTGGGGTGGACACCTTCCTCAAAGGCCGGCAACCCATCTGTGACCCTTTTGGTGTTGCGGGTGTCCATGGGCGGCGGTGATTGCTTTCCACCAGGTGACCCGCATGCTCGTTTGCCGCCCTCTCATATAAAAAAAAAAAAAAAAAAAATTTAAAGAGCTTAGTCATTTCAATGACTATGTCGCTCTGTACTGACTCAGTGAATATTTACACCCTGTTATTTATACCGACTCTGACTAATTTATAAATTGCCCTGGCCATTTCGGATGTAGGGAATGCCAATACAATATTACAGCCCCCAACAGCTTCAAGTGGATGGCCATAGGTAATGTTAATTTGTCTTCTACATGCTTCATTCCGGACTATTTCCCTTACCTAATATGCCCTATTTTTTTACCGTAACGAAAAAATAGGGCATATTAGATAAGTGATAAAGAAGGTATTGGCATAGGTAGTTTAAGTTTTTTTATATATATACTGTATATATAAAAAACTGGTATATACTGGGTAGTTTCATTATTTATTTCAAAACCATTATCCACATATAATTACATTATTAAATAAAATAAACAAAACTTGGACAAAACGTGAGTTCCAAATAAATTTTGCACGACAGGAACCCTGCGAATCACGCCAATCGAGTCATTAGATTAATCAAGATTTATTTTTAAATACCTACAGAATGTCCTTCATATAATGAGGGAAGGCCTATATCCCTGCAGTGGGATGTTTACGGGCTGTAGATCATGATGATGTATTTAAATGTACCTTCCTTATTTAAACACTAAAGCGTATTTGATTGATTGATTGATTGATGATGATGACCTATAGAATAAATAAAAAAATCACTCTGACCTGCACTCGAGAAGCCTAAAAAAGCTAATGATAAATAATAAGTAATTAGCTTTGATGGGGTTTATAATACAAATCTGTGGGGTTTATTCTCCAGATTTCACGATCATAAAAAAAAAATTTGAAATTCTCGAAAATAACCGAAATTGAATCTATGTAGGTATTATTTATAATTACCTATATGGCTTATTACAGCAGATTACAGCAATATTTTTGATTTATTCTGCATTTAAAAAAGACATCTTAATTAATCCAATGAGGATGGCACTGTACGGATTGAGCTACCTAAAGCTAAGGTCACTTGTGAACTCTGCGAAAACTTATTTGGAAGTATATTTACTACGAATTAGTTATTTAATATGAATCGTTGATATTATTACTCATTTAAAGGCCGAATCCTCAGAGAAGAATGAGTAAGAAACTCACGAGTCGTTCTTAATCTCATGCATTTTCTAAGAAAAAAAATAATTACCTTATAAATATTCTGAACTTCATTATTGCTTTATTTAAAAGTAAATAATACACATTGGCCCTTAAATGACTTACTTAATGAACTTTTGTAGGCGATTGAAATGAATGTTATTTTCCTACCTGTTAAGTATTAACATTGTGTATTATTAAAACTTGGTAGGTAGGAATATATACCCTTATACACACATACACACACATAGGTAGATCAATGAACAATCCAGGGCATCTAGGGCATATAATAAACAAAAGTACATACCGATTTCAATCAAAGTTCGAACCAATGGCAGGAACAAACACTAAATTAAAATTGTGGGTACCAAGGCAACATAAGTCATACGCAGGTTGATTTTATTTTTATCACACCGGTATTCACATCGCACACACCGATTCGCATTACGTACTGGAGGCTTGATTAGGGCTAAACATTTCTTTTATATTATGTTACCCTGGTAGCGTGAGTCATGGTTGTCAATTTTTATAACAGGTTTGATGATAGGTTAAGTGTAAGGTGCTTTGTATATTCGACAGAGCTCACGTTTTTAGAATAAAGATGCTTGAGTGGTGTTGAATATAAAGTAAAGTAGGCCTAACTTTAATATCAAAAGTTAGTATTGAACTTTTCAACCATTTTGCATATCCTAGCTAGAGTATTCTTTTCAAACACACCTTTAAATATGGACGCTGTAGATGAATGTGATCAAGATACACTAGCAATTTCATAAACAATGTCTAAATTTCTGGATTAATTCATTCAAGAAATATTGACTAATCCTATAATGATATTGTACTTATCTACAATTCTGTGTAGGCGTTTTTGTAAGAATACTCGATATTGTGAAGATGTCAAAGGATTTGCTGTATTTTAGAAACAAAATAACTGAACCATTAGTTACCAAAACTGTATCAGCAGCCTTACGACTCCACCATTTGAGCTCAGTCTATATACTCTCGGTAGGAGAGAGTAGGGGCTATAAGTCGCCCCTGTAGGCCACCGACTTGGCTTAACCGGGAACTGACCCTCTTAAGCACGGAAACACTAGTATTTCTGTCAGACTAGTGGTCAAGTGTATTAATTACTTTTACCAAGTGAAAGAAAAGGTGAATGTCGTGTCGTACCAAGAGGTTAAAACTAGGGCGGAAAGTAGAGAGACATGGCCGTTACTCCACCGACAAGAGCATGGTTCTTAAATTGAAGAAGAAGTGGCCACCTAATAAGTGTTTTATCTCTTTGCCTCTACTGACTTTACGGCTGCCTTCAAATGAAAATAACTCGTATTAAAACTCGTCGATCATCCAATTGAACGCCAAACGCTTCAGTTTATAACTAAGGCCACAGACCACAAGTATGGACCGTTTAACAGTTGATTTGTTTAAACACGATATGTGGAGAGAAATTTAAGACTATTGACATACTATTGCATTCCACAGATATAAGTTAATTGTCCAATTAAGTGTTGGCAGTTGGCAAATAAAATATTAGGTTATTACAACTCAATTAATTTTAGAGGTTTGCACCAAAGAGTTCCTATGTGTGCACAGTTATTTGGTGATCGCTGTGAGGTATGAGTGGGGAGGGACGGGGTAAAGTCGATGACCCCAGTTGCAGAACACTTCAGTGTTGCTAGTATCCCATAGTCAAAAGTCACTCAAAAAGTGGATAAAAGTCAACTACCATCTCATATTGTTTTTTATACGATTGCCCAAGAATGGAGGGTAATATTTTTTGAATGCATGTATATAGATTTCTATGTTACCTCATGTAACCCAAACAGATTCGTCTTGGTCCTGTGACAGACAGACAGTCTGTCACAGGGACCAAGACGAAGGTTTGCATCCAGCGATTTCCATTGACCTTCCTCAGGTTGGACGTCCGCTACGCTTGCCGGTACGTGGTCTCCACTCAAGGCCACAACGACTATCAGGTCTTCGAGCTATGTGCCTTGCATCTCATCAACCCCACATCAAGTAATGTCCAATGTGAAGACCCTATATTTCTCTCATTCTTTGGCATCGTATGATCGAAAGATGATAGGTCACTTGATACGACACGATATGTTTTTGAAGAACATAAGTGAGGGAAAGATTGACGGAAAGAGAGGATGGGGAAGACCTAGGCCTAATTACTTTTACCAGGTGAAAGAAAAGGTAAATGTCGTGTCGTACCAAGAGGTTAAAACGAGGGCGGAAAGTAGAGAGACTTGGTCATTACTGCACCGACAAGAGCATAGCTCAAATTGAAGAAGAACCTAATATACCAAAAGTAAATTTATCGACAATTTAATTACTTGTCCTACATTCATCACTTTATCATACTGCAAAGTATTACGTACAAGTTATAGTCAGGGTTACCATATAAAAAAATCTTTGTTGATTGGATTACAACCTTTACAAGACACCACAGGTAATCTCCACGAAGTCCGTAATCAAATTCCCTCCTAATAACCTCTATTACTGTGGTATGTGACCATTAAATGGGACTCCGACTATTATGTAGTTAACTTTGAACCCTTTGAGTTCACGGTCAAGGTTTAAGGTCGTTTAGAAATATGAGGAAGTCTTCTTCCTATCATCTCCATTAGAAACAATTTTAATCATACCGGTAGCTATCGCTAGATTATTACGTATACACTGCCTACCTATTAGTCTGAAGTCAATTCTGGGTCGTTTCTTACCATATGTTGTGCAATGAAGAATATTTTACCCATTTATTTGTATGCGACAGTACTTTTTACCCGACTGCGAAAGGAGGGTAATGTGTAATTAAGTACACGTTTAATGTCTTCCATATGACTGGACCTTGCATTATTGAGATACAAGCTTTCCACCCGCGGCTTCGCCTGCGTGGAAATTTAAACCAATTTCCACGCGGGAACTGCTCACTTTATCGTGATAACAAATATCCTATATCCTCCAAATTCCATCCAAATCCATTCATACGTTTCGTCGTGATTAAGCAACAAACAAACATCCAAACTTTCGCATTTATATATATATATATATATATATATATATATATATATATATATATATCTAACTAATATATATATATATATATATATATATATATATATATATATTAGTTAGATATCAGGACATAGACTGAAAACACACTACATCGTCAAACACCACACCCCTCGTTTATCGTCGAGGGTTAAAAATAGAAACAAGGATATAATTAGACGAAATAAAAAACTTGCAAAAAAAATCGTCCATGTAAAATCATTGTCATTGAAGCACTCATTACCATCATTACATAACATTTGGTCTCATAAAAAAAAACAGAATTACGTAAGCTGCTGGAAAGGTTTGGACGAATGAGTCGATGAATCAGATAAAAAAGATGGCGGGACAAAAAGACCGGGAAAAAATGAGGCAGGTGTGTCTTGTGAAGGACATACGGATGAAAGTGCGTCTTTGCGGTTTTAAAATAATATTAGGGGTCCCTTAGCTGTTGTAGTTTTCTGGTAAATTTAAATAAACAAATAAAAGGTTTTCAAACACAAATTTTAAAAACAAATAAATTCACCACAAAGTTAAAAAATATCTGCTTCTTAAAATACAAGAGCAATCTTAGTTTAAGGAGTAGGCCCTATTAATTGTGCTTTTGTTATATGTACCTCCTAATTCGTTAATTCGCTGATTGTAACTTAGCCTAAGTTTGAGTCAATAAACTTTTCTAATTATTTAATTTAACAAGTAATTAATTGATAATAAATTAGGTCAAACTATGATGAAAAGGTAGGGACTGAGCAGATTTGCTGATTTTCACCGATCACCCTCTTAACCGATTTCCATCCGTCCGAGTTTAATATTAAAACCAGAAAGTTTGGATGTTTTTTTTTTTTTTTTAAATGAGAGGGCGCCAAACGAGCATGCGGGTCACCTAATGGAAAGCAATCACCGCCGCCCATGGACACCCGCAACACCAAAAGGGTCACAGATGCGTTGCCGGCCTTTGAGGAAGGTGTAGGCTCGTTTCTTGAAGGTTCCAATGTTTGTTTGTTTCCCAATCACGGTGAAACGGATGAACGGATTTGGTTGAAATTTCGAATAAATATAGTACTAACATAGAACATACTTTGGATTAAAACATAGGATCCCGATAAAATGAGTAGTTCCCGCGGGATAAAAAAAATTCCGCGATAAAGTTATTCGGTCGGAAAGCAAGTAGGATAATAAATTAATGTTTATGCCATAGAAAAACAAGCAAACACTTGTCAAAATCAAAAAATATTTATTTCGTAAGATAAAATTTATCACTGGAAAACGTCACATTTTTTATCTTGTTATTAAAGTTTTTGACATTTTTGCTCATTCACAAATCTGATTCCCCAAAGAAGAACGACCAAGAAACTCAAGGGTTACTTTTAAATAAGTTTGGGTTACAATTATATTGTATAATTAGACTGAATATCGCTCAGGGGTCTATGTTCATGCTTATCATCCAGATAGTCAGAAATTTTATAATAGCCTTTGGTAAATAATGTCTGTTTTATGATGGTAACGCCCCATTTCGTCCATGACCATGTAAATAAAGCTACGGACCCACAAAACAAATCAGGAAAGTATTTTACTACACGAAGTGGCAAAAAAGATGATCTCAAAGCATTTCTTTTTATCTGTACGGCTCTCGGCGCAAGATGTAAATAAATAAAAAAAAGATACGAGAGATGTAATATGACGTAAGCTTTGCAAAACTGGTCAACATTGAAAGAGATTTTACTTTTGTCTGTTCGTCCGTTGAATAGAAAGTTTTATAGTGATATGAGATTAAAGGTCTTAGCATACGTGACGTGTTTATTCTCGTGCCGGACGGAACGGGACGATTTTTTGACATCGTTGCATTTAAAAACATAGCAATAAAATACACGTGGCGAGAAACACGGGCGGAACGGGACGGCAATAGAAAAAACATCGTTATGGCATCTTCTTCATCTAATACTACGGCAACCATTGCTAGTTCTTCAAAAGTAAAATCGAACATTTTGTGCTGAAATATGGTTGCAGCACTAGCACGACTATCGTTGAACACCGTCCTGTACGTATGTTTTAAAACCACTTTCACGTTAGGAACTATACCTGTCCCGTCTCCGTTCCGTCCGAGAAATTACCCGTCACGTATGCTAAGACCTTAAACCGGCCAAGTACGTGGCGGGCCACGCGCAGTGTAAGGGCCGTAGTTGGACTTAGAAGGGGGCGTCTTTTTGTTTGATAAATAACTTTTGACAGAAAGTTCATTTTATAAGTTTTTCGAATATTACTCATTACCTTGTAAAGCCTGCTTAGCTGTGATAGTTTTTCTTTTAACTTCTTTATATATACTACTAGCATTCCGCCCGCGGCTTCGCCTGCGTAGAATAACTTTATCGCCGAAATTTGTTTGTCCCGCGGGAACTACTCACTTTATCTGGATAAAAAATATCCTATGCCTTAATTAAATGATATCACGTGCTAGTTACATATAAGGCTAGTTCTGCATGCATGTCTATCTCCCTAAGTCTAATTTAACAGATGATGTTACTTATAAAATGTAATGACCAGTGAAATTGTTTCTCTAATATGGAAATTTTGGCATCCACGATACAGGCCTAGCCTAGTGTGGATGCTACAGCAAATGTATAATTATGTATGGTCCTTTTTGGTAAATAAACATCTTATCTTATCTTATCTTATCCAGTGTATTATCTACCTATATACCAAATGTCATACAAATCCGTTGATTCGTTTCGTCGTGATTAAACAATTTTTTTTAAAACGCCCGCTGCGGCCTCAGATTGGTATGCGACAGTTTTTCCATTCAAGGATCCGTTTGCCATATATTATGATTTAAAGTGCTAATTTGTATTTATGCCGGATGAGTTTTTTTACCGTAAGGAGAAAAATAGGCCATATTAGGTAAGTGAAATGGAAGGTATTGGTACAGGTAGATTTTTTTTTTTCAAAAACGCATGCGAACGCCTGTGTTTGATAATGCGACTGGCGTGATTATTATATTCGAATTTTATTTAGAACTCATAGTTTTCTCCAAGTTTTCTTTTTTTAATTTAATAATGTAATTATGTGGAATAAGGCTACAAACGCGACCGTTAAATGACAAAATTAACGCTTTAATCCATGAAATTAAAAAAAAAAATTAAACTACCTATGCCAATACCTTCTGTTTCACTTACCTAATATGCCCTAATTTTTTCCTTACGGTAAAAAAACTCATCCAGTATGTAACCATATGCCAAATTATACTAAGAGCCTGTGACCTAAGTCGCGGATAAACAGACCGATATAGGTTAGTTTTAAAGATAAATTTATTTTCTTAAAAAAACAAGTATCACTTACATGAGAAGAAGACATAGTATTTAATGATAGTCATTCGCACCGCACATTTCACCCAAGTTATTGTAAGAACACACCCTATTAACACAAGTTATTGTAAGTTATATAAAGGCAACACACCACAACACTTCATAACATTAAGTTCACTTATTATTTTCAGTTAGATGAGATAATATATGCTGAGCCAATTGGAATGGATATAGCGACACTATATGGGTCCCTTGTTGATCATAGATTCAATCTTGATATCAATATGTGCATATTACCTAATAAAACAATCTCAATACAAGTCTTGAGGCAGTTGACGCTATCTCAAGCTCCGTGCTAATTTAGAAACCAATCTTGATGTCTACTCAGCTGAGATCACTTCGCAAGTATTTACCTCAGCGGAGAATGATAGTCTTGAGTTTCGTTTATTAATACGCGCACCTCTCAAGTGAGTACTGCTTGAGTACGCACGTGCTTTTCAGGTCTCAAGTAATAAACCTTATTAATCAAAACGTTTCCTTGAGACCGATCACAAAACTGTTCTCAATCTTGACAATGGTTTATTAATACGGGCCATAGAACTCTAAAAACGAAATCGACTGATCCGAATAATTTTCTTTATTAATAATAAAATATTTCATTTCACTTTTCCTTTTTTTACGATTGACTGGATACGGGTTTGACCGCAATCTTATATAGTGAAAAGTTACGATGTGGTCGAAGATGAAGCACCTAACCTCAATCCTATTCAAGTCCTAAGTGAAACACACTTCGCTGGGACGCTGGTCGGACCAACCGACGACTCGACCAGACGCGACAACATATCTTTATTCTTTATACCTCTGCCCCGTAGCAAGACATGATCGTAGGATTTATATCGCGTGAGATAATATTTGTCCTGCTCATTCGCTTGGACTAAATACACAACCATCCCACTCTTACACCTACATCGAGCGCGACAAACGATGTCATGGTGCGCAGGCTCGTGTCCATACTCTCCTTCACAAAATGCAGTCTCTCAACAAAGAATTCAATGACCTCAAAATCAATTAGCATCAGACGTGATTGAGGTCCAATTTGAACTTTATAGAAATTTTATACATAAGAAAAATAAATATCTACAGCGCTTACTAATTTTTATTTTGCTTAAATATTTCAACAAAACGGAATATCATCCTGGTTTTAAATATAGCAAAAGCAACGATGTGCTCCACCACTAGTATAGCATTACCTTGATCTTGACCCCTTTTTACTCTTTTTAGTGCAATTCGACACTTATCCACAGTATACTTGGCTCTTTGAGTAAAACAACTCTCGATTTAATCAATCATATTAATTAATAAGGCGTCAATTAAATCAACAATTCTTTGATGGCTTAATTTAATTTATAAATCGTTTTTTTTTGACGATGACTGAATCTGGTATAAGTACCGCAAGGGCAAAAAATGTACAAGTGTGATAGATAATGCATGTTATTGAATTATATAATGTATTTCCATTTGTGAGGACCTGTAATTGGCTCTCTGTTTCCTATAATAGTTTCTATTAGTGTTATTGTAGCTGTTGGTTTTACGAATAAATAAAAATAAAATAAATAAATAAAATATGTCCCAATTTCATAAACATGACAATTGTGTCGCCCCCATTTTAAAGAAAGCGTAAGGCGGCTTGTATGATCACATCACCATTATTTTGAAATTTCTTAGAAAATGGCAATTATCAACTCATTATAAGTGCTGGGAAACTCAGAGCCCCTCTCCTTTAGTTTTTGATGTTATTAGCAATTTACACTTACAAATTTAATTGTATTTGAACGGAAAATAGATAAATAAATAAAATAAATTTCTTTTTTTTATTTTACTTTATTTTGGGATTTTTATCCTTTTGATATGTCAATCCCATTGCACCTAAGCTAAATAGCGACAGAGTTATTGGTGACAAACGTTCATCAGACTACACAAGGACAAAGTTGCTTCAGAAGTAGGAACAACTAGTATGCTTTGAATAATGCCTACATCGAGTCTGTTCACATTAAATTTTCTAATAAACATATGTCTCTCTCCACTGTTCTTGGCACACTCCATCAGTAAGTGTTGCACGTCTTCAATTTGTCCACAAACATCGCAATTAGGTGAATCTGCCTTTTTCATTAAAAATGCAAATTTTCCTGATGGATAGTGCCCGGAAAAATAAATACATAAATACTCATACACATAGTGAGCAGCTAGACTCTTATTATGGACTAGCTTTCCGGCCGCGGATCGCGGACTAACTTTTTCGCTGATATATTTAATTTGTTTATCCCGCGGGAACTACTCATTTTGTTGGGACAAAAATATACCTATGCACCTTTCATCCAAATCCGTTCATCTAACTAATATTATAAATGCAAAAGCTTGGATGGTTGTTTGTTTGTTTTTTTTTTTTTTTTTTTATTAAAAACTGGTTGCGCGTTTGGCCACAATCTCACCTGATGGAAAGTGACGATGTAGCCGAAGATGTATCACGCGCACCCAGTAAATGCCTATTCACTCTAGACTTGAAGATCCCAAGGTTGTAAGTGTCGGGAAAAACCGACGCGGGCAGTGAGTTCCATACCTTAGCAGTCTGCATTATAAATGACGAAGCAAAGAGCTTAGTGCGGATGTTCGGTATGTTGACAACATATGGATGGAAACCCTCCCCGCGCCTGGTTGTCCGAAGATGGAAAGGGGACGGTGGAATAAGACCTTCGACCTCATCTCCATTTAACATCAAGTGTGATTCAGGTCAAGTACCAACCCGTTGTGCATAAAAAAACTACCATCCACATTCGCATGGTATATCTCTTTAGTTAGTCTTCTTTCATTCATCATTCCTCTCCACATCATGTCCAAACCATCTCAACATACCTTTTTCAATCTTTACGTAATAAAATTTTAAATACACCGACAAATTAACACGACGATTTGCATTGTTTTTCTAATTGGGTTTGTTTTGTTTTTATGTATCCCCCCCCCCCCCCCCCCCAAGTAAATGCTGGGTACTTTTATATGGTAAAAAATCCAGCATGTTTCCATCCAGAAACCCCCCCCCGCGCCTGGTTGTCCGAAGAAAGGGGACGGTGGAATAAGATCATGCAATTCCATCGCACACTCGCCGAAATGTAAATTGTTGCTCAATCGAGTTGAATGAAAATTGGTATACAAGTAGACATACTCTTGATTAATACATAGCCGTGATTGAGCGACTAACAAACATACAAACATCCAAACTTTCGTATTTATAATATCAGTTATTTATATGGTTGATGAACTACAGAAATATTTTTTTTGTAAATGTGTAACCTAATAAATGTAAATATCTATAACTCGAGTACACATATTCAGCTTCATCATACAAAAATATGTTCTTCGCGGAATTCGAACCCCAGACCTGTAGATAAAGGGTCAAGGTCTCTAACTTAGGCGTCTTGATAACTGGAAACGTTTATAAACCTGTTTTTAAAAGGGCAACCCCTCGAATTTCTTGTTTTTTCTTCTCAGCGGAAAATAGCCTTTTTAACAAGCAGTAGCTTACAAAAATTAAAATCTCACTATTTAAGTGTACCCTGTATACCTACAAATTAAGCGTTTTTGAATTTGACTTGACTTTATTGAAAAGAATGTTACTTAAAAAATGAGGCGTTTTCAACGTCAGAACCAAAGATTACGTATTGCAAAGTCTTTCATCAGAACATACAATAATAAATTTCTAGATCTTCTCTCGGTACTACTTTTCCTAATTTTTGTGTGTAATCGAGTTACTGCAAGAACAAAATGCACTGTGACTTAGAAAAAAAAATTGTAAGCCTTTCGCAAAAAATACACATTTAAGTGAGTTGATTACACGACGCAGTATCTTGATGTCATCGTGATTTACGAGTTTGTTAGGTTTTTTAGCCGATTTCAAAAAAGGATTAGTTTACTTACACCTACTAATACTTTATGTTTAAATGTCCGCCTGGCTAGCTACCACCATCTTATCTAAATCTGCCGCCAAGAAGCAATGCTAATAGCATTGTTGTGTTCCGGTTGTCAGAGATAAGATAGCCAGTACCCCAAATGTGTTGGGGTTTCCGGGCCAGTACCCTTCCACCTTCGACCTCATCTTCACTTAACATCAGGTGTGAGCCACGGAGGCGGTAATCTTTGTATTTCGAAAGGCGAACCGTGGATTTTGTTACAAGTTATAACTTTAAGGTTGTAACACCCCAACCCTTATGTTTGGGATATCTCTGACCACCCATTTGGAATGAGGGTCGTAAAATTATGTATGTATACGCTTGCCAACGAGACGGTTCGAACTTTGAAAGCTTACGATTTCATATCGCATTGTGCTCGAGTATTAGAGTTAAGCATAGAGTAGAAGAAGAGCTCTTAGAAGGCGACCGGTGATGTTCTAGCAAATTAAGGGTATAAACTCTGTAGATACTTCGAATAAGTTAGAATTACGTTTTGGCACAAAAATAAATAAAGGCATAAGTAGGCCTACCATATTTTTAAGTTCCATGTTTATACTGTAACTACTGTCGGTGTACAATAAAGACTGTTTATATTGTATTGTATCGAATCGTATCGTATCGTGTCGTGTCGTGTCGTGGCGTGTCGTGTCGTGTCATGTCGTGTCGTGTCGTGTCGTACCGTACCGTACTGTACTGTATTGTATTGTATACTGTAACTACTGTCGGTGTACAATAAATACTGTTTATATTGTATTGTAATAAATTCAATCAATCAAATACGCTTTATTATTTAAATAAGGAAGGTACATTTAAATATCTTATAGAAACTACAAATTAGGCGGATTTATAGCTGACAGCGATCGCCTCCAGGCAAACATATTATCATCACGGAATTCAATACGAGTATTGTACTGTATTGCACTGTATTGTGCCTACTGTATTGTACTGCACTGCACTGTACTGTATTGTATTTTATTAAGTATTCACAGGGAACAATGATTTAATATCATAAACATAAGATTAAGAAATCATGGAGTTTTCACAGAAACCCATCAAAATAACTAATGAGAAAGTCACCGACAAGGCTTGAAGTTAGATGGTGATGAATCTTTATTCATCACCGGTGATAAAGAAGTCTCTCTAATAGAGGGCATAAAAATGTCATCATGCAAAGCGAAAGTCCTTGCAAAATGTATGAACCGCTGACGTAGGTTGCAAAATGGGTCAGTTTGCATAACGACTAAGTATGTACTTTACATTTACGTCAGATCACATGTTTGTTACATTATTTATTAGTAATGTTAGCTCACAATAACTGTAGAGTGTTTGCTGAATCAAAAAAATGGGGCGATAACAAACAGTGTTGCCAGCTCAGAAATGTAAAAATGCGGTAACGGCCCTTAAAAATGTATGTCTTTGTGATTTAGTTAGTTAATACTCTATTTTATTCTTAAGTATTGAAACTGTTTACCTGTGTGCATGCTGTGTTCGCATCCAGTAGGATAAATTCAGTTAATTATGTCGCAATGTTGGGTAAGACTGAAAATATTTTGAATTGTGTCCAGCCCCCGCAGTCTCGACATAGATAGCGATCGTTATACCACCGATTTCTTTAGTCTCTATCTTTAGTATCAAAATATCGGTTTCCATTGAAACTACGATTCAGGCTTCCAACAAAAACCGATATGATTATGAACACTATTATGATTATGAATAGATCGTTAGGAGTTAACGACCAAAATCGGTTGCTATCTATGTCGAGACTGCTGGCCCAGGTTGGGAAACGCGGATTTTCGAAATAAAAAGCGGAATTTCTTGTTTTACCATTTACATCGATTTTTCTCTCTCAATTCATGGTTATAAATGTTTTAACGGCATGTTAAATTGTTATGTTCTTTCGTTCTTCTCCGAAATGCATCCTGCAAAAGACTGAGAGACAAGCGACGGGGAAAAAAACGGAGAGTAGGTAGTTAATGACTTACATTGATTAAATTACTGTATAGTTGTTTAAGTGCTTTTTTTTATACACAACGGGTTCGTATTTGACCTCAATCACACTTGATGTTAAGTGAAGATGAGGTCGAAAGTGGAAGCGTACTGACCCGGAAACCCCACACATTTGGGGGACTGGCTATCTTTATCTCTGACAACCGGAACACAACAATGCTTAACATTGCTGCTTAGCAGCAGAGTTAGATAAGATGGTGGTAGCTAGCCAGGCGGACATTTAAAATGCCCTTCCACTAATCAAATCGAGTACTTAAAACATGTACCCCGCTGGGTATCGAACCCGCGACCTCCGAGTCGTAAACCCAATGTTGTTTACATTGAGCCACGAGTAAAATTTCAATATTGTTGTGGATTAAATAAATTATGATTAAACGTTCTTGCTATTCATCAATTACTATCCACGACCACCTGCATGTCATTGTGTCACCACGACAATCATAAATCACAATCCATTGGTACTCCGATTGGCTCGTGACATGCCACCAGTTGTGCTTGACTCATACATATACATACGCTAATTGAAACGGTTCCACGTGGATCAATTGAAGCAATTTTGCGTGGTGATTGGTTTAGCCGTTGGGGCGCTGGCAGAGTAATGCGGCAGCGGAAGCGGAAGCGGGAGCGGATAAATTGCGGCGTGATGGATGAGGTTACACTGTGTTGAGTTTTTAAAAGAAACGAAAACACTTTAGTGAGAGACGGGGTTATTTGGTGTCGATTCGGCTGTACGCAAACTAAACTAAAATCAGATTTAGACTGGTGCTGTCACGTTATATTGTTCCAGAGAGAAAAAGACAGATCTACTTTAAAATTGGTTTTAGTTTAGTTTGCGTACAACCGAATCGACACCATTGTCGGGAATTCTGCGAATGATTTTCATTTTCCTTTATATTGAATAGGGTTAGTTATTAGTAAACGTAGTTCAATTCTTTTTCGTTTTCTACGCTATTTGGCCAAGGTACCTACCAACTCTTGAAATACAGGTAGCTTTAGTTTATAGCAAATAAATGAATAAATATTCTTGGGCGTACCAACCAACAAGCGCTGAAAGCGTAATGCAATTGCAACTTATACGTTGATGACGCGAGTAAATCGCAACCAAAATCAGCTGAAATGCTTTTGCAATCGCAACTATTTTGCGTTGATAACATGGAGTAAATCTCATGTATTAATAACGCGAGTAAATTGCAACCAACACGAGCTAAAGAGTGATGCAATTACAATTTATATTAAATTTATATGAAATTAAAATTCCATCCACATCACCTGGATGAGTGGAAGTCTACCACTGTACACATCTGTGACCCTTTTGGTGTTGCGGGTGTCCATGGGCGGCGGTGATTGCTTTCCATCAGGTGACCTGCATGCTCGTTTGCCGCCCTCTTATATATAAAAAAAACTATTTATACGTTGATGACGCGAGTAAATCGCAATTAACACGAGCTAAAACGCTTAGCAATCGCAACTGTTGCGTTGATAACATGAGTAAATCGCAACCAACGCGAGCTGAAAACGTGATGCTTTCGCAACATGTATTACATTTGCATACGTTCCCATATAAAACTCGCAGTACTTTATGTCGATACGGGTGCGCTTTGATGTGATTTAAAATTAATAACATTATCGTCATCATCACATCATCTAAATATACAAAGTAACAAAGGCAATCTAATAATTGAACCGTCAAAATTTGGCAAGCGGATCTTATTTTCGCATTATTTGACATACTGACAAAATACAACAAAATCTCTAAAAAAAGTATTATAACACATTTTATATTTTTAAAGAGATATATTGAAAATCTAATCATACTAATATTATACTAATATTATTATTTGAATATTTGTTTGCTTGTTTATCGCTCAATCACGACGAAACGGATGAATTGATTTGGATGAAATTTGGTGTATATATAGAATTTGCTCTGGATTAAGATATAGGATATTTTTATCTCGGTAAACTGAGTTCCTGCGGGATAAACTAATTTAAGTTATCGGCAATAAAGTTAATCGACGCAGGCGACGCCGCGAGCGGAAAGCTAGTATGTGATAATCCTAATAGAGTATTAAGAGCTTGTTTTTTTTTTGTGTATGCACGACGGGTTCGTACTTGGCCTCAATCACACCTGATGTTAAGTGCAGATGAGGTATCATCATTGATCATGATCATGATTGTATCATTTTATATCACCAAAAACTAAATACAAAATATACTCCCAAACGGCTGCCGTGGGGTAAAGTGCCTAGAAGGCAGGCGGCGTTTATGGAGAGGCTAATGTGCCGCAGAGATTGGTGACAGTCCTCTGGTCACCAAATATTTCCAAGAATGTTTTTCATTTTAAAAGATTTTTTTTATTATTGATTTTATTGAGGCTAGGATCTATGATCATACCCTAATCTTTACATTACATACAACCTAAAATATCAACAACAAAGTTATATAGCATTCTGGCCTCAGCCGAGGCTGGATCGGCCAGGAATTTTAAAACCATTCAGTATGAATGTAGGTAAAGCAATTCGATTACGATTTTAACTAGCGAATTTAACAAGAATCCACTTGACACCAACCTAAGGTCACACGCTGTAACAATGGAACAAGACGAAGTCCAATTTGATGAGATGCACTTCGATAGCTGCGCCGGAGTCGCCACGCAGTCTCCGCAATTGACCCGCGAGACGCTGATTGGCTACAAGTGCAATTGAGATCGCGTGATGCACACGCTGTGCTATTGGCCTCGCTTGTTGCTATGCGGTTGCACCAGCCCACATATAACTACTAGGGCAGGAGATATATACATAGGTAAGTATAATATACTGAATGGATTGGATGCCAGTTAGTTGCTCAAGTGTCGCGAGCTATTATTATTAAAGCGATCTCACGATTGATATCGAGTCTGTCTGTATACAACTTTTTTTGATACTCTTTTTTTTTTTTTTTTTTTTCATGCACAACGGGTTGGTACTTGACCTCAATCACACCTGATGTTAAGTGAAGATGAGGTCGAAGGTGGAAGCGTTCTGACCCGGAAACCCCAACACATTTAGGGGACTGGCTATCTTATCTCTGACAACCGGAACACAACAATGCTATTAACATTGCTGTTTGGCGGCAGATTTAGATAAGATGGTGGTAGCTAGCCAGGCGGACATTTAAAATGCCCTACCACCAACCAAACCGAGTACTTAAAACATGTACCCCGCTGGGTATCGAACCCGCGACCTCCGAATCGTAAACCCAATGTTGTTGACATTGAGCCACGGAGACGGTTAACAACTCTCATATCTCAAGTGTCAACTTGAGATCTGTTTAATATAGTTTACAAAATTGAGTTCGTTCTCAATTTGACTGTATTTATATGCTTGTTACGTGATATCTCCGCGAATTGTTAACCGATTTTTTTTGTTTTGTTATACCTCATGTATACCAGGAATATTACTTGGTAAAGATCTGATGATGCACGCCGGAGATAGAGAAGGCAACCATAGTGAAGACGGAAGTACTGTAACGGTTTAGACCCCCACCATGTATATGTTTACCGTGTGATAGTCTTCGATTTGAACAGGGACGTAGCTTTTGTAAAATGAATAACCTTCGTAATTAATTTATTTTCTTATTATATTCTTAAGAACTTTCGTGGCTCAGCGGTTAAGACGCGGTCTCCCAATTTGTGTTTTTAAATTAAATTTATTTGTATATTAGGTCGTTACCTATGAAATTGGCGTTTTGTATGAAGAATTTTATTAAGACTGTTTTCTCCATACAAACATTTTTGATTTTTTTTGGGAACAGCAAATCCAAATTTAGCTAAACTTTGTGTGTATTATCGGATAACATTAAGTTAAGTATAGGCAGCGTTTATTTTTAAAAGTAACCGCTTTATAAAAGTTTCAGCAAATCTAAGAAATGATTATGGGAAGCACATGAAAAGAGCTCTGTTCAAATTTTTATTATGTGATTTAGCCCAGAAATAAAAAAATATTTCATATGAAACCTTGAAATAATATTCCATTTTCCAAATCATATGTACCCAATTCCTGCGATTTTCGAGCTATATCCAAATTTGATTTTTATTTGGAAAATGGAATATTATTTCAAGGTTTCAAATGAAATATTTTTTAATTTATATATATTTTATTTATTAACGAAGAAAAAAAACTCCAATTTCATAGTTAAATACCCAATATATTACTTATGTGCATTTATCCGACTGCTCTTAAACGGTGAAAGAAAATATCGTGAGAAATAAAATTTTCTTTACCTACGTAACATGCATACATATAGTCACGCCTATTTCCTGTGGTAGACATAGACCACGGACTTCCACTTGCTACGATCGTGACACACATATTTTGCTTCATTCACTCTCATCGTCGGTTTAGGGTACACTTAACTTGACCTTTCTTTAAGAGTTCCCGATTGGATCATGGTACGTTCACCGTGGTCTTCCCCTACCAACACTTACCATCCACATTCGTATATCTCTTTCGTAAGTCTTCTTTCATTCATCCCCTCCACATGTCCAAACCATCTCAGCATACTTTTTCAATCTTTGACACTACGTCTTTTTTCACACTGCTTAACTCCCTAATTTCACTATTTCTAAACAACTATAAGTTGGATACCCGTATTCAGCTTCTAACTACTATTATAAATGGGAAAGTTTGGATGTTTGTTCCTCAATCACAGCGAAAAGGATAAAATAGGATATTTTTTATTCCGATAAATTGATAGTTCCCGCGGGACAAACAAATTAAACATATCCGAGATTACGATCAGCTGACGATGACGATACGATGACGACCGGTTGGTGTTATAGATAGTGACCCTGTCAGCGAAACCAACGGTTGCGGGTTCGAATCCCGCGAGGGGTAAATGTTTGTGTGATGAATACGAACATTTTTTCCTGATGTTTATATAAATATTTATGTATGTTTATCGGTTATCTAGTATCCGTAGCACAAGCTTTGCTTAGTTTGGGACTAGGTGATTGGTGTAAGTGTGTGAAATATTTATTTATTTATTTATTTATTTATTAATATTCCTGTTTTCGCTTCGCCTGACGCGGCGGGCGGAAAGCTAGTACAAATATAAGATCCTAGCAGGATTCGAACCCGCGACCTTTTATTATAGCAGTCAGGGTTTTTAACCACCACACCAAGGAGGCATTGGCGTGCACAGGATTTTGTCACAGGATAGGCAGAATTATAAAATTTGCTATTGAATGAGATAAAATACAACTACAAAATAAAAAATGAAAAAAAAAAGGCTACATAGATCTAAAAAGTTAACTACAAAATAATAACTTATTCTGGGTGAATATTAATGTAATCGTGGAGCGAATCCGTTTTGACATTGTGACAGTGCTGCCTGCTATTACCACGACAGGGTACAATCCCGTGGTACCGCCGCGCATTCAGAGGGGCAGGGGGACGCTCCGCTCGCACCCCGCATACCCCGCACGATTGATCTATTGTCATTGTCATCACTATTCTCTTTTTGGGGTTCGCCTACAATACCGCATGTTTTCACCAACAAGGCATTTCCATTCAAAGAAGAAAAGACAGGCAAATAATAGATTATAATTAAATTCCATAGACGTATTAAGTTTCTGGAGTTTCATTCATCGCCCACGCGACAATTTCATTCATAACTTGAACCTAAAGAAACGAAGCCGAAGTGGAAAACAATGTAACTGCTAACGTATTGAATATTAATGAGGTCGAGTAGAATTAAATTATATCTTCGTCATAATTTCAACTGGCTTTATCCCAACTTATCCCAACTAAATGGTAGATAGATAGATAGATAAATAAAGCGTTTATTTGTTACTCCAGTACCACACATACATTAAGTTTTGCAAGAATTTTTAAAAATTTTATAATGTAGGTATAACTACAGAATATGTCTTTATAATAACTTATAACTAACTTATGCTCCTAAATCTAAACTAAATCAACCGTCACCGCCTCGCGATGTATCTTGGGAATATTTAACTTTTGAAACTCAAGGATTGACATTTTTAATAGTTTCCTAAATGCGAACTTAGAATTCAATACTCTTAATGGGGGTGGAATATCGTTCCAACATAACGTTGCTTGGTAGCGGAAGCTGCCAGTAAATCCCACTGGTCTATGCTTATACGTAACTAATGGTGGACGCGTAGCTCTGTATTGAGGGGGGTATATCTGTATATATACTATATGGGGAGGCCTACGTTCAACTGTTTAAGAGTAGTCGGGCGAATGCACCTAAGTAATTAAATTAAATTTAAAAACTCATTGGTGTTCAAATCATACATGGGCTACCTGGGAATCGAACCCGGACCTCCTAAACGGATTTGGATGAAATTTGGTACATAGGTAGAACATACCCTAGATCCTATGTTAAAATACGTTATGCTATTATAAAATCACTGACTATTTGAATGATAAGCAAGCATGGACATAGCTGTCTTAATTATTCATATAATTATCAAATCGCAACCCATAATCGGTTTAAAAGAGCAACCCTAGAGTTTCTTGCTCGTTCTTGTCTGGGGAGTCAGCTTTGTGAATGAGCCGTAAATTTAAAATTAATAGTGACGTTTTCAAGTGATAATTTTATCCTATGAAATAAAATATTTGATTTGATTTGATTTGAAACATAGGATACTTTTCATCCTGGTAAAGTGCATAGTTCGCGCGAGAAGTCGAAGCGTTCGTCGAAGAAATATTCTTTCGCTGTATGGTTCATCGCACAAGCAATGTGTCGACCAACAGAGTATCGGAACTACGTTCTTACGATCCTCGTTCTTCGGACGTTTGTCTTGCTCACTACTTATTTTAAATTTAAATACAAATATTACGTAGTACCTGTGAACTTCAAAAAGGTGGTCAATCGTCCAATTCAATTCGGCTGGGCAGTGTTTGGGAAGCTACGCAACGTATTCGCGTCCGTAATACCGCAGTCTCAAGACGAAAGTATTTGATCAGTGTGTGTTGCTAGTGATGACATATGGAACTGAAACGTGATCGCTTACTATAAATTCCTAACAAGGGTCAACCCCAAACACAGATTACCCCCAAATGAGAGAGATATGCCCGGTGTCTCCCTGCGGGATCGAATCAGAAATGAGGAGATCCGCAGGAGAACCAAAGGGACCGATATAGCCTGAGGAATTGCCAAACTTACGTGGAAGTGGGCGGGATACAAACTCGTAGGACCGACGGCCGTTGGGTCGAAAAGGTTCTCGAGTGGCGACCACGCACCGAAAGACGCAGCGTGGGCAGGCCCCCCACGAGGTGGACGGAGGTTTAAAGATCGCGGGAAGCTGCTAGATGCTGGAAGCTAAGCTAAATGCTGCTAGAACTTATCGTTGTGGAGCTCTTTGGAGGAGATCTTTGTCCAGCAGTGGACGTCTGTCGGCTGATGATAATTAATGAATGGTTGCAAATCGTGATAGCTTCCGTGCTCTTAAGTATTTCTGCCATTCGTATTACTGGCATTACTACACTAAGTAGAATAGCTACTTACCAAGATCTCACTGCGTCCCTTGGCGCCGTCCGTGGTGTATTCTATACTCATTAGGGACTGAGCCTCACCCAGTCCCTACCCATTCAATTTTAACCTCATACGATGTTTTTCTCCTTTTCTCTGGCTACACTCCCATTTGTAAAGGGGAAGGAGGAAATAATTTTATTTTTCCTTCTTTAAACCCTTTTTTCTTCTTCTTAAGTAAATTTGGGGCCCAAGGTAGCGTAAAGTCATTTCTCGGGACACACTTACTTTCAGTAGGCGACGTTCAGCTGTACCGCTGTTGATTCTGGCTACAGGAGTTGCAGTGGGGGGGTGTGGAGGTGGGTCATGATGATAATGACTTATGAGCAATGGTGGAAAATATTCTTCTTCAAATCCGATAAACTCTGTCCGGGAATTCTTCTCTTCTGGGAACCACACGAGTCAGCGATGATTTACTATCTAGGGCTTAGTTACTGGCTGTGTGCTATAGTGCACAGTTCAAGAGATAATTTTACGATTGTTTTATCATTGTAATGCTACAGAATTAATATGTAATGCGTAGTAATACTTTAGTTCATTAATGATATCACGTGCTTATCATTGTGTGGTATGTACTACAAAATGTATGTTAATGAATCATTAGAGGATCATATGGTTTGTTTGACTGTCTTATGAGGGCACGTGCTGCACGTGACTTTGAAAGATAGAATCAGGAATTGTGTAATTAGGGAGTTATACATTGTAAATGAAGACGCAGGGGAAAACATTGAAAAAGGTTTGCTGATATGGTTTGGACATGTGGAGAGAATGTATGAAAGAAGAATAACGAAAGAGATATACGCAGCGAAAGTAGATGGTAGTGTTGATAGGGGAAGACCACGGCAAACGTATTATGATCAAATCGGGGATATCTTAAAAAAAGTCAAGAGTTACCTTAAACTGACGAGCATGTAACAACTTTATGAGAGTGAATGAAGCAAAAGTGGTGTGTCAGGCTCGTAGCAAGTGGAAGTCCGTGGTCTTTTCTGTCTGTATATCAACCATCTGGGTATCCATAATACAAGCCTAGTTGCTTTGTGTGAAACATGTCGAATAATATTTATTTATATAATGTTGGTATTGGTTGTATGTGTGTCGGGGCTCTTGCAGGTATTGTATCACTGTGACCGTTGTTTATTTATTTATTTACCAAGTTTTTAACTATCATTACAGATTACTCCAATGCGATAGTTAACTAATGACAATTATGTATACCAATCTACCTATATTAAATAACATAGTACAAATAACGCGACTTTTTGAAATTCGCTCATACGGCATATGACAATATCTCTGTTCTGTCTGCTATCTCATTGAGTGTGTGTAGTGCTCGTGTTATTGGCCCTTTATTTAAAAGATTAGTATTGCCTCTTGGTACTTTAAATAGTCGAGGCATCTTTTTCCTATCTATATACCCATTAGGTACGCACAATTTTAATTGCTGTAGAATTGTCGGATTACAAATTTTACCACAAAATACCTTCCACAAGTACAATGCCATCGCTAGTTCCCTGCTAACTTCCAGTATATTATATCCCGTCATCCCGAGAACAAATAAGGTGGGATACATCACGGGATAAAACGGATATACTCCGTACAATTTTAGGTACAAATATCTGGTAAATTTATTTTGTATCTTTCTCAACATTATCACATATTTTTCCTCGTGAGGGGACATGACTGCATTGCACTCCAATTGACTCCTAACTAAGGTATTGTATAACGCTACAATCGCGGTAACATTTGTAAAATCCTTAGCTTGCCGCATTATAAACCCCAAATTCCTAAATGCTTGTTTGCACACCTTCACATGACCTTCGAAAAAGATAACTCATTATTTATTTCAACACCTAGGTCCCTAACTTATTGAACTCGTGCTAATGACTCGCCATCTATTTCATAGCCCCGATGGATTGGAGTTTTCTTATGACCCAGTGACATTGCCAAACATTTCGAAATTTTGGAAAATATTTGATTTTGTTTACTCCAATCAATTACTCTGTCAATATCTTGCTGCAACCTATCACTGTCTTCCCTATTCTGAACTGCACTTCTTGTTGCACTGCGATTCTTGTTGATCTATTGTGATCGCCCGCCACTAACCTACAGTTCGTTGCTCATGTTAACCTCTTTGAGGAATTGGATTATTTTCCTGGCGCCGATAGTTTTTATCTCATCCGGGTGCAGTAAGTGGCTACCCAGGTGGATATTGCGTTTACGCATCAGCGGGCCACATACACAGCAGATATCCTGGTGTTTCCCCTGCAAGAAGGCAAACTCTGCCCATCCCACCTCAGTGGCTCAATGTAAACACCATTGGGATTACTTCGGAGGTCACGGGTTCGATCCCCAGCGGGGTATAAGTCTAAGTACTCGGTTTGGTTGGTGGTAGGGCATTTTAAATGTCCGCCTGGCTAGCTACCACCATCTTATCTAAATCTGCCGCCAAGCAGCAATGTTAATAGCATTGTTGTGATCCGGTTGTCAGAGATAAGATAGCCAGTCCTCCAAATTAGTAGGGGTCCAGTACGCTCCCACGTACGACTTCATCTTCACTTAACATCAGGTGTGATTGAGGTCAAGTACCAACCCGTTGTGAAAAAATAAAAAATAAAAAAGAAACCCCCGTTTCTCGAAGCTCTATGTTGAGCATCTATTTGCTCAGACAGCAGTGCCCATGAGTGTCTTTGTGTTCCTACTAAGTGCCCGTGCTTCCCCGGCAGCCTTCCTGTTGAAGGCTTTAATTAGATTTTTGGAGGTGTTAAATCTGGCGTGTTCGTCCAGAGTTTTAGAGATGCTTGGGTGCATCGGTTCCTTAGAGTCAAGGGTATTAGACGTTTTTGGATACCGCAAACAGACTCAGGGCCGTACTGAGCTCCTTTAGCTCCTAATTTCGCCAGTTCGTTATATTACAATACAACTGCTGTCGAGCCGCATGTAATATATCTATGCGAGATCTATACAGGGTGAATTTGAATTCATGTAATTCCTGATTACTGGTGATTCCACTCCTGATTACGAACACCTTTCCCCAAGGAACCATAATCGAATTCGATCAATAATTTTCGATTAATACAAAGTCAAAGTCAAAAAATATTTATTTCGTAGGATAAAGATTATCACTTGAAAACGTCACATTTTTTATCTTAATATTAAAATTATTGACATTATTGCTCATTCGCAAAGCAGATTCCCCAGACAAGAACGAGCAAGAAACTCAAGGGTTGCCCTTTTAAATAAGTTTGGGTTACAATTATATTATATTGTATAATTAGACTGAATATCGCCGAGCGGTCTATGTCCATGCTTGCTTATCATCCAGATAGTTAGAAATTTTATAATAGCCTTTGGTAAATAATGTCTGTTTTATGGTGGTTTTGAATTTATTTAAAGGTAAATTTTGAATGTCCACTGGAACCTTATTATAAAAGCGTATACATTGCCCCTTAAATGACTTAGTGACTTTGTGTAAACGGCTGGCATGAACAGCAAGTTTATTTTTATATCTGCTATTAACATTATGTATATCACTATTTTTCTTAAACGATTCTATATTTTTTCTTACATACATTAAGTTTTCGTAAATATATTGCGATGCTAATGTTAATATATTAATTTCTTTAAATTTATTCCTAAGAGACACTCTGGGGCCCAGTTTGTGAAATATGGAAGTCCAACAATTGCTGGTTGGTGACTCCACTCCGGATGACGATCAACTTTACACTAGGAACTATAGCCGATTTCAGCCGAAAATAGTTGAACTCCCATACTAAAGTCGGTTTCAGAATGGTTTACTTTGTTTTTTTTTTTTTATTTTTTTTTATTAAAAACTGGTTTTGCGTTTGCATGGGTAATCGAACATTTGTTGATCATTTTCGACTATAATTCATTGGAAAAGTTCGTAATCAGAAGTGGAGTCACCATTAAACAGGAATTATGCGAATTCAATTTCACCCTGTATAGCAGAAAGCATATCCGGGAAGTTTGAGCGCTTATCATTGACCACTTAGATTTCCTTAGTAATGCTCTCCGCAATATAGGCCACCTAGCAACTTTGCAAATGTCTGACACACGCGACAGCAAGTGTCTCGCGATCTCACGATCCCCTGACACACATTCTTTGTGTAGGAAATACAATACATCAATTGCCTGAGCCATAAAAATGTCGAATGATTTCCTCTGTGAGCAAGTTGGGCCACAAAGTTCGCGAGTAGATTAATAGATCAATTGCCACTTTATTGTGTTGAAAGGGCGTAAATTAATTTATGTCTTCGTGAGTTGACTTCGTTGACGAGTCATTAGTTGGTTCGATTCCGAATTAGTTTAGTTGTATATCAGTTTAGTTTATAAATTGTAGCCTACTTCGAAATCCGCACAGCTTAGCTAACGAAGCAGTACAAAATATGCTAGTCATAGGTTGAATAGGCTCATACGGCTGGATTTCAATAGTCCTAAAATTCTGCTCCAAAGAGTTGCACTTGATGTATAACAGTAAATATACCTTGCCTCGCGGCCCCAATTTTTTACATTTGTTCTAGTTTATATTTAAATTACATCTCTTTATGTGTTACTGTTTTTAAATAAATAAATTTAACACAGTAAAAGTGCGCATTTGTTTACGTAGAATGTCATATGAAAATTATAATAAGGACCTACATCTATTATTTTTTAAATCAATGTTAGCCTTTTCCTCAAAGAGGGCTAGGGGATTTTAACGTCTACATAAATACAAATAGAAACCTATCACAAATGGACACGGTATTTTTCGTTAATTTAATAACGACGATATCAAACAAACTACTTAACTATGGTTTTCTTACCAAGTCTTTACTAAATGTATATGGGACTACCATGAAGGTGTTGTAGATACCCATTGAAACAAAAAGAATAATCGACTGCATATAAAATACAGTAGAGCTTCTGTTCTCATCGATCTCTTTTTTTGTAATCGGTGTAAAACATTCAGAAAATGACTAATCCAGGTATTGATTGAAACAGATATTTAAAATACACAACATCTAATAGGTCCGTATGTAACATAACTAATGAATAAAGAACAGTTTTTGTGGCCGCACATAGTCAAGGTCATCCGGCCGGATGAGGAAGATATCTCGAACGGTACGTCACATTACTGGCGAGATTATCTGCCATTGGCAAGGAAATTGTATGGGAATTACAAGTATTTTACTGTAAGGTCGTTATAACCAGAAATCTTTGAAAAAACAACACACGAACGCAAAACTCTCCTCCGGCATACTTTTCTCTTTTATAATATTTGGTGTCTTCTATAGTGGTCTTCGGTTTCGGATTGTCGGTTCATTTAGCTGGAGGCCTTACGCAGATTATTAAAAAGGAATGGAGACTCGAAACACAGTTAGGGGTAATCAACTTCATACTTCGGTTAGACTTCTACTTTCTGAGAATTTTCAGTGTGATCCACATACCACACGGTGTTTGCCAAGTTGCAGTCTCTACTCCATAACTTGGTTTCATATACTGACAGATCCTCCACTACATGACCAGCCCAATACCACATCAGCCTTCTAACTTTTAGAGATGTCGAAGACTTTTCAGTGTTTAATTCACGCATACAATTGACGCAGTCGCCATGTTTTCGATTTATAAAGTTTAGTAACGTTTCGCGTGGTCTAGATGGGCTAGACGTATTTTCAAATCAAATCAAAATATTTTATTTCATAGAATAAAATTATCACTTGGAAACGTCACTATTAATATTACATTTAAATTTACTGCTCATTCACAAAGCTGACTCCACAGAGAAGAACGAGCAAGAAACTATAAGGTTGCTCTTTTAAACAGATTATGGGTTACAATTTGTGATTTGATAATTAAGTATATCAATAATAAGACAGCTATGTTCATGCTTGCTTATGATTCAAATAGTCAGTGACTTTATAATAGCCTTTTGCTAATTATTTCTGTTTTATGATTGCTTTAAATTTATTTAAAGGCAAATTTTGAATGTCTACTGGAACCTTACTATAAAAGCGTATACATTGCCCTTTGAAGGATTTACTAACTTTGTGAAGTCGGCTAACATAAACAGATAACTGGTTCTTACTCCTTGTATTGATTAACATTGTGCCTATCACTATTTTTACCGAATATTTTTATTTGCATATAACAAATTCTCATAAATGTATTGAGTTGCCATTGTTTAGATATTAATTTCCTTAAACTTATATCTCTAAGAGACACTAGGTCCTAATTTATAAATGGCACGAATAGCACGCTGCTGCAGAACAAAAATTATATGTATGTCCAGCAGCGTTAGTATACTATTCAATCGAGTAAGTCGCTCCAGTAGTTTTCAGTTGCAAGCAGTCGGTAAACCAAGTTGGGGGCACACAGGGGCTTACAAACTGAGTCCATGTGGTGAATTATGGCCCATACCCAGTGATAGGAAACTGGAACCCTATAGCTGAGACGGTAAGACTTATGATGGTGATCAAATTGTAACTAGAAAATTAACAGCCGTTCCCACAATTTTGCCGATTGAAGCGACGTTAGTGGTTCACGGCCGGACATCAGCTGACCTCTGACGTGTACACATTATGACGGAGCAGCGCGTGCGTCGATCTGACCCGGTTGGAATGTAATACGCAATAGAGGCCCGTCCATTTGCGAGATATCTACGTCTTGCCCTCTACCGGATGTACAAATTAATAGGACATGAAGGGAAGTGTCTTAAAATGAGTGTAAAACGAAAACATGTATTTCTTTATCACTGAAAAAATGCTACGCAATTTGGATCTTATATATTCTTTTTATGCACAACGGGTTAGCACTTGACCTCAATCACACCTGATGTTAAGTGAAGATGAGGCCGAAAGTGGAAGCGTACTGACCAGGAAACCCAAATATTTGGGGAACTGGCTATATCTTATCTCTGACAACCGGAACACAACAATGCTATTAACATTGCTGCTTGGCGGCAGATTTAGATAAGATGGTGGTAGCTAGCCAGACGGACATTTAAAATGCCCTACCACCAACCAAACCGAGTACTAAACATGTGGTTAGCAACTCTGACCACTATACCAAAAGGTTGCGGGTTCGAATCCCGCTAGGGACATATTGTTGTCTGATGAATACAGACATGTGTACCCGAGTTATGAATGTTTTCATTTATAATAAGTATTTATTTACAAAAAAAATGTATTTATGTAGTTTATCAACCATCTGGTATCCACAACACAAGCCTATAGTTGCTTACTGTGGAACTAGATGGTGCTGTGTGTAGGTTTAAGGATATTTATTTATTTTTATAAACACACAACATAAAAACATATATTTTCTTACCTAACCAACCTAAGTTTATTTTCAATATAACATTTAGATATGAAAGAGCGGGCCCTCCTGACACAAGCATACTTGTATACTTAATAGGAGATCCCAACCTTAGTCTATAGTTTATACCTACTAAAGTCGAAAATAAACTTTTTTTCATTTTCATTATTATTACGAGTCCATAGTGTCCCACTGCTGAGCAAAGGACTCCCTCATCTGTTAAATAGAATAAAATAAATAAGTATTTAAATAAAATAAATGTAAAATAATAAATAGATAATGGACTTAATTGTTTATGTGTTTCTTTAGAATACGAGTATTGAATATAGATTTGAAGTAGACATATATATCAATATGGCTGAATATATAATTTAGAAAGACGCGCAATGAGCTCATTTTCAATTTGTCAAAAATTAGGACACCTTACACTGTTCACCTAGTCCAAACTAAGCAAAGCTTGTACTATGGATACTAGATAAGGGATAAACATACATAAATATTTATATAAACATCCATGACTAGGGAATAAATGCTTGTATGTATGTATGTATGCTTAAGACACGGTCTATCATTTGTGAGGTCCGGGTTCCATTCCCTTGCAGGCCATGTACCAATGAGTTTTTATACGGTGAAGGAAAACATCGTGAGGAAACCTGCATGCCTAAGAAATAAAAATTCAAGGGCATGTGAAGTCCCCAACGCACATTGAGCCAGCGTGGTGGACTATGGCCCATACTTCCTTATTATACGAGAGAAGGCCTACCCTATCCCTACAGTGGAACAGTTGGTTTCGCTGACAGTGGATAGCCACTACACCATAGTCGTCATATACATAAATAACTGTTGTGCCTTTGTTATTCAGCAATGAAGAGCATTTCGTATTTGTGTATCTGTCTAAAGTGCAGACTCATTTAATTCTTTGGAATGTGAAAAGCTTAAGTTGTTACTTTCTACAAATTATCTATCGTTTTACAAAATTGTGTTACGTTTCTTTACTTTGTTGTATAATCACGCAACGCTGTTAAGGCGAAGTTATTTACTGTAATGATATTGATTAAAATAATTAATGAATATTGTATGGTATGCTGAGATGGTTTGGACATGTGGATAGGATGAATGAAAGAAGACTAACGAAAGAGACATACGAATGTGGATGGTAGTGTTGGTAGGGCAAGACCACGACGAACATACCATGATCAAAGAAAGGCCAAGTTAAGAGTACCCTAAATCGACGAGCATGTATAAACAACCTTATGAGAGTGAAGGAAGCAGAAAGAACTAAGTACTTTCCCCATGGAACCGTAGTCGAATTCGATCAAAAAATTTTTGATTACCCATAAAAAGTAAACCATTCTGAAACCGCCTTTAGTATGGAAGTCCAACAATTTTCGACTGAATTCGGCTATGGTTCTTAGTGGATAGTTGTTCGTAATCAGGAGTGGAGTCACCAATAAACAAGAATTTATGTATATAAACAAGAATGAACGTTTTCTATTCTATTCTATTCCATTCCATTCCATTCAACAACCACAACAACAACAACAACAACCAGTAAACAAGAATTTATGTATGTAAACAAGAATGAACGTTTTCTATTCTATTCCATTCCATTCCATTCAACAACCACAACAGCAACAACAACCAGTAAACAAGAATTTATGTATGTAAACAAGAATGAACGTTTTCTATTCCATGCCATTCCATTCCATTCAACAACCACAACAACAACAACCAGTAAACAAGAATTTATGTATGTAAACAAGAATGAACGTTTTCTATTCTATTCTATTCCATTCCATTCCATTCAACAACCACAACAACAACAACAACCAGTAAACAAGAATTTATGTATGTAAACAAGAATGAACGTTTTCCATTCCATTCCATTCTATTCTATCCTATTCCATTATAATATGTATAATTTATATAAAATTGCTGTGCGACGGAGGAATTAGCCGTCTAGTACATAAGTAAGCTGTACCAATGGAGCGGCATACTCGCTTTCTACTAAGCTCCTTAAAATAAGGTTAAAAAAAAACCAAGAATTTCACCAATTAAATTTCACCATGTATACAGAAAATACATAATATTTTTTTTTTTAATTAATTGTACTATAAAATTGTCCGACGTCACAAAGACATCTAAGTAACTTCGTTGTTTTCAAAGTAATATTTATGGTACTTGTGTATGTTTGGGTGGCATTATTTGTGTACTTTTTTATGGGATATAAATTATAATCATAGTTAAAGTCGTCTTGGATAGCCAGACGTCCATACCAAAGTTGGTTTTGAAATGGTTTACTTCGTATAATCGAATTTTTTTTATCATATTCCTCTATGGTTCCTTGAGGAAAGTTGTTCGTAATGAAGGGTAGTATCACCAATTAATAAGAATTACATGAATAGAAATTCCATCCCTATATTATTGCATATGGACGTTTTTATTATGCAATTTCTGTATATATTTAATTAGTTTTAATTAGTATAGTTATTTAGTTAGTTTTGGCGACCGATTGGTGTAGTGGATGCACCAAGATCTTGCAAGATGCACTCATCTTTGGCCACATCGTCACTTCCCATCAGGTGAGATTGTGGTCAAACGCGTATCCAGTTAACCATAAAAAAAAGAAAAGTGTGACAGTGAAATATTTGTATGTTGAATACGAACATTTATTCCCGAGTCATGGATGTTGACCCAAAAAAAAAAACAAGTTTAAATTGAGAAAATGTTGTTCAATAAAGAAAAAGATCTAGTTTACTCTTAAAATAATTTCCAAAACGATTATTCCGTCCATCTGTAACTCGGTAATTCCTTCACTACTTTTTGCGACTCACAGCAGTCCACTATTCTCGGTATTTCCTCTTTCCTTTAGTTTTGTCCTCGCAGATTAATGATATTTATGGACTTTACCTTCATAATTCGTCCGGTTAAGAATGAAATAAGGTCCACTATATCCAAGAAATAAATAAAGGAGTCACCTTCCTTCCGGCGTTTATCCCTTCCTAGAAATATGTACCGGATGAGTTTTTTTACAGTAAGGAACAAAATAGGGTATATTAGGTATATATTGGGGTTTCCGGGTCAGTACGCTTCCACCTTCAACCTCTTCTTCACTTAACATCAGGTGTGATTGAGGTCAAGTAGGAACCCGTCGTGCATAAAAAAAAAAGAAAAAAAAGTGAAAATTTTTGTGACTGTTGCACACATGCCCACATACAATGAATAAGTTTAATTGTTTAAATCTTGTTAAATCTTGACATGTAACCAAAATACTATACAAATAATCACATTGTATTAAATTAGGATCAAGAATTTGCTCACTGTGCATATTAATGCATGCATGCATCTCCTTATTATCGCAACGCACACAACAAAGTCTCACGGGGTCGCTCTCCGTTTCCAGCGGAAATTGCACGAAGTAGAATCGTTTTTCTATGTGTCCGTCACTGGACGAGTCTAGAGCTACGGGATTTGTACAGAAAGTCACATAATACAATGGCGTATTTAAATTTTTCAACATGTATGTATATCATTCAATATCTTAAATTCCTTATGACAAAATCAGGAAATTAGATCATTATTAAACTAATAATAAATAAATAAAAGGTATTTATTCACCACAAAGTTAATTTAACAAGTAATTAATTGATAATAAATTAGATAATTTTGACGACCTGTTTGGTGTAGTGGTTAGAAACTGTGGCCACTATACCAAAAGGTTGCGGGATCGAATCGCGATGGGGGCATATGTTTGTGTGATGAATACGGACATGTGTATCCGAGTTATGGGTGTTTTCATTTATAATAAGTATTTATTTACAAAAAAAAAATGTATTTATGTAGTATATCAACCATCTGGTATCCACAACACAAGCCTATAGTTGCTTAGTGTGGAACTAGATGGCGCTGTGTGTATGTCTAAGGATATATATTATTTTTAAGTCAAACGTGTTATTCCTCTATGGTCAAACTGAGATGAAAAGGTAGGGACTCAGCAGATATGCTGATTTTCAGTCCCCCCCAAGTAGAGTAGTTGCTGCCATCAAGGAATTAATTACTATTACTCTATGAATAAATTTAAGCATTAACTAAAAGTAACAAAAAAAAATCTATATCCAAAATCAACTCAAAAACAACTGCAAGTGATAAACCATAAAAAGCTCGACACGAGAAGGTATCATATAGGTTGGTATTTGGTAAAATTTCAATACTTATGTGTGAATGTGCGAATGAATTTAATGTTCTCAAATTATTATTACTAATTAAACAAATTTAAATCATATCCGAATCATACTGACATAAAGACGACCTGTTTGGTGTAGTAGTTAAAAATTCTGACTGCTATACGAAAAGGTCGCGGGTTCGAATCTCGCTACGGGCATATGTTTGTATGATGAATACAGACATGTGTTCCCGAGTTATGGATGTTTTTCATTTATTTATGTATTATAAAAAAAATAAATTGTGTAGTTTATCAACCATCTGGTATCCATAATACAAGCCTAGTTGCTTACTGTGGAACTAGATGGCGCTGTGTGTTTGTGCAATGATATTTATTATTATTGATACTGGTAGAAACATCCGTCCTAAGCCACCAAACTGAAGTATTATTGAATAATTCTTTCTCTTAATAATAAATTGAGATGATTTTGATGAATGGAAGAAGACTAACTAAAGAGATATACCATGCGAATGTGGAATGTGGTGGTTTTTTTTTATGCACAACGGGTTGGTATTTGACCTGAATCACTCCTGATGTTAAATGGAGATGAGGTCGAAGGTCTTATTCCACCGTCCCCTTTCCATCTTCGAACAACCAGGCGCGGGGGGGTTTCCATCCATAAATATGTTGTCAACATACCGAACATCTGCACTAAGCTCTTTGCTTCATCATTTATAATGCGGACTGCTAAGGTATGGAACTCACTGCCCGCGCCCGTTTTTCCCGACACTTACAACCTTGGGATCTTCAAGTCTAGAGTGAATAGGCATTTACTGGGTCCGCGTGATATATCTTCGGCTACATCGTCACTTTCCATCAGGTGAAATTGCGGTCAAACGCGAAACCAGTTTTTAATAAAAAAAAAGGTGGAAGCGTACTGACCCGGAAACCCCAACACATTTGGCAGACTAGCCATCTTATCTCTGACAACCGGAACACAACATGCTATTAACATTGCTGCTTGGCGGCAGATTTAGATATAATGGTGGTAGCTAGCCAGGCGGTCATTTAAAATGCCCTACCACCAACCAAACTATCGAACTACTACAAAGATATCGCTGGGGATCGAATTGTAAACCCAATGTTGTTTACATTGAGTCACGTAGGCGGAGGTAGTGTTGGTAGGGGAAGACCACGGCGATCGTACCATGATGAAATCGGGAACATATTAAAGAAACTCCAAGTCCTCGACGAGCGTGTATGAACAACCTTGAGAGAGTAAAATAGGCAAAAGAGGTGTGTCAGGATCATAGCAAGTGGAAGTCTATGGTCTCTGCCTACTACGGGAAACAGGCGTGACGTTATGTATGTATACGAGTTTCGCGAGCGGAATCGCCGTGCGAAAGGGCTCGCGGCAGCAATACCGGTTCAGATAACAGAGCTTCGGCTACACGACAATTAATAAACAAAATGATTATTTAATTTTTGAGAGACAGAGGCTGCAGTGAGGCTTCCATCGGGTCACGATCTGGTGTGACCCGCATGGAAATATCTCAACAGACTGCGTACCGGGGTCGATAGATACCGAGAGAACATGTCCAAGTGGGGCTACACGAACGACAACCGGTGCTTGTGCGGTGATACCCCACAATCTATGGAACGTCTATGCTGTTCGTCATGTAACGATACTTGTACACTACAGGACCCCTATGATACCACAGACATGGCTGGTTCTGGTCCTCAAGAATTTGATGTTTTTGTCATCGACTCGCTAAGAAGAAGAATTTTTAATTGTGATGGATCTCTCTATGGGCTGTGACACAACGCGATAGAGGAAGATTGGAAGCATTTGGTATTGGCAAAAAATGGAAAGAATAAGCTGAATGGAAAGAAAGAGGAAAGAAGAGGTCCAGCATATGGTTAATGAGAAGAGACTGTTTATGAAGTTAATTGAAAACAGAAGGGGAAACATGTTAGGCTATCTGATACGACACGACAACTACAAGAACATCATTGAAGGAAATGTGGAGGGGAAGAGGAACAGAGGAGGATCTAGAAGAACGTACATGGTACAAGTAAAAGAAAAAGTAAATGCCGTGTGGTGTCAGGAACTAAGAAAAGGCGGAATGTAGAGAAGTGTGGAAAGGACTCCACCGACAAGAGCATAGCTCTTAAATTGAAGAGATATGGATCTCTGCAAAGTAACACCTGAATCAATTAACTATTTTAATTAATGATATAAGAGAGGGCGTCGGTGGCTCCCTCTAGTATCAGTAGTTATCGAACTACTGATACTAGAGGGACTAAATCATCGGATTTAGTCCGACGATCGATGGTGGCTCAGCGGTTAAGACGCGGTGTTCTAATTTAGGAGGTCAGGTTCGGTTCCCAGGCTGGCCATGTACCAATAAGTTTTTCAATTCAATTTATTTACTTATGTGCATTTATCCGACTGCTCTTAATACGGTGAAGGAAAACATCGGGAGTAAACATGCATGCCTGAGAAATAAAAATTCAAAGGCATGTGAAGTCCCCAACTCGCATTGGGCCAGCATGGTGGACTACGGCTCATACTCCCTCATATACGAGGGAAGGTCTATATCCCTGCAGTGGGATGTTTACGGGCTAATGATGATGGTATTTAGCTTCAAGTCAGGGTGGACGGCGGGGCGAATGCCCCATCTTACCCCACCGTGGGTACACCCATGAGACTCTGCGGCTCAAGACGAATCTAAAGACACCTTACACTTTAAAGTCAGTTAATTTGTTTGGGCTACAAAAAATAATATAGAAATCTACATAATCTGGTACCAAGAAGATATTATTAGATCTTATCAATGATTATTGTAAGACTTAATATGACAGCTATGGATTTCTTAGCCACAAATTAAAAAACCTTAGCCAATTTGCGGTAAAGTAAATCGTGTCCAACAAATTGTAATGAATTAAACACAAACCGCAAGTAAATAATACGCAGTCGAGTAAATTATTTGTTCTACAAAATATTTAGAAAGTAACCACTGTGGAGCTGATTGCTTGGAGCAGGGGTTGTTAAGGCATTTTAATTAAGGGACCGCATAGCACAGGCTTAGTTTGGGGTATGTTTATTAATTATCTATCCTCCCGTGATTTACGCGGAATTGACTTAATTGGAAGTCGGTTAAAAAGCAGTCAGTTGTCCAGATCCCTGCTTACCTCTGTGTCAAATTTTAATACGGTCGGTTCTGTTGTTTAGGTGTGAAAGCCAGACATAAGAGAGACTTTAGCATTTATCAGTGCTGTGGTTATGGGTCTTTGTCTGTACTGCAGCATTATGTTGAGTCAAAATTTGTTTTTTATTTGGAAAATGGAATATTATTTCAAGGTTTCACATGAAATATTTTTTAATTTCTGGACTAAATCACATAATAAAAAATATTTGAACAGAGCTCTTTTCATGTGCTTACCATAATCATTTCTTTAATTCGCTGAAACTTTTATAAAGCGGTTAGTTTTAAAAATTAACGCTGCCTATACTTAACTTAATGTTATCCCATAATACACACACAGTTTAGCTTTTGGATTTGCCGTTCCCAAAAAAAAAATCAAAAATGTTTGTATGAAGAAAACAGTCTTAATGAAATTCTTCATACAAAACGCCAATGTCATAGGTATGGACCTAATATTAAGTAAGTGGATGAATAGTACGGATTATTTTTATTAAACTTACATTGGAGCAGGACTAATTCAACTCTAGAGATGTGCTAGATAGTGCCCTATATTTTGATACGTGCCATGATTATCAAATTGATAGTTATGTAATTTACTATTTGAGATATTTAAAAACCAAGAAATCCGACAGCATATTTGATATTTTGCGAATGCCATCTTGGATTTTTTGTCATAAAATGTTTGTATCCTACGATATTCCAGGTATCAATATGAATCCAACGACACCATGCCCTTCGAAATCGGTTAAACCGTTTAGCCTACATGATGCGCCAATTAAATGGACATACGTACATACATAAAAACCATTCTCTTAGTTGATTTATCCCATAGAAATGAATGAATTTCTGAAGTCATGGCAAACCTTTGGGCTGGTTTCGTCAGCGGGCCATAGTGTAGTCACGCCTGACCAAGAATGTAGGCCGTTATGCTCAGCCTCGCTGGCTTAGAAGCTGCAATTCATTCTCAAATTCTTGGTATTTGGTAACAGAGGTTAAAAATTGTAGTTACTTTCAGTGAAATTGTTACTTTGTTAGTATATGGAGGCAATTGCAGATTTAAAGTAAATAGAAATGCTACACAGTACAGTCACATACATCAATATGTAGAAGCTTGGTAAGCTGAAATACAAGTCAATGCGCCAACTATCCTTAAGCCAAATGATAAGAGACCAGACCTAGGTCCGTGGACACATGACAGAACTTTGGTATGGTACGCCAGCTGCGTAGACATAGTAGTTGCGTCCCACCTCCGCGCGACTTTAAGCTGTGCAGGGGCAGCGGCGTCAACCGCTGAGTACTATATTCGCGGCAAAAGCTTTTGGTACTTTACCAGGCTCAGGTCCGCCAAGTACCACCCGGCTGCACTCGATTCTATGCAACGACGTACAAAAAGACTCATTGGTGACAATTCGATCACTGCTAAATTGCAGAGCCTCGATCACCGTCGCAAGGTCGCCTGACTCTCAGTCTTCTACAGGATGAAGTTGGAATTTCATAATCTTATTCCACTAGGTCTACTAGGCGTGTGGATTCGACCTGTGTGTAGTTGACATACCGAATATTCGCATTAAGCGGTTCGATTCTTCATTCATAATGCGAACAGTAAGGCATGGAACTCCCTTCCGGCGTCAGTCTTTCCTGAAGCCTACAACCTTGGGATCTTCAATAGCAAGGTGAATAGGCATCTATTGAGATCGCGTGCTTCATCTTCGGCCACATCGACACTATCCATCAGGTGAGATTGTGGTCAAACACCTATCCACTTAATCATACAAAAGAATCCGTGGGGGCCGGACGAATTTTTAAAGATCTGTAGCCGCGCTTATATCAGGCCTCGGGTGACAACAGAGTTGGCAGTGAACTCGGGCAGCGAATCAGCACTTTGAATGGGATGAATCCAACCTCTTTTAATCTTTCAAAAATAGAGTTTTTATGTAATATGTACTTAATAGTTTAACGCAAACGGTTTTTGATTCCGTGAAAGAGTTTAGGATATAAAAAAGTCCGCCATCAATTTGTACAGGCTATCGGCTGAGAGCCAATAGAAATCTACCAATAACCATCTTCTAAATAAATCTTCCCTGGTCTATCTTTATCCATAATTTGAGAAGCAAGCAAGTAAAGCCAGGATGTGCCGCTAGTATATAAACCGCCAGCCAAATAGATTATGTCAATTTAAACAACTGAAGGTGAATACAACCTTGAACTGATTCTGAAAGTGCGGCCGTTGACCGAGCGAGTTTAAACTGCACTGTGGCCCTGTCCGGCCATCTTGGATTGTTTTACTTTTTAAAAGTAGACACCGAGCGCTGGAGATTTAAAGCCTAGATAGGATTTCTTGACTTATTAAAAGACTTTTTGGCGGGAATTGGATAAGTTAAGTGCTTTTAAGAATTATTTTGTGTCCTTTTATTTGTAGCTATAGATAAATGAGATAGGAAATACCAAGCTGGGAATATATGAAGCGCTCAGTAGGTATCATAATTTACTTTTTTTCGATTAATATTTAAGTTAGTTTCAATTAGCAAAGTTAAGCAAATCTGGCGTGGTCACAACTGTGACCATTAGTGACATTGTAATAAGAGAGTTTGAGATCGCGTCTCAGTCTCAATAACTTAAGGTAATCTCAATCTTGAGAACGGTTTATCATCCATCTGCACTGGGCCCGCGTAGTAGATTATGGGCCTTACTCTCTCTCAGTCTGAGGAGACTTTTTTTATGATAAACTGGATACGCGCTTGACCACAATCTCACCTGATGGAAAGTGACGATGTGGTCGAAGATGAAATACGCGATCCCAGTAAATGCCTATTCACGCTCTTGAAGATCCCAAGGTTGTAGGAATCAGGAAAGACTGAAGCAGGGAGGGAGTTCCGGGGCGTGGCTGTTCGTATTTGAATGAAGAGTCGAACGTCTTAGTGCGCATGTTCGGTATATTAACTATATACGGGTGGAAACCCTTCCCAAGCCTAGTAGTCCGGAGATGAAAAGACGACGATGGACGAAGGATAGGTGCCCCAACAGTGCAATGGGAATATGTAACCAGGGGTTTTATTACATAATTTCATCGTTAATGTCATCGGTTACGTTCTGAAATGTGATTGGTTGGTTCATCGCTCGCTCGGCAATTTGACGGTTTCTAATTGGTCAACGATATCGATGACGATACCGATGAGGTTACATAATCTAAGGGCTGATAAGCTCAAATTTAGTAGCATATTCATTCAGATACGTCAACTAACTGGTCTCAATTAAATCATTCAGAGTATCCAGAGTATTCTTGAAGTGCCATGAAGTATCCAACACGCAATAACTGCTAAGGGACTTTACACCAAAAACAGCTATAAATTCGCACGTTTCAACGGCAATGAGCCTATACACCCATACCCTTATGCATGCATGCGATCGTACACGCGCAAGCATACAGATACACACACACACAAACAAACCCCCTCATATATACATACACACACACACACCGCAACATACAAACATACACACATAAACACGCACATATACATTCACACATGCACACACTCATATGTACATTAGCACACATGCCATAATTTTTATTATTATTATTTCAAATTCTTATTTTCTCCTCTTTTGAGGGTATTACCTTATCATGCGGGCCGTAGCCAAGCATGATAAGGGATAACAGGGTTATGTTACGCGATTGTCGGTTATGGTTGCAGACGTTAAAAATTCTCTAGCAATGCGGCATGTATTTAGAATTATGGCTTTTTGCAATGTTTCTATAATATGAGTTGGGATATGAAGGGTATTGAGGCTGTTGCTTAAGGTTTTAGGAATTACACCTGTCGTGGATATTACAATGGGAACTATATGAACTATGTGTGCTTGCCATTGGCGCCTAAGTTCTATGGCTAAATCTTGGTATTTGGCTAATTTCTCGTTAATTGTGGATTGAATGTTGGGTGTGTTTGGGATCGCTGTGTCAATCAGATATATGGTTTTATTGCTTTTATCAAAAAATGTAATATCGGGTCTATTGTAATGAATTGTTCTGTCGGTTATTAGTGTTCGATCCCAGTATAGTTTGTATAGTTTATTTTCCTGTACTATGGATGGGGTGTATTTATAATATGGTACTTTTTTGTGGATGAATTTGAATTATTATTATTATTATTAATGTAACAGTTTAGCATACACTACTTATACATATTTTAGTGGCATTTGTCATAGGTATTTCTGTTGTCATATATTATTATTGTTAGCTTTATTTTATTTTTATCTTTATTCTGAAGAATAAGTTTAAATTCTCATATTTTATAGTTTATTGTAAGCAAATTTGAGAAAGAAATAAACATTTTTTTTGTTTTGGGCTTTTTGGCGGGATCTCGGCGAGTGAAGTTGCATTTTTCTTTATAATTCTTATAATTTGTATAATGGCAGAATATTGTGCAGCAAACGTTAGTGTTGGTGTACAGGTGAAAGGAAGTGTAAATTAAAGTACGTAACGGAGCTTTCGGGTTCCCTCAAGAAGCTGCCAAAATCTTTTGTAAATTCTGCCACTTTACTGAAGAATGACTTGACCGTGACTAGACTCTGTATGCGCCAAGTATACGACGAATTACTTGTTTTGACTGAGACTGACTTATAAACTGAAGAAATCAAAGAAATAAGACATGACTGTATGGGCTTAGATCCCTTTGCCTTTTCCGAGAAGAGAGAGAATAAAATTAACACCTCTTTTTCTGGAGAAAATTGGAAGATGACGTTTTTCAATTTTCGAAGGGGACATTCCATGAAACGACAGTTGACGGTGCTGTCAGTGAAGTAACTAATTATATATATCAGAAACAAAATAAAGGATATGTGTCAGGATTGTAGCAAGTAGAAGTCTGCGGTTTCTGCATTCTACGGGAAACATGCGCAACTTTATGTAAACGAAGCCTTAGCCCGAAATAAGTAGGATATCACGCAGTAGTTTATTTAGATTGCGATATTTTAAAGTATTGCAAACAGTCTTGTGCTACTCAGACAACAATTCAAACGATTTTGGGTGGACACCGTAATTCTTTTTAAAAAATAAATAAAAATAAAAATCATTTAATTCGGGATTAGACCCATATTTGTATATACAACATGTAACAGAATTAACGCAAAACCTCATACACCCCAAATGATTTATAATTTAATAAATCTATCTGCATAACTATTCAAATAATTTAAGGAATATCTTAAAAGTTACTAGCATTTTAAGTTATCGTGTCCACATCATTTGATTAATAATTCTACAAAGTTTACTACCAGTTGTCAGTTACCCACTCGTGGAAAAACCATCTGTCACCATACAGTTATTTGGCGGGAAAACAGTTGCAAAAGAAAAACGAAGAAAGAAGATTGGTAGCAAAAGCAATTTATTTAAAATAATAAGGGCGGGGTCGTATCAAACACACAGACTTTAGAACAACTCTAGAATTGATATCAATTTAATTAAAATTTTTGAAATTATTACCTATATTTTAACATAGTGCAATCGACTCTACTTCCGATTCTGAACAAACTAATTTCTGGTTTTGTGTTAATACGAATATTGTGTTTTTACTTTGCAACCCAATCTAGCAATGTATCAAATATCAAACTTTTTGCATTAATAATAAGATCTCATAGTCGAAACTATACCGACGAAACAAATATTGGGCATTGTACGGCTTATTGGACGATTCGCACGAATTTAACTCGCACAAAACGTGCGAATCGACTCCTTTAAAACATATTATTTTTTCTGTAGTCGATTCGCACGAATTTCATTTATTGGCGTGCGAATCGACACCCTCACAAATATGTAGTAGGCTATTCGCACACATTTCATTTTAAGGTTTAAAAAAATTCAAGTACAGTCGTATTCAGCCATCACTGAAATAAAAATAAAAAATAATCGAAGTTTAAAAAGCAGATATTTACTTGAAAGTAAGAAAGATCTGTATGGAATAAGTGATAATAATAATTACTTAAAACGTGGCATATCTACATTTTTACTAATACAAAACAATATAAACATGACCGCAAAATTCGCCTATTACAGGAAAAATGAAAGAGAAAGCTATATATATGCTATCACGCTCACTCGGGTTGGTCATGGGTCTACATTTGGTTTACTTTTGTATTGTAACTGTAGAAAGTACACGTGCCGGACGGTAATTTAAGATAATTATTGTGATGTGACACAGTGTTGTGTGCTGGAAGGACATCAAAGTAATGTGCAGGCGTTAAGCATGTAAGTAATAGAATTATTAGTATTAACTGTGATAACATTATTAACCCCTTTATTCTGAGTGACTGAGAATTATGAGAAATCTTTCTTAATTTTTAATTTATTATTTATTGCCTATAAAAATATATTTTATAACGATCTACTATAGTTCAAATATTAATATAAAAAAGCTTTTTATACTCCGGTTTGTATTTAATACTACATATTAATAATAAATAATTATAAACTGTGGTCGTTGAAGAGCAAGTGACGCCACCTAGTGGAAGCGTCACCAAATCATCGATTACAAAAATGAGTCAACATAAGTTTGCTTTTAGTATTGCATAAATGATGATGGATACTATGCACAACTTTTATTTACTATCTGCTCAGCAAAGAAGTTAATTATATTAATAATGTTTAATGCGATAAAAGTAATTCTGGTAAAACCTCCTTGATTTAATTAGTATCTCATTGGATACTTATTTTAATTTTCAGACAAAATAGAAAGCTTCTTGAAAATACCTAAGTATGGCGGCAGAACCATCGACGAGTAGAGATGAAAGGGCTGACATTGGTTTTATAAAATCAGAAAGAGGTCAAGAACTTCTATTAAGGCATGGATATAGATATAATAAGCAGCGCAAGAACAAAAATGGTGTTACAGTCTGGAGGTGCGTCAATAGACAACGTTGTAAAGCACTCTTACATACAAATAATGATCTCCTGTTAACAAAAGAAGAACCTCATTCATGCCAACCAAGCGTCATAGAAAATGAAATGAAGTATCAGTTAGACAAATGCATTAAACGATCGGAGAAAGAGCTCACAACTATACCAAAAATTTATGGTGAAATGGTTTCGGACTTGCATAATGCTGGATATGATCTCATACAAAAAGTTCCTGATTTTAAAAATATTAAGAAAAGACTCTATCGACACAGAAACACATCACTACAGGTAAAAAAATTGAGATTCAAAAAAGTTACAGATCTTATTATTCCTCCATGCTACGAAGATTTGAAGTTTGCTGATTATGGATATAAGAAAACAAGAATTACACTTTTTGCAAACCAAAATGTTATAAAATATATTGAAACAGCAGAAAGCGTTTTCTGCGATGGGACGTTCAAAAGCTGCGTACCACCATTTTTGCAAGTATACACGTTACATATAGATTTGGGAAGTACCCATGAACATACAAATATTTTACCAGCCATATACGCTTTACTACCGGACAAACAAGAAAAAACATACGAAATTTTTTTTTACCTTATAAAAAGTCGAATTCCTCAATTTTCTCCACGTATATTCACCACAGATTTTGAAAAAAGTGCGATGGCTCCTATTGAAAAAATATTTCCTGACGCACGTATTCAAGGTTGTTTATTTCATTTCCAAAAGTCTTTATGGAGAAATGCAAAGAAGTTAGGTATGGATAAATCATTAATTGATAAAATGCATGTTAAACGTTGCATGGCTCTAGCATATGTACCTCGAGAATATAGATCAGATGGCTGGTTATATATTGAATCAGAAAATGAGCCTGAAAAGAAAATTACTCAATTTAATGATTATTTTGTTCGTACTTGGTTAGATGAAAATGCTTATTTCTCAAACACATGGTCATTTTTTGATGTGTGTCATAAAACAAATAATGCCATCGAATCATGGAACTCGCGTTTTAACAGATTGGTAAAACCTAAACCAAACATTGCAATGTTTTTGGATACTTTACGTAAAGATTCCAATTATTATTTAACTCTTTATAATAAAAATCAGTATATTTCAGTTAAAAGTCCTGAGAGAATAAAACTTCAAAAAAGAATCGAAGACATCGTAAGCCAATTGAATCGTGGCGAAATTAATATACAACTTTGTATTGAAAAATTACGAAATTAGTTGGCGGTAATATTGTATACATAATACATATATAACTGATGATTATTTTATTCCTAAAAGGTAACGACTGTGATTTTGATTGTGATTAAAGCCAAATATCTATTTTTATAATTCTCGTAAGTTTATTTTTTAACCTGTTATATATAAATTAGAAGTAAGCATTTTATTATTGTTGTGACTTGATTTATTATTGTTGATTTGTTAGTTGTATATAAAAGTTTAGTCACTTTTATACGTTATTTTAAAGAAAAATCTGTGATTCAAATTGTGATTATAGCCCTAGTTCTAGTTTTATGATTAAAAGTTTTATTGTTATAATGATGAGAACTGTGTATTTTAGGTACACTTCTAAAAAACATTAAGACATGTTTTTGTTGTACCAAATGTTCGTCAATAATAAATATAAGAAAAAGTTGTTAATTATATATATACCTACCTTATTAAAAAAGTAAATGTTTGGGTAAAGTAAAAAAAAAAAAGTAAATTTTTAGTACTTTTATTTTTTATTACGTGGTTAGTGGAGTAGTAGTTTGTTAGTGACATTTATTATTCTGTGATCGATATTTGCTCATTTTTAATCCTCAAACCACGAGCTTAGAAGATGTTTAGTACTTAGTTTTAATTTTAATACAGATATTGTTGATTATAGATTGTGTTTTTATTTTCTATCTATTACGAGTAAAACATATTTGACCTTACTACTTCTGTGCTCAAGTGTACTTTATCTTAACTGCATTTCATAAAAAACAATATGTGTGCGAATAGCCTACTACATATTTGTGAGGGTGTCGATTCGCACGCCAATAAATGAAATTCGTGCGAATCGACTACAGAAAAAATAATATGTTTTAAAGGAGTCGATTCGCACGTTTTGTGCGAGTTAAATTCGTGCGAATCGTCCAATAAGCCCATTGTACAATACAAAAGTACAAAATTATAGCTAAAATAAGAAATAAAATTATATATAAGATGCGATAATGCTGTCACTTGTTACCGCGTGCACAAATGGGTGAGCACTCAGCTCAAGCTGCAACGAATCACAGCGCTGGTTTTCAGTGCTCCCAAATGTAAATGGCTAGTAGAGGACTTTACTTCAACAAAAATATCTATAGACTTCGACGTTGGGCTCACCTATTTCAGTTAAACTTTAATGTTTGGGATATCTCTGACCAACCCATTGGAATAGGTAATGGTCCCTGTTATATTTGTCAATTCAAGACTAGAAAACGCAATTTCGACGAACAAACGCATGATGGCGCAGGTAATGGTGTCATGCCGATCGCTACACGTGCTTACGACGATTCGGAGCGGCTGTCAGCGCGATCGTCCCATCGTTTAATAACACTTCTGTTCTCAAGGTTCCATTTGAAAATAGACAGACATAAGTAGGTATTTGAACAATTTCCTAACAGACCAATGACGAAACACCTTTGTTCCTAACAGTACCTACTTTTTGCAGACAACGCAAACAATAGCACCAAAATTCAAATTCCACACATTATGAATATTTATAATTTGTCACGGCTAGAAAACGTCTAAAAATAGCGTTCACTTTAGCTAAAAATAACCGAGAACATCTGTGGTTTAGATGAATTAGTTACAGTTCATTATTACAGTCACCACTTTATATTACAGTTTGCAGTTAAATCGATTTAGTTACGCTGTAAGTTTTGTGCTTTTTTTAAGGATTAACTGGATACGCGTTTAACCACAATCTTATCTGATGGAAAGTGACGGTGTGGTCGACGATGAAGCACGCGATTCCCGTACATGCTTATTTACACAGCTCTTGAAGATCCCAAGGTTGTAAGATTCAAGAAAGACTGACACCGGTAGACAGTGCTATGTAAACAATAAATATATCTTTGCATATACACACAGCGCCATCTAGTTCCACACTAAGTAACTAGGCTTGTATTATAGATACCAGATGGTCGATAAACTACACAAATACATTTTTTTTCTAAATAAATACACAAATAAATGAAAAACATCTATAACTCGGGAACACAATGTCTGTATTCATTATACAAACATATGCCCCTAGCGGGATTCGAACCCGCGACCTTTTGGTATAGCAGCAGAGTTTCTAACCACTACACCAAACAGGTTGTCATACATAGTCCTAGTACCTGCCTATTTATCCTGTTTTTGAAGATCTCAAGGTTGTAGAATTCAGGAAAGACTGACGCTGGAAGAGAGTTCTATATTTAGCTGTTCGCATTAGGAATGGCAAGTCGAACCTCTTAGATACGATAGAAATACTACGCCTAGTAATCCGGAGATAGAAAGGCAATGTGTAGATATGCAATGGAAACCTATGAGGTTTCAAAGATTAAGCCGTCGTAATGGTATCCGTTATTTCCCTTAGCCGACAACCGGCAGCCGATGAGCCACTATAACTTTCCGATGACATAACAGTATGAAAATATTGGATCTTTACCTATGAAATTGGAGTTTTTTTTCTTCGTTAATCATATGTACCAATTCCTGCGATATTCAAAGCTATATCCAAATTTGTTTTTTATTTGGAAAATGGAATATTATTTCAAGGTTTCACATGAAATATTTTTTAATTTCCGGGCTAAATCACATAATAAAAAAAATTTGAACTGAGCTCTTTTCATGCCCTTCCCATAATCATTTCTTAGATTCGCTGACTCTTTTATAAAGCGGTTACTTATAAAAATTAACGCTGCCTATACTTAACTTAATGTTATTCGATAATACACACAAAGTTTAGCTAAATTTAGATTTGCCGTTCCCAAAAAAAAAATCAAAAATGTTTGTATGGAGAAAACAGTCTTAATGACATTCTTCATACAAAACGCCAATTTCATAGGTAAGGACCTAATATAACACGTTTGACTGTAGATGCTGTCATATAATTGCTTGGCTTTTTTTTTTTATGCACGACGGGTTCTTACTTGACCTCAATCACACCTGATGTTAAGTGAAGATGAGGTCGAAGGTGGAAGTTTACTGACCCGGAAACCCAACACATTTGGGGGACTGGCTATCTTACTCGTATCTCTTACAACCGAAACACAACAATGCTATTAACATTGCTGCTTGGCGGCAGATTTAGATAAGATGGTGGTAGCTAGCCAGTTATAGCTAGTGATAGTTGGTTAGGTCTATCCAGATAATATAATGATTTGTTTCTTCGGGGGTACTATGTACCAGCACTATACAGTGTATCAATACTATACGGTGATTAGCATTATACCGTGTACCAGCATTATTACTATGCATGCGCTTTATAGGGTATATATATATATATATATATGTCGTAGGAGCTTCCTAAAGTCTACCATAAAAGACACCCAAAGTCGAGCATCTGCGCGATGCAAAGTGCTCAGCTCCTCCAGAGTTTGAAAGAAAAGAAAGAAAAGTTGAAGTTTGGCGATGGGTTTATTAAAAATCATCTCCAAACAATCAGGTACAAGTATTACACAGTCGATACACATGCAAAAAGTAATCATGGTGTTATATAACGTTTAGACAATAGAATGTATTTATTTAAAAACTGTAACAAATAAAGAGATGGAATTTAAATATAAACTAGAACAAATGTAAAAAATTGGGGCCGCGAGGCAAGGTACCCAAAACGCTGGCAGCGTTTCCTCGTTGTATGCAGATACTTAAGCGTTGGGCGAACAACCAGCTCTCGGGTCACCAGTGACATCGACTAAGCGCTTATCATGGTGTTTACATCTAAATATCGGAGTCGCAAGAGTCCGGTCTCTAAATCACTACAACGTGGTTTTCAATGGAGCCTCCAAATGACACACGGACGTTGATCGAAAAAAGAGAGATCCTACCACCGAGACACATACGCTGAATAGGTCGGTCGCTGCAGAACAAACCTGTCGAAGTGAGGCTTTATTGAGCAGTCATAAACGTATTGCGATTGTAAATCGCCAACACAAAACATGGCGCACTTGCACAACTGTACCAAAGAGGACTTTTGCGACGCTGCAAAAAACGACTTAGGCGCAGCCGTATACTGAGCGGGTAGAATATAATTAAACACATTGAGACGAAGAAAAAGAACAACACTTTGACACGAAAAAGGCGAAGTATTTTATCCAATCCACTATACATATAACAAGCGCCGTAAATATGCGTCAATCTCTATAAACAACGAGTTTACGGCGCTTGCAGTGGAGACATTGGGCCCTTGGTCTTCTGACACGAATCAATTTGTAAAGGATTTGTCCGGGTCTATATTAAAACGTATACATTAAATACTCCTATGTTTAACTCGCATAACATAATCCGCATAATTTTAAAACCGCATAATCTTAATTTCTATAAAATGCGAACGCATAATCTTAATGTGCATAATATTAATATTCATAACAATAACACAGCATAAATTTAATAAGTACGTCGTTAATCTGACGAAGTGACCTAACTGACACTGAGCTAATTATTCAGGGCAAGCCTTTTGCGGTTTAATGTCGAACACTTTCAGCGACAGAGCGCTCATTTTAGCACTTAAATTGAAAAAAAATATATAATTATAATCTTCTAGGCAAGACGTTTCTGCTGACATGGAGACTGTATTATAAATTTGATCATTTATTTTGTTAAAAATATTTGAAACGGATACGCCACTTCGTAAGACTTTGTTTTTGATTTTAATAGGATGTCTTGTCACATACGACCGTGTTTACTTAGAAGAAATAAGTAAATAAAACACATATCCTTGAAAATCAACTTAGTTTATTTCAATAATATTGCAACACAAACTATAAACTGCTCTAAAGTGTCAAATGTTAAAACATTAATCATGTTTCTCAAGACAAACAATTACTAAGATAAACTAACAATTAATAGGAACTAATTAAAGCCTCTCTGTTCAGGTAGGAACTTTAGTGAACACAGTAACAGTGTATTTACTTATGAATAATTACTATAACATTAATAATTTACAGTGAGATCATAATCACATGTCTTATCTTTAAAAGAGGTTCAAGTAAAAACCTAAAATTATTAATACCAACGTTTTAAACTAAATAACAAATTTTAACCATTTAATCATAATGAAATGAGTATTTAACAAACATTTACTAGATAACTAAGTTTTTTATGTTTCTATGTAAAAAGTAGAGAACTGTAGTGAACACAGGTACCTGGGTATTAACTTAAGGATAGGTACTTTAATATTGTAAGGATCATCGTAACAGTGGCTCTAGAAAAATATTGATTAGGAACTAATAAAAGCTTATAAAAAGTATAGGCTTATAAGATCATGTTGGATTATTTTTAATTTTAATGGTTATTAAGACTATTAAGATGAAAGAATGCCATTATTAAATGGCAGTCTCTATAAAACTCTAGATTATATAAGATAGCGTTAAAGAGCTACAAGAAAAATATCCAAATTAGGATTCAATAGTGTCGATTCGGTTGTACGCAAACTAAACTAAAACCAATTTTAAAGTAGGTCTGTCTTTTGCCCTCTGTAACAATATAATGTGACAGCACCAGTCTAAATCTGGTTTTAGTTTAGTTCGTGTGCAACCGAATCGACACCAGTACCGATCAAAATAAACTTAAATTATCTTTCTGCTAAAAACGAACACAAAAATAAAATTCTTCTCTACAAAATAAAAATAACGATAAAAGAACTTGCATTAAACATAAACGCGAGCAACCGTTTTCAGTGTGGAAGAGATGTGTAAAATTCTACGTACTCAGCAATCCTGATGACAGGTGCATCACCACATGTCAAAGAAATTAGATCCTCATATTTTTCTTTGGAAATTTTTGGACAACTCTGATTCAGACGACTAAGCTCCGATTGAAGAATAGATGAAACGTTCCTTTTTAATGTAATTGATCGAGAAGTTGTCTCAGTATGACTAGTTTTAAAGAATAGAGTAGAAGGTTCGCTTTTCAGGACTGAATACTCGGTCATCTCTGTCCAGTTGACGTTATGTCCCAAATTATCTGTTCGGAAAGATAGAAGTTTTAACTCTGTTGACAGCTTTTTGAAATCTATGAAATCCGAATGTTCAAGAACTGTAACCTTGTATGGTTTCTTCTTTCTTGCTAGTTTAAATATTACACCAGCTTTTTTAATGGCATAACCAATGGCGCTGTGAGCTGAATCACCTTCATTTTGGCCATGATTCGGCACAGAAAAATGTAATTGAATCTCTTCAATATTGCTGGAATTATTAATCACATACATCATAGTGGCCGCTGTGATTGTATTGCGGTTCTGCCCGCTGCATCCATCAGCAAACAAATAAATTTTCTTCAATCCTGTGTCGTCGCTCTGTTTTAGAAACATGTATAAAGCTGTAGATATTTCTGAAGATCCCCTTCTACTCTGACTTTCGTGCCAGGTATAGCAATAGCAATCTCCAGTAGTCAAATCATAAATTGTAAAATGATATACAGACAAACGTCTCTTGTAAAAAACTGCACTCTCATGACTAATCGGTAAACATATAACTTGTTGGAGATCAAAAGTGGCGGCTTTTATACTTCCAGGTGTAGTCTTAGATTCTTCCTTGCATGTAGTTCTCCTATCGCGAAACATTTCTTTTTCCATCTGATGTCTTTTATATTTTTCGTCAAGCTTAGCCTTCCTTTCTTCGTTGCTAGTTTTATATCTAACACATAGACTGCATTGGTCCTTCTTGGGGCGATGAAATGAAAGATTTTTGGACCTGAATACTCTTTTGTATGTAGATAGACTAGGCTTTTCTGATATATCCCCTAATTCGTCCAAAAGCATATCATACATTTTGCTTATCGTTAAGTCAGGATGTAAATATTCCCGAGAACTACTTTGACGGCAGTAGTGCGACTCTACTCTCGGGAATCGATCTATGTACCTGTCGATTAAATCTCATAGCTCTGCGTCTTTTTGTTTTAGGTATTCAACACGGCCACCACGGTGGTCCTTTTCAACTACTCCAGTAACTTTTTACCTTTCGCTGTCCTAAGTGATCGCTCAGTAATGTTCAGTGTATTTAGGATAAACTGGCGTAAACGTGTTATTTCCACAAAGTATTTAAAAGTAGATTGTCCTTAGATTTTCTACCGATTTACGTTTGGTCTCCAATTTTTCTATATGTCTTGCAACAAATTCACGTTGGCTGTTCAAGTCACCTTGGGCCCAAAAGTCTTTAAATATTTTTTACGGTATTCCTCGCTAAACTTGTGGCAATCCCGATTTTGCCTCATGCAGTGTTCCATATTACATGTAGGACCTAGTTTTCGTTCACATTTTACTATTTTTCCATCCTGTGTATTGTATTCCAGTCTATGATCTTTCATACGCTTATTATATATTTTTTTATTATGTTTTGTCTTTTTTTTACTGTTTTCTCCTTCCCTTGGAGCCCCATCGACAGTAAAACCTTCTGGAACTTCAATACTAGCTACATTTTTGTCAACACTAGGTTTTGGAATGCCTGTAATATCAGAAGCACCTGCAGAGATTAATAAGCTGGGTGAACTCATTTGATCTCGGCCATGATTTTCACATGAAGCATCGTGTAAAAAATGGTCGAAACAATTTAAGATATTGCATCTTACACAAGCGGCAAAGACTTCTTCATTGCATCCAATTACTTCGCAGTGCTCAGAATGTTGATTATTAAGTTCTGGTTCTTCAACGCCTGATTGTAAAATTGTTGACTGTGGATTTGGTGTTTCCGTGATTTGAATTCCAGTTAGTTCAATATTCATATCATCAAATAAAATAAAATAATGTGGTTCCAATGAGACGTAAATGAAATAGATTTGCACTAAATAAATTATTATTGTCCCAACTAAAAGACGTATTGACAATACGTCTCCGTCGATGAAATAATAACAAGTCCAGAAATTTCACTAATAGCCCTATGTGTAATACGTCTCTTAGTTAGATTACTTTTTCGCAAATAAGCACATACGTCGTCCTTAAGGTTGGAGCTAGCTAATGAACGGTAGAAGATATCAATTCGTCGATTAGACAGATCTATAGAGCGTCAAAAGTAGATAAACATGACATATTTATTGCAGTTACGTCAAAAATGTCAGTTAGGTCACTTCGTCAGATTAACGACGAGTATAATGTTAGTTTTCATACTCATGAAAAATTCTAAATAAATTGTGAGAGACGCCTTGGTCATTTGTTTTAAAATAAAGCTTCTATTTTTATATTATACGTTCAACCAAACATCGAAGGCTAAGGCGGGAGGCGAAGCTTCGCTTCTGAACCTAACCAATAGTCTCGGGGTGCTCCGACCCATCTTGCTCGCTCGCCACAATATAATGAGCAAGTTTTATACTGCCTTAAATAACTATGTATGGGTACTCGGTAATATGTTATGTAAATTGATTTTATAAATATTAAAGTTATACTAGATAATGATTATGCACATTTATATTATGCAGTTTTTGTATTATGTGATTTTATTATTAGGCGAATTTAATATTATGCGCATTTGCGTTATGCCAAGTCTGTTATGCGGATTTATATTAGGACAATTAGATTATGCCAATTAAAGGACACCCGATTTATCCGTTAGACTAGTCCACGCCTCTGAAGATGTGAGAGCTGGTGCCTACTTTGCTCAGCTTGAGCTTGAGCTTATGTATTCAGCGGGGCAATAGTGCTAGCGTACTAGATACTATTCCTCACGGAAGCAAGTTGGATATCATATGCAATAAAGTATTATAGAGCCTTAGTGCTACAGTTAGATTTATACTCTAAAACTTTTTAAACATCATGTTTAGTTAGAAATCTCATCATCTTTCTTGCCTTGGTCCCAATTTATTTGGGGTCAGCGCTGTACGTATTTTTCTTCCAATCTCCTCTGTCAGCCATTACCTCATTATTCGAGCGATTGGTGTAATGAATAGTGACCCTGTCAGCGAAACCAATGGTTGTGGGTTCGAATTCCGCGCGGGGTAAATTTTTTTGGGATGAATACGAACATTTATATACGTTTGTGTGATGAATACGGACATGTGTACCTGAGTTATGGATGTGTTTATATAAGTATTTATTTACAAAAAAAAATGTATTTATGTAGTATATCAACCATATGGTATCCTCAACACAAGCCTATAGTTGCTTACTGTGGAATTAGATGGCGCTGTGTATTTATTTATTTTATTTATTTATTCCCGAGTCATAGATGTTTATATAAATATTTATGTATGTTTATCAGTTATCTAGTATACAGCGTTGCTTAGGACGTAATTGGTGTATGTGTCCGAAATATTTATTTATTATTTTATTTAGCGTGAAGTCTAATGTTTTGTTAGATATTTTTGTAAAAAATAACGTTATTGTTAATTCTAATACAATTATTATTATATTGATATATATCTTTATTAATTAAACGTTATTAAATTCAATGTCAGTTTATATAGGACTCTCTTAGTCGAACCTTGTCGAAAAAAATATTGTAAAATCACATTACCTTTGTATCTTTGCTAAATAACTTTTTTTTTCATTTATGTTTACTAGGTACGCTTACCTTCGGTCAAAGAGACACACGCTTAAGGCAGTCATAATGAAGCGATCTCAACATTGCAATAGAATTTTACTCTCAAACGTTCGCTCAAGTTAATCTCAATCTTGAGATCGTCTTAACACGGGCGTTGTAGAGCTATTAAATTAGAACTTCTAACCTAAATACAACTACTGTTAATCAAGTTACATATTTAGAGACAGGTTTTAGAAATGATACAATTATACAAACAATTATTCCAGGGTTAAAAGTAATACAATTTATTTTCTGTCAAATGAGAGAGTATTAAAAAAGATCAATCATTTTCATTACTCACCGGGCAATCCGCAATGGCGCGAAGATGACGAAACAACACAAAAATATGACTAACACTCCGCGAGAACTTTGTCTAAGGTTACTTCTATTATTTTATTGTAAAATATAAGAAATGTTGTAACCTATGCAAAACATTTAGCATTTTGTTGAAAGAGAGAAGCACTCAAACCCACGTGCTCACGCAAAACGAAACATGCGCGCGATTGGTCGAGCAAAAGTTCCAAATTCGAACGTCACGAATCCCGATCGAACACAAATTTAGTGACGTGACACGTCCGCGAACGAAAACCGGGAGTTGTCGATGGAATTGTCGATGAAATGTTGCGGGTTAGGCGACACGTCGTTTCTTCGCGCTTGCGTAATAGGGAATGCCGCGGCATGCGCTGTGTCCGCGAAGGTACTTTATCAGTAACATTTAAGACTGTTATATCAACATTATTGACAATAGTGATGTCGTGTTGCGCAGTTGTATATCGATTTTCGATGAATATGCATTTTAGGAAATTTTATTTAGAACACGTGGGAATCAAGTTATTGAATTCATTTATATAAATAAAGAGGTTACTTATTGCATAATTTAGAATTCGTTTATATATGTGAACTTTTTATACGAATATATTTCTGTTCTTATTAGAACACAAAAACATTTGTTATTTGTGTGTAACTCAACATGTAGAAATATTACTTTTTTAATTTCATATTCGCCCCTGTAATATGCTAATGAAAGCCCCCCACAACTAGCTTCCGCTCAGCATCTTGACGACCGATTGGTGTAGTGAATAGTGACCCTATCAGCGAAACCAACGGTTGCGGGTTCGAATCCCGCGAGGGGTAAATGTTTGTGTGATGAATACGAACTTTTATTCCCGAGTCATGGATGTTTATATAAATATTTATGTATGTTTATCCGTTATCTAGTATCCATAGCACAAGCTTTGCTTAGTTTGGGACTGGATGATTGGTGTAAGTGTCCGAAATATTATATTATTATATTATCTTACGGAAAAGGGAGTGTGACTTCTTATTGCCTAATAACAATACCTAAGTATACTAACCTAATTTTATATAATATTTTATAATCTTATGTAACTAAACCATAATAGAAGGAAGAATAGAGGGGAGAAGAAAAAGAGGAAGACCGAGAATAAGCTACATGCAGCAGATAAAAGAGAAGTTGAACGTCGTGTCGTATCAGGAGGTCAAGAGGAAGGCGGAGAGCAGAGAGATATGGAAAAATCTCCACCGACAAGAGCATGCCTCTGCAAATCAGATGATGATGACGTAACTAAACATAGTTATTTATTTATATACATAAATAACTGTTAGACCATTGTCATTAGAGCAATAAAGAGTATTTGTCTTGTATTAGTACGTCTCGTGGAACTATTGACTTTATCGGGATAAATAATCATAAAAAAAAATAAAAAAATATCCTTAGACATACACACAGCGCCATCTAGTTCCACAGTAAGCAACTATAGGCTTGTGTTGTGGATACCAGATGGTTGATATACTACATAAATACATTATTTTTTTTGTAAACTTATTATAAATGAAAACATCCAACTCGGATACACATGTCCGTATTCATCACACAAACATATTCCCCCAGTGGGATTCGAACCCGCAACCTCTTGGTATAGTGGCCAAAGTTGCTAACCACTACACCAAAAGGTCGTCAATAAAAAGTATCCTATGTGTGTACTTTATATGTATACAGGGTGAATTTGAATTCGTGCAATTCTCATTAACTGGTGATGCCACTCTTGATTAAGAACAGAAAAAAAAATATAAGACATAATTTAAAATTTTTAATTATATCCTTATATCCTTAGACATACACACAGCGCCATCTAGTTCCACAGTAAGCAACTATATGATTGGGTTGTGGATACCAGATGGTTGATATAATAGATAAATATATTTTTTTTTCTAAATAAATACTTATTATAAATAAAACCATCCATAACTCGGGCACACATGTCCGTATTCATCACACAAACACATGCCCCTAGCGGGATTCGAACCCGCAACCTTTTGGTACAGTGGTCAGAGTTGCTAACCACTACACCAAACAGGTCCTCAAGATATACATAATATAATGGAGGCTATTTAATTAACACGATTGTTTAATATTAATTCATTTTATGTTACGATATCGTTTAGCAGACATAATTTATTTTGCTGTTTATTAAATTTCACGACTATTTTAACATGACTACCATATTTGTAATTCCCCTTTAGACATATTCGACTTTAGAACCATACCATTTAAAAGGCTAGTAAAAGATGTCCTCAATTGAGCTCTATCCCAATTTTACTTTGATGCTTAGCTACATGATCCGTCAAAGCTAAAAGTGTTTTATTCTGTCGGTATTCTTAACAAAAAAAAAATAATACAATAATTAAGCTTGTTCTTGTTTAACCATGTTGTGTATACATGCTTGGGATTCCAATCTAGTTCGAATCTAAGTTAACTTTAAGTTCTTCTCATGTACGATTGTAATCTGTTTTGTGTGCCAAGAAATAAAATAAAATAAAATAAAATTTGTATGCCAATTTGGCTGATCACAGAGATCATATTTATAAGTTAATGTATCATAACAACTTGTACACCTGTGTATCACAAATAAATGATTGATTGATTGATTGAGAACAACTTTCTCCAAGGAACCATAGTTGAATTCGATTAAAAAGTAATGTTTGATTACTTATACAAAATAAACTTATCTGAAACCAACTTTAGTATGGAAATCGAATTTATTTTCGGCTTATTTTTCTTTTCTTTGACGCGGGGAAACGCCTGACGCGTACCACTCGCCTGGGGGACGGCGAGACGGTTATGTGGGACTCCCCTCCCTGAAGGCGACGGCGACCTTCTTCGGCAGTAGGGAGGACCTGGGAACGCATAAGCGGCTCCAGCCCCCCCCCCCCCCCTGCTCCTCCTCACAAGCCCGGGGGGGGGGGGGGTTTGGAGCCCCTCCACGGGGTCGAGTCTCACACCGCGATCAGCGGGCGGTATGAGGCGCGACAGGGCCCAATGCGACGACACCCCCCCGGTCGCCCGCGACCCTCAGGCGACGTGCAGGGGGGGCTAGCGAGCGTTGCCGTCCCCCCGACGTCGCATCCTGCGCATACAAGTACAAGTACCACTACAAGTACGAGTGCAAGTAAAAAAAGTGGTAAGAATAGAATGTACAATTTGGCGACCTTTGGGTATAAGGACAGTACATTTGAAATACACACTCATTGACTTTGGTCTTTAAGCACTGAGGTATTATGGACGAGAAGACTTTGTGCAGTTCCCCGAACGTTGCCCATCCGCGTAGGTTTTTTTTAATACAGAACGGGTTAGCGCTTGACCTCAATCACACCCGATATTAATTGAAGATGAGGCCTAAGGTGGAAGCGTACTGACCCGGAAAGCCCATCTTATTTGTCGGACTGTCTCTTATCTCTGGTAAGCGGAACACTACAATGCTGTTAACATTGCTGTTTGGCGGCAGACTTAGACAAGTTAGTGGTAGCTAGCTAGGCGGATATTTATAATGCCACTCGATCGTGATTGAACCCGCGACCATCGATACGTAAACCCTTTATTTACTTTGAGCTACGGAGGCGGCTAAAATGGCATTCGTCGATTGGAGTCTTTCTCAAGTTACATGGTATTCGCAAATAAATTCAAGGTCATCGCTGTATACTGGTGGGCCTCCTATGGTTGGCCTTAATTTGTATCTTATTAGCTAAAATCGGTCACGCAGTCCATATTCAATTCAATTCGTCCATAGTCTCCTAATAGCCCAGTAAGGATAACTTCCTATAATCTTAAAGGCCGTGAGGAGTTACTGGCATAGGTAGTTTATTAAATATATATATATATATATATATATATAGTATATTAAAAATGTGATTAAAACGAAAGTTATGGTATTTGAGAGAGGGGTATGTATGACGGATTGCAATATTTTGATAGACGGAGAAAAAGTGGAGCAAATGCGTGAGTTTGTGTATTTGGGTTCACTGTTTACAAGGGATGGTAAGTGTGAGAAGGACATCGAAAGAAGAGTGGAAATCAGGTAAATGGAGCACTGCATGCCTTTATGAGGAGCCAGAATGTGTTCAAAAAAGCTCGTCTGGCTGTTCATGGCGGGGTGCTGGTTCCAACACTGACTGACGGGAGTGAATGCTGGGTATGGCAAAAGAAGAATGAAAGTAGAATAAATGCAGTGGAAATGAGATCATTGAGAAGTATGAATGGGGTGACTCTGAAAGATAGAATCAGAAATAGTGTAATTAGGGAGTTAAGCAGTGTGAATGAAGATGTAGTGACAAAGATTGAAAAAGGTATGCGGAGATGGTTTTGACATGTGGAGAGGATGAATGAAAGAAGACTTACGAAAGAGATATACAAAGCGAATGTCGAAGGTAGTGTTGGCAGGGGAAGACCACGGCGAACGTACCATGATCAAATTGGGGACGTCTTAAAGAAAGGCCAAGTCAAGAGTACCCTAAACCGACGAGCATGTATGAACAACCTTATGAGAGTGAAGGAAGCAGAAGAGGTGTGTCTGGATCGTAGCAAGTGGAAGTCTGTGGTCTCTGCCTACCCCAACGGGAAACAGGCGTGACATTATGTATGTATTAAAACCTTCATCGAATTTAGAGTTATTATTATTGTTTTTTTTTTTCTTAAATAATCCTTGGACATATACAGACAGCGCCATCTAGTTCCACACTAAGCAACTAGGCTTGTGTTGTGGATACCTGATGGTTGATACACTACACAAATACATTTTTTTTTTGTAAATAAATACATATATATTTGAAAAACATCCATAACTCGGGTACACACGTCCGTATTCATCATACAAACATATGCCCCTAGCGGGATTCGAACCCGCGACCTTTTGGTATAGCAGCAGAGTTTTTAACCACTACACCAAACGGGTCTTTATAGCCTATTCAGAATGGTTTACTTTGTATGCGTAATCGAAAATTTTTGATCGAATTCGACTATGTTTCCTTGGGGAAAGTTGTGTGTAGTCAAGAGTGCTGTTATACAGGATACACATTAACAATCACAGCCCATAGAAGACTTTTTTTGCCAACTAGTTGATGTATGATTCCCATTCCCATTGGCCCTAACAAAGTTGTTATTTAAGTACTGACCTTAAAGAGCCAATGTGAAAGTTTAAATGCCTAGCCAATAAGGATTGTAAACTAAACTAAATTAAGTAATGTGTACTATTATATTTATCATAATATATATTTATTATAACAAATTATTTATTTATTTTTTTTATATGAGAGGGCGGCAAACGAGCATCGGTTCACCTGATGGAAAGCAAAGCAATGGAAATATTTATTTATTAGTATATATTATATGCGTACTTACATAATATTATCTATACTGTATTTACTATTACTATATATACCCATCTGTTACTCATTATAAAAATAAAATCTATAAATCATAAACAATCTCTAAAAGTAATAAAATTGTAAGCTTTGTGATTTAGATAATAGGCTTTCTTGGCATCTTTGTTAAGTTTAAATTGGGAGAAGCCACTGACTCCTGAGATACAGGTTTATTTAACCTAGTTTAGGTGCCAGAGACTTCATAGGAGCTTGTAACAATTTAGTACGTCAATAAAGAGATTTATTATTATTTATTTATCACCTGGTTGAGTGGAAGTCTACCACTGTACGTTTCTCAAGAAACTTCTTACCACGTACAACCACCCTGTGGAACGGACTTCCGGCAGCGGTATTTCCGAACGAGTACGACATTGGAACCTTCAAGAAAACGAGCCTACACCTTCCTCAAAGGCCGGCAACGCATATGTGACCCTTCTGGTGTTGCGGGTGTCTATGGGCGGCGGTGATTACTTTCCATCAGGTGACCCGCATGCTCGTTTGCCGCCCTCTCATATTAAAAAAAATAAAAATCTGATGCGAAGTTTTTGAGTAATTATTTCTCAATATTCTGGTGTATTGACAAGTCCCCTTGCCTGTTGTTATAGTCCAGAAATACTTAATTTTTGTGGTGTACCTATAATCTTAAAGTACCCAAACACTTTATAAGCCTGTTTTAGTTATAGTGTCTTTTGTATCTGTCGTTCATAAGGAAATGTTGTAATGAAAGAAAGTGACAAAACATACTTTAACTAAAACAGGCTTATTAAGAGGGTAAACATTTATTTCAAATATCAAATTCCGGCCTTAGTGTGAGTTTATGAAAAAAAAACTGCCTATGCCAATCACTTTTATTTCATTTACCTAATATGCCCTAATTCTTTCCTTACGGTAAAATAACTCATCCGGTATATTTTCCTTGTTTTATTTCATTATACATGGTAACCCAAAACCGCGTTAATTAATAGAAAATTAAGGAAAAAAAGGGACAGATGTCAACTTTTGTACAGCTGATAATTAAATTAAATTAATTTCTTTTATTCTCGTAATATACTTAAAGACCGATTGGAAAACGTAAAATAAAGTGTCTCAAATCAAATTATATATAAAATAGTTGTGTAAAAATCGTCTCGAAGGCGGAATACAAATCGACTGCCAACCAACTGTACCTAACCGTCAAGTTTTAAAATAAAATTTGTGAACTGGCCGTGGAAAACCTGGGGAGTATCGTTTTCATTAATATTTTATACACTAACTAACTATTATATCTACTTTGTGAACATAGTTTAACCCCCAAAACTTTACACTGCTCAGAAACTGAGTAACGTACACCACACACGGGCTATGTTTACATCTCTCTTTACTTGACGATATGTGGAAGTAAAGTTGACGAAACGAACGCTTGCCGCAGACATTGTCACACTACAGTATAGGTACTTACTCATAATTTTAAAGAGAATAGCATAAAGTAATTTTAGTACATATACAATTCCTTTTGCATTTCTTATTTAATAGAAACAAGTAGGTACTTGTTGAGATACCCCCTATAAATAAATAGGTGGGTAATATCATAGTAGTTATTTTGGACATATTAGTTACTTTCTTAGCCTGTCTTTGCTTGCTTTTCAGTCACATACTCCTACATCATGGTTCGCACTCGAAGCACAGCGGCAGAACAGGAAATTGAGCATAAGCTACAGTTAGCACTCGAAGAACTAAAGTGCTCAAAGACTCTTTGCGAACAGCTCCTCCAAGAAAGATCAGACAGTGAAGAGGAAGTTGTACACGTTGTTTTAAGGAATACTTCCCTTAAGGATGAGCTGTCATCACTGCACAGCCAACTGCTGGAAGTAACTTGTCAGCGTGATCAGTTGCAAAACACCCTGGACTGTATTAACCAGTGCCACGATACTCATGAGCAGGCGTTGTCCAGAATCACCGAACTGGAATATGAGCTATGCGAGGCACAAAATCAAATTACACAGTTCGAGCAGGAAAAGTCATGTGAACGGGCAAATTACACACAAAGCCTGTATGATGAATTAATTGACTGTAGTCATCTACAAACCAGTCAGGCAAAACAAATTGACATGGACCTGGTTTTACCTAAGAAAAAAAACAAGAAATTAAGAAAACTGAACAAGTTTATTAAGAAAGCCAATATTAATTCGGAACGGCTTAAACTTCAAATCGGTTATAGATGTAAAAGGTTGAAGAGAAAATTAGTACTTGATTTTGAGCAAAGTGCAACAAAAGCCAGAGAAGACTATGACAATGGAATACAAATATTAAATTTAAAAATAATTAATTTAGAAAATGACCTCAGAGATATGTCTGAAAAACTGTACAACACTCAATCTCAGTGGACTGAATATACACAGGTAGTGTCTGAGATGGTTAACATATCGGCGTCAAATGCTGAGTTAACGGAGCTGCTGTTAATTGATCTCCCAGCTGATAAAGAAGTTGCAGACACTGTTAATGACCCCATGCTTGCATCCATATGTGCCTCCGCAGTGGACCCCACGTGTACTCTGAGACTTACTCCTACATCGGGTCCCATACCAGTACCGGAGCCGTCCGCTATACCAGGTCACTCGCTTACTTCTCCTGAGGCCTCAACACCTAGAGTATACATCTTCTCTGATGGGATAGGTAAAGATCTGGGTAGTTTTATGCAGTTCAACACTGAGCAGAAAGTCATTAATATGTGTATGCCAGGTGCTTCATATCAACAGGTGTTTAATTGTGTGAAGAGTTTTACAGATTATGACAAAAACTGTAGTATTGTAATATTAGTTGGTAATGGATTGGGTGTTTCAAAAAAACAACTTAAAACAAATTTTGAATTCCTTGCGTCTTTAAATGTAAAAAAAAATATTACTTGTGCTTTTGGTTATTCACATTGCTTATCAAGTGATGAAAATAACTATATCCATAATTTGAATAGGTTACAAACTAATATGGTATCCTATAATGACAAATTTAAATTTTTTGACACTAATAAGTTTATTAGGAATCTTGTTTTAACGAAAGATAAACTATATCTTTCAAAATATTATATAAAACAATTGGCTATGTTGTTAGCCTATAATTTACCTATTTATACGATACCAGTCAATGGTAGATCCTTTTTTGTAATGGAGGGCCCTTCTAGGGGTATCAAATCACCTATTATTTATAATAATAGGGATGTGACTCCTGTTGAGACGAGGGACTTAGAGCAGTCTCGATATTTAAACTAGGTAAAAAGACAAAAGAAAAGCCAAATCGACTTACAATATTTCATCAAAATATTCAGTGCTTTTCTGGCAAAGAACTAGAAATAGAGATGTTTTTAGAGAAACACAACACCATCGATATTGTATGTATTACTGAACATTGGCTAAAACAAACCGAAATGATTATTTCAAATGACAATTATTATTGTATTAGTTCATTCCATCGACAGTTTAAGACACATGGAGGTTCTTTAATTTTAATTAAAAATAATTTAAAAGCGAAGGAACGCAAAGATGTTGTTGCACTTTCGATTGAATGTACTATTGAACTTTCATCTGTGGAGTTGGAGAACTACATTGTTATTTGCGTCTACAGACCTCCTTATGTTTACAATTTTAATTTGTTTGAGTCGGTCATGGAAGATGTGCTAAAACTAGTAACTAGAGGGACAAAGTCAGTTATAGTCTGTGGTGATTTTAATGTAGATTTGCTGGAGCAGAAGTCGTTAACTACTCGAATAATAAGTTTATTTAAGTCTTTTAATTTAAACAACGTATTCCTAGAGCCTACTAGAATCACTGAATCTACAGCCACTTGCATAGATAACTTTTTCTGTAACTGTAATTTCATTGATCAGTCTATACTAAACTGTTTAAGGTCTGATCACTGTGGGCAACTTGTTGCTTTTCCGTTAATTAAGTTATCCAATCCCACAGTAGAATTCATTACTAGACCTATACCTGCAGAAAAAGTAGAAATGTATAAAGAAGTTTTGCTAAATAAATTACCTTTACCTTCGTCTGAAACAATTGACTGTGATAAATTTTATACAGATTTCTTCAATGTTTTGAATGAAGAGTTTGAACAGATCTTTCAAATTAAAAAAGTTAAAAATACCAATAAATTTAAATTCAGTAACTGGGCCACGAAAGGTATTCGAATAAGTAGAGATAAGTTGGTTCAGCTCTATGAAGATAGGACAATTAGGCAGGATGACCTAGAGTTCTGCGAATTTGTTAAAAGTTATTCAAAAATATTTAAAAAAGTTTGTATTACTGCTAAGTCCAGATACATTAGTAATATTGTAAATATTGCTGATAATAAGATTAAAGCAGTCTGGAAGGTTATAAATAGGGAAACGTCATGTGTTAAAGAACGTGACAATGGATATTCAATTAAAATTGATAATAGAATTATCAATCGCGATATAGAAGTAGCTCAGCATTTTGAAAATTTTTTTGTAAATATTCCAGTCAAAACTACTGAAATACTAGATTCATCACCAATTCGTGCTAAATCATTGATGGTAGCTAATGTAAAAAAATGCCACACTATTCTTAAATTTAGGTATGTTGACCCTCTCGAAGTTATAAAGGCTTTCAAAACGCTAAAGTTAAAAAAAGCTGAAGATGTCTGGGGCATGTCGGTACAGCTGTTGAGTCATATTGTCACTACGATCGCTCCTTACTTAGCCTTCATTTTCAATGCGAGTATTGATCAGGGTGTCTTTCCTGAACTGATGAAACATAGTAAGGTTGTACCTCTTTTTAAATCAGGATGTAAAAACGATCTCAATAATTACAGGCCCATCTCCATTCTACCTGTACTTAGTAAAATTTTTGAGAAACTTATTCTGGGTCAAATATTGTGTCATTTCAATACAAATGGACTACTACATGATAAACAGTTTGGCTTCACTAACGGTCGCTCGACAACGGATGCCGGTGTAGCTCTAATTAAAAATATTTATAATGCCTGGGAAGATCGCAGCGATGCAATCGGTGTGTTTTGCGATCTTTCAAAAGCATTCGATTGTGTGGATCACAAAACGCTTTTATTTAAATTAAAACATTATGGGGTGCACGGCAAAGCCCTCGACTTATTAACTTCTTATTTAGAAAATAGAATTCAAAAAGTTCAAGTAAATCTGGAAAAATCTTCAGGATCCTTTGTGAAAATGGGAGTGCCTCAAGGATCAATTCTAGGTCCTTTTATGTTTTTAGTTTATATTAATGACTTGCCTTATTTAGTTCGGAACCTGGTTGATATTGTGTTGTTTGCTGATGACACTTCATTTATATTCAAAATAAAGAGAGGGTCGAATGATATTGACGATGTAAACGATACTCTTTCACAGGTTTCGAACTGGTTTACTGTGAATACTTTAGTTCTAAATGCTAAGAAAACCAAATGTATTAAGTTTTCCTTACCTAATGTAAGGCAGGGGGAAAACAACCTAAAGTTGAATAGTGAACCATTGGAATTTGTTGAGAACACTGTTTTTCTTGGCATCACTTTGGACTCCACACTACAGTGGGGGTCGCATATTGAGACACTTGCGAGCAGGCTCAGTTCAGCTGCTTATGCTGTTCGTAAGATTAGACAACTTACTGACATTAAAACAGCGAGGCTCGTTTATTTTAGCTACTTTCATAGCATTATGTCTTATGGTATACTACTGTGGGGTAGAGGTGCAGATATTCAAACAATATTTGTTCTACAAAAAAGAGCAATCAGAGCAATATATAAATTACGCTGCCGTGATTCTCTAAGAGATCTGTTTAAAGAAATAAGTATTTTAACTGTTGCATCCCAGTATATATATGACAGTATAATGTATGTACGCAAAAATATATGCCTATTTCGCAAACATTCTGATAATCATAATTTGAATACTAGAAACAAAAATAAAATTGAAATTCCACAATTTAGACTTAGCAAGGTTAGCACATCCTTTGTGGGACACAGCATACGCTTTTACAATAAAATACCAGAACATGTATTGAGTTTAACAGAGCAGAAATTTAAACGCCACATTAAAGAAACTCTGTGTAAGAAGGGTTATTACAGGATAGATGATTATTTAGGCGATAAGGAGGTCTGGTGTTAGCTGGTTGTTATGTTAATTGCTATTGTTTTGTAATATGTAATATAAGATGTAGTATTGTTGTAAGGATGGAGACTAGTTGAAAAGATGTGTTGTTGCGGAGTTTCTTGTCGCTTCTTCTCCCTAACCATAACACCTTGTGAAGCGATGTAGTTAAAAAAAGAAAAATAGCATGTTGACTTTCAATAAGTGATATTTTTGTATCCTACATTGAATAAAATATTTTTGATTTTGATTTTGATTTTGAAAACCCTGAGGAAACAAATGATTATACCATCCAGATAGAGCAAACCAACTGTGTTAAAAACTGCTCAACCGATTTGCATCAAACACGGCCTTTCGGATTTAGATAGAGAGATAGCTCAGCTCTGCAGCCTATGCAGTCAAAAAAATTAGACAAATATCGGACGTAAATACCTGATGTCTTACGGTATCTTGCTGATGTCTTACGGTATCTTGCTGTGGGGAAATGCCGCGGATATAAATACAATATTTGTTTTACAAAAACGAGCCGTTCGCGCAATTTATCAATTGAGACCTGCAGTGTCTCTTAGAGATAGATTTAAAGAGTATAATATTCTAACCTTTTCGTCACAATACATTTTTGAAAATCTAATATATGTCAAAAAAAATATACCTATCATTTAGGATAAATAGTGATAAACATGATGTCAATACAATAAATAAAGATAAACTTGCAGGTCACATAAGTCGCCTCCGCAAAGTCAGTAATTCATTCAAAGGGTTATGTATACACTTTTTCAATAAGGTTCCTATTGATATACAAAATCTTCCTTTCAATAAATTTAAACATTCTCTAAAACAGAAACTTATTAAGAAAGCATATTATAAAATATTAGATTATTTAGATGATAAACATTCATGGACATGAACAGCCCGTTCGCATAACCAGGCTATTTCACAATTAATAATGAAATATAAAAACCTTTATGCAAAATCAAAGCCTGATGTTAAAAGAGCAACCCTTCGAGTTTCTTGCTCGCTCTTCTCAGGGGAAAATTGCATTTTGAACAAGCAGTATTGCTTAAAAAAATTAACATTGACTATTTTAAGTGTACTCTGTGTACCTACAAAATAAAGCATTTTTGACTTTGACTTTGGATAGTTGTTCGTAATCAGGGGTCACCTGTAAATAGGAATTATACGAATTAACTTTTACCTTGTAGTCCTATAGTGAGAGGCTGGGCAACAGCAGTGGCCATTAGTCAATAAATGTAACATCTAGCCTAAAAAGAATATAACCGTGGATGACGTTTCAATCATTAACCTCTTAATAATAGGTCTTTACGTATGAAATTGCCGTTCTGCAGTACTGGCCATTTTTGTTTGGCTAAGAATTCGAATTTCAAATTAATTTTATTTTAAAAACATGGAATTCTTTTTCCAAAAGTATATTGACATATATTCGTATATTGATTTTCATCGCATTTCAATCTTTTTCGTTATCATTGATACGTTAAAAATTCGAGTAATTATGGAATATGAGTACCGTCGTGGGAGCAACGCGGCACAATCGGCACGCAACATCAACGACGTTTACGGAGCTAACAACCAACGCACCACCTGTTATTGGTGTGCTCGCTTCCGTTCTGGGAATTTCGACCTGAAAAATGAACCTCGCGGTCGTCCGAAGACTTTGGTCGACAATGACGAATTTAAGGCGATTGTGGAAGCTTATGCTACACAATCTACGGCTGAATTAGCAGCAGCTTTCGACGTTAGCGTCAAAACAATATTGGTCCATTTGCGTCAAATTGGCAAGGTAAAAAATCTTGACAAATGGGTGCCCCACGAACTCAATGATAGCCAGCGCGAAGTACGCGTCGAGACGTGCCTTGCACTGCTCAACAGACACACAAATGAAGGAATTTTGAACCGCATTGTTACCTGCGATGAAAAATGGATTCTGTTTGATAACCGCAAGCGCTCAGCAAGTTGGTTGGATCCTGGTTCAGCACCTAAACAATGCTCTAAACGAAAACTTACACCTAGAAAAGTGATGGTCACTGTTTGGTGGTCTAGCGCCGGTGTGCTTCATCACAGCTTCTTACCAAACGGGATGAGCATTACTGCAGATGTGTACTGTGAAGAACTGAACATAATAATGGAGAAGATGGCACATCTCCAATCAGCATTGGTCAATCGCTCCTCTCCGCTGCTCCTGCACGACAACGCGCGACCTCATACTGCACAGCAGACGGTCTCCAGTTGCAAGAACTGGGGTTGGAAGCTCTCCGTCATCCGCCCTACTCACCAGACCTTGCGCCTTTTACCAGAATTTGGATAACTTCTTGGTAGGAAAAAAATTCAATACCCGAGAGGCAGTACAGAAGGCCTTTGAAGAATTTTATTTGTTGCCTCCCGTCCAGCTGATTTCTTTAAGAAGGGCATCAATAAACAGCCACTACGTTGGCAAAGATGCATTGATTGCATGGGTGATTACTTCGATTAATACAAATAAAAAATACATGAAAAAAATTCGTTTAAATTTTTTCATACAAAACGGCAATTTCATAGGTAAAGACCTAATATTTGGAACATCCAAACACTATTGTTTAGAATAGCTCTAACCACCCCATTTGGAATAAAGGTTGTGACGTTATTTATGTATGTATGTATAAATTCGAAGTCTTATCTTTCCGTCTAGTCTAGACAGGTCAAATTAGACATAATAAAGACTAATTTTTTATGCAATGTCTGGACGTGTGACGTGCAAGAAATCTAGGCGCAGTGACATCGCGTGACATACAAACCGCTGAGTTGCACTGTGTTGTAGGTACCTACAGTGTGAGTCAGTGTGTGTCGTTAGCAGTTTGCTAAATTGTGGTTTATCTATACAGGTAATTATTTATTATATTAGGTCGGGGAAAATTTTTTCGTATTTTACACTAGCGTTCCGACCGCGGCTCCGCCTGCGTGGATTAACTTTATCGCGGAAATTTGTTTATCCCGCGGAATCAGGTGTGATTGAGGTCAAGTACGAACCCGTCGTGCATGAAAAAAAAAACTACTTATTTTATCGGGATAAAGAATGTCCTATGTCTTAATCCAGGGTATATTCTACCTATATACCAAATTTCATCCAAATCCGTTCATCCATTCAAATATTATATGTGTCGGAGATAGGTTCGGGTGGGCGTTGCTAGCGACCGGGACGGTGCCAGTCGCGTGATAAAGGGTGGCTCGGGTAATGGCGATACTATTGCAAGCTACTATAGGTACTATAGTAAACATTTGCACGCCCCTCATGCCATACAACTTGGCATCCGCGTGCAGTCTGTGGAATTCAACCGGACCTGGTATTCAATTCCTCCTTACTCAAATCCCACGATCAACTTCTTATTAACTAACGACTCACCGGATTCTTATCGCCGTGATTGAGCAACAATCAAACAAACAAACACCCAAACTTTCACAGTTATAATATTGGTTAAATATGCTGTTTCTAAGTTTAAAATATTACATTATGATCTTTTCCGCCTATGTTAGTTATTCTTTATGATATAAATGAGTATTTCAATTAAAGATAATTATTATCAAAAAAAATGTCTCATAATACTAATAAATATTGTGTCTAATCACATATAGTATTAATGTTTTTATACCTTTAAGATAACACTTCTGAATTCAATATGCAGAACTTTCAGATGTACTTAACAATTAGGAAATTATTTGTGCTAACCCACTTAATTACTCGTATTGAATTCCGTGATGATAGGTTTTGCGTGGAAGAGATCGCTGTTAGCGATAAGGCCGCCTAATTTGTAGTTTCTATAAGATATTTAAATGTGCCTTCCTTATTTAAACAATAAAGCGTATTTGATTTGATTTGAAATATTAATAATGTTTCGGACACTTACACCAATCATCTAGTCCCAAACTAAGCAAGCTTGTACTATAGATACTAGATAACGGATAAACATTTTGCATTCCCAAACCATTGCAGCTGTCCCGGCGTCTCTGGAGCCTTGTGGTTTATTTAGGGACGACAGGAAAAGACCTGATGGAGCCACCTTAGTACCGTGATGCTTGAGGCGTACCTTGGTGTGGGACGCAGCTTGTGCGGATACTTTGGCATCGTCAGATATACAAGGAATTGCACAAAGAGCTGGAACCGCGGCTGAACAAGCGTCAATCACCTTAAACCATGAGTTTGCGGTGCTTGTAGTGGAGACATTGGGCACTTGGTCTTCTGATTAAAAAAAATTGGCGAATTTGATGGTGTATTTTTGGAATAGCATATATTTTCAGTAGATATTATACAGGATGAGTTTTTTTACCGTACGGAAAAAAATAGATAGATAAAAACATTTATTCATTGCACAGTACGTACAACTAAAATAGAAGAACAACAACAATAAACCCTATGTAATCAACAAATAGAGTAAATAAATAAATGAAAGCTTAATATACTGACGCACACCATACAAGATTTTCCCATCATATGCTGCAGCACAGATAGTGGTCCATACCACAGCGCTGGTTATTCTGCCAGTACCACTTACTGAAAAACGCACGCAACATTTCTGTAGCGAAACCAATACAATTATTAAGTATACCAATATAATCAATATAGGCAGTTTTAAAAACAAATGCATTAATGTTTTTGTGGGGTATTCCTTGTACACTGTGCACTCATGCCATCATGTATACTGTAGCAGATCCCACCTCCGCTCTCCTCCCACTGTAACTCCTGTAAGCCAGGATCAACAGTGATACTCTGCACGGCGCCTACTGAAGGTAGACGTTGCCCTACGTGACTCTATTGCTACCTTGGACCCCAGACTAATTAAAGAAAGAATTTAAGGGTGAAAATTAGGAAAGAAAGAAAGTCCCCCCAGCAAATGGGAGTGTAGCTAATGTGACGCAAAAAGCCAAAGCGGCTAACCCTATGGGGGAGGGAGTGGAGTGAAGCTCGACTCCCCAATTTAATACACCACGGACAGCGCCAGACCGCAGTGAGCGTTGATGGTGCGGTAGCCAGGAGGCTACCGTAGGTAAAAGTGCCATATGGCAAAAGCGCTTGAACGCTCGGAAGTTGTGGCGGTTTCGTACTAGGTCGCCGTAATATACCGGCCGGATATCCGAATTTAGATTGTCAAGCAAGAGTTTGCGTTCCAGACTCCAATTATTGCATTCCCACAGAATGTGGTGAGCAGTCTGTTCACCCGAGCAGCAATCACATTCCGGTGATTCCACCAATGCTATTGAGTACAATTTTGCTTTGAAGTTATCGTGGCCCGTAAGAAACTGAGATACGCAATGATCAATCCTCATCCATCCCTTGCTTAATCTATGTCAGAGATGTATACTGTAGCAGAAGACACTTTGAAATAGGGCATATAAGGTAAGTCAAATATAGAAGGTATTGGCATGCCATTTTTTTTTTTTTCAACATTGTCATCGATAAGAGCGTTAATTGTGTCAATCGCGTTTGTAACCTATTCCATATAATTACATCATTAAATTAATAAAGAGAACTTGGAGAAACTATGTGTTCGAAATAAATTGCGCATGATACCAACCCTACGAGTCCCTCCTGTAGCAGAACAATCTCCCGCCTTCGCGTGCGTCGTGATGGTTTTGAAAAAATAAAAATAAACTACCTACTATTACTACTACTCTACTGAGATCGCGTGCTTCATCTTCGGCCACATCGTCACTTCCCATCAGGTGAGATTGTGGTCAAATGCGTATCCAGTTAACCATACAAAAAAAAAACCTATGCCAATACCTTCTATTTCACATACCTAATATGCCCTATTTTTTATCCGATTACCCAAGGAAGGAGGGTAATGTTTTTTGAGTGTATGTATATGTAAACATGGTTTATTTTTTATTGTATGATAGTACACTGACTTATAATATTCAAATACAATACTTAAGAGATAATAATATAAAAAAATATATATTATATTTACATAACTATAAAAAGTGTATCGCTTCGAGCTCTCCTACCTGCGGCATTGTCCCCAGCTAGCCGCGTTGCCCCGCTGCACCGTCAGGCTTAGTCTTTGTATAAAGAAGGCGCCCGCCCTGAGGTCACCTGACGCTTGGATTAGCAAATCCGACACCTCTTTTATGAATTTTTTAGTGTCGGACGACCACGGGCCCAGTGTTTCGAAGGCAAGTGCCGCAAACTCGTAATTAGTAGTTAAAACGCGTTTATTTGCGGCACTTTACTCTCTGGGCGAGGTCGGCGGCGGTACCGGCCTTGCGGGCAGAGCTCTGCACATAGGATTGGGCCAAAGTATCTACACAAGTGGCATCCCAGACCAGTGTGCGGCCAAGTCGCCAGTGTATATGTATGTATATACAGGGCGTCCCAAAGTTATGGGACATGAAGGGGAAGTACCTTAAATATCGTAGATAGTGAATTTTGCTCAAAGAAGACTTTATGTTATTTTTAAAAGTTAGTAATTCTGCATTCATAGATTTTCTAAAAATTATTTGCTTCGGCTGGGAATCGAACCGACTCAAATGTGAAAAAAAAACACCCTACTTTTATGATGCCAATCGAAAGAATAGCTAAAAAATAATAACTCTGCCTAAGTAACATAGTATTTTAAAAGAAAGGAACAACGTGAAATTAATCATTTTAATCAAATAAAAAACATACATGAAACTGCCGTAGTCAATTAAGTAGGTATTTTTTTGTAAATTAATTAATTAAATGCTCAAAATGTGATCCCTCTTGTCTTACGCAAATCGCCAATCTTTTAATGAGCCCGCTGCCTGTTGATTTTCTAATCATTTTATGGTGAACACTCGATGTGATATGGCACAATTCTGTTTGCAACTCGCCTACGTTCTCGTATCGCTTTTTGTATAGCATATCTTTCACGTATCCCCAAAAGAAGAAATTTAATCATTTTATGTTGTTCCTTTCTTTTAAAATACTATGTTACTTAGGCAGAGTTATTATTTTTTAGCTATTCTTTCGATTGGCATCATAAAAGTAGGGTGTTTTTTTTTTCACATTTGAGTCGGTTCGATTCCCAGCCGAAGCAAATAATTTTTAGAAAATCTATGAATGCAGAATTACTAACTTTTAAAAATAACATAAAGTCTTCTTTGAGCAAAATTCACTATCTACGATATTTAAGGTACTTCCCCTTCATGTCCCATAACTTTGGGACGCCCTGTATATGAAGATTTCTATGTTAGCTCCTGTAGCCTACCCGGCTTGACTGATTTCGAAGTGTATAGTGTCGTTAGATTCGTCTTGATCCCTGGAGTGCTGGTTGGTTGATTGGTGGTAGAGCATTTTAACTGTCCGCCTGGCTAGCTACCACCATTTTACCTAAATCTGCCGCCAAACAGCAATGTTAATAGCATCCGGTGTTCCGGTTGTCAGAGATAAGATAGCCAGTTCCCCAAATATTTGGGTTTCCGGGTCAGTACCCTTCCACCTTCGGCCTCATCTTCACTTAACATCAATTAATTTTTGACTATCTAATTCTCTCGGCAATACCCAGTATATTTTATTCGTATTTTTCTATGTCGAATCATAAATTTTACAATTATTTCAAATTATATTTGTATTAACTTATTTAAAAAGAGCAACCCCGGAGTTTCTTGCTCGTTCTTCTCTGGGGAGACTGCCTAGTGAATGAGCGATAACTGTATGTCATGACGATTTCAAATGTTATTCTTATAACTTACGAAATTAAACATTTTTGATTTTTTTGATTTTTCTATAAAAAAATCAGGAACTTTAAAACTATAGGAAGTTACACCATAAATATTGCGCATATTTACGGGACTAACATAACGCCCGTCAAATACAAAATATGTTGTCGGTTTTTTCTTGGTTTGCAAACTCATATTATTATTTCCATACGGTAAAAAACTCATCCGATATAAATATAAAAAAAAAATTCCATTGATTTAAAATAGGGCACTAAACGGGCCTACTCTAACTCTGACAAGAATCTCTCCAAAAATCTGACATGTATGACGCATTGGACCATATTTATCCGTACAATAATATTGAACCTCGGACAAACGCTGGAAGGGTTAATTAATATCTCATTCACACATACGCGCTAATACGGTGTGCCTTTATCACTTTTTGCGGGAACTGAAGGTTGTGTTTTGATTATCACTTATAGCATTTTTACTGACACGTGTTAGGAATATCATAGACTAATGTTAGTATTAGGTCCTTACCTATGAAATTGGCGTTTTGTATGAAGAATTTCATTAAGACTGTTTTCCCCATACAAACATTTTTGATTTTTTTTTTGTGAACGACAAATCCAAATTTAAATCCAAAATCTAAGTTAAATATAGGCCGTGTTAATTTTTAAAAGTAACCGCTTTATAATAGTATCTGCGAATCTAAGAAATAATATGGGAAGCTCATGAAAAGAGCTGTGTTCAAGTTTTTTTTAGTATGTGATTTAGCTCAGACATGAAAAAATATTTCATGTGAAACCTTAAAAATATATTCTATTTTCCAAATAAAAAAACAAATTTGGAAATAGCTATAGAATCGTAGGAGTTGGTACATTATGATTAACGAGGAAAAAAATCTGCAATTTCATTGGTAAAGACCTAATATTTGTATCACATCGGAGACTCTTCACGTTATGAGCTCCTCTGAAAACCAGCGCCGTAGCAATTGCTCCAACATATACTGAGATGAAGTCCATTTTTGATATTATAATGCACTCACCACATTTCAAAATCTCCCTGTTTTCTGTATTGTGTTGTAATTTTCCTGTTATTATTAACATTGTTATTATTATTTCTGTTATAGAGCGTGGTGGCAAATAAATAAACTTTGCCGATGAAGCATTGTTGTGTTCCGGTTCCGGTTGTCAAAGATAGCCAGTCCCCCAATCCCCCAGTTTCCGGGTCAGTATGCTTCCACTTTCGACCTCATCTTCACTTAACATCAGGTGTGATTGAGGTCAAGTATCAACCTGTTGTGCATAAAAAAAAACAAAACGTGCAAATCTATAGATATGTTTTTGTGGAAAGTCCCTTAGTCGCCTTTTAGGTAACATACGCGTAACCTTTTCTCTTTATAGAACGATTCCAAATGAACCATTATTGGAATATTCAGCGTTCCACAGAAATCATAAAGAAATCATGTCGTCTATACATTTCAGTCGAAGTACAGCGATCTGTCGACAAACTGAGTATATCAAACATTTAGTTAAATCGCAAAAATACATCGACAATTATCGATAAATTCCATCACTATCTAGTGGGTGTGTCAAATGCGACAATGGTCATACGTTATTTCGCCTACACGATAAGGTAACAAAAGCCGTGATTAAAAGGCCGTCATGTTATCGGCTTGAGATAATATGTTCTGCTTATGTATTTTAGCAGGATATAGACAGGAAACTCATGTATGTATTTGTACTTGCGGCTTACACACACAGCAGCCTGCATTTTCATGACACTTTATTTGAAGTATAGTCCAGTAAGGATACACTTTTAACTTTCTATAATCTTAGGCCGTGATTTTTTGTACATGGGTAGACCTGTCAGTGATAAAATAAAAATCTTTTCTAACAAATCGGTAACTTGCTTTAGATATAGTTTTTTTTTTATATGAGAGGGCGGCAAACGAGCATGCGGGTCACCTGATGGAAAGCAATCACCGCCGCCCATGGACACCCGCAACACCAAAAGGGTCACAGATACGTTGCCGGCCTTTGATGAAGGTGTAGGCTCGTTTCTTGAAGGTTCCAATGTCGTACTCTTTCGGGAATATCGCTGCCGGAAGTCCGTTCCACAGGGTGGTCGTACGTTTCTTGAGAAACGTACAGTGGTAGACTTCCACTCATCCAGTATATTTATTATTTAGTAATAAAACATAGAAAGAAAGAAAGAAGAAAAAATTCTTTATTATACACAGCTTAAAAATATACACAGTGACATTATTTTAACAGGTGTACAAAGGCGGTCTTATCGCTTATAGCGATCTCTTCCAGACAACCATGGCAAAGGAACTTGGTATAATACGCTACTGTTGCGTAGCGTAAAGCAAACTTACAAAAGTAAAATATATCTAAATACTTATACTATAATATATATATATATCAATGATAAATATACCTAACATTCAAACAATAGTATGTAATATATAATCATAATTATAAATGCAGACTAATGGGCATGGGCATAACTACATAAAATACTACAAAATATATAAATATAAACTTACATAAACAAAATAAATACCATTATAATGTTTTAACATCAAAGCGATAAGTAATGCTCTCTTAAACGCCGTTTAAACACCGCTAGCGACTCAGCGCAACGAATAATGCGAGGCAACTCATTCCACAATTGGACAGATTTTGCTGCAAAGGAGTCATAAAAATAGCTAGTACGACAGCAGACAGGCTTTAACAAATTGTCGAATTTGGACCTTAAATTATAAACATAGACTAGTAGATTAAAAGTGCCATTGTGAATTTCATTGCGTCGTAGTATACAGGGCGTCCCAAAGTTATGGGACATGAAGGGGAAGTACCTTAAATATTGTAGATAGTGAATTTTGCTCAAAGAAGACTTTATGTTATTTTTAAAAGTTAGTAATTCTGCATTCATAGATTTTCTAAAAATTACTTGCTTCGGCTGGGAATCGAACCGACTTAAATGTGAAAAAAAAAACACCCTACTTTTATGATGCCAATCGAAAGAATAGCTAAAAAATAATAACTCTGCCTAAGTAACATAGTATTTTAAAAGAAAGGAACAACATAAAATGATTGAGTCAAATTTCAAGAAAGTTATTTATTGCCGACGACGTTCGAAAAGTAGCGATATTATCATTCCAAAGATAGCATTGATTATTCGTAAATAAGTACCCACTTCATAAAATAGGTACTAACATAGTTTTCCTTATTATAAGTGCACGTGTAGATGAAATGATAAAACTTGTATTTCAATACGTCCTCTGTAAGCTAGACAGAAGGCAAATTAAAAACAAAAATAAATAATTTATAATTTGAAAATGGAACAGTTTATGACAGCGTTTGTTTGAATGCATACTTTTTAAGATATTTTAAAAAGAAGTGATATTTTTAAATGTTGTTCTTAAATTTGAAAATGGAACAGTATGTGCGAGCGTTTGTTTTTCGGATATTGATCTGTTTAGTCTCAATTCACTTACACAAGTGTTATTGTGTTAATTTATTGCGAACATGGCATATCAAGTAAGTTTTGATCTAATGGAAGCATATTTTTTGAACGATAAAGATATCTCTAGAAGTTTGCGGTGGTATGGCGTAAAATATCCTGATAGACAAATACCGTCTCGTAAAGTTTTGAAAAGGCTTGTGAACAATTTGAAAACTCTGGGACGTTTCGATAAACGCCCAAGAGAACCACAGCAAGAAAACCATACGATCAACGACGAAGAACTTGGTATTTTAATTTACTTTTCGGCTTTTCCGAAAGCATCGGTGAGAGAAGGAGAACATGAAATTGGAGTTTCAAAAAGTAAAATACACCGTGTATTAAAAAAACACGGTTTTAAGAGTTATGTTGAAGGACGATTGGTTCAAAAATTACTTCCGGGCGATACAGAAAGGAGAAAAAATTTCTGTCTTGATATCCAGGCACGATTGCTCGAAGATCCAAATTTTTTGGATAATATTATTTGGACAGACGAATCTAACTTTAGCAATAACGGTATGTATAACCGCAACAATAATCGTATTTGGTCTAAAGAAAATCCCCTACGAGTGACTGAAACTAATAACCAAGTGCGTTTTTCACTCAACTGTTGGTGCGGACTTTTAAAAAACCGGGTTTTCTTAATCCATTTTTACCAAGGAACCTTGAACACAGAAAAGTATTTAGGAATACTTCAAATTTTAAGGGATAAGATAAGAAACCATTCCGCGGCGGAGCAAGAAAACTTAATTTTCCAACAAGATGGAGCTCCGGCTCATAATAGTCGGAGAGCAGCAGATTTTCTAAATGAATGTTTTCCTACATGGATTGGTACAAATGGACCGATTAGATGGCCGGCCAGATCCCCGGACCTCACACCATTAGATTTCTTCTTTTGGGGATACGTGAAAGATATGCTATACAAAAAGCGATACGAGAACGTAGGCGAGTTGCAAACAGAATTGTGCCATATCACATCGAGTGTTCACCATAAAATGATTAGAAAATCAACAGGCAGCGGGCTCATTAAAAGATTGGCGATTTGCGTAAGACAAGAGGGATCACATTTTGAGCATTTAATTAATTAATTTACAAAAAAATACCTACTTAATTGACTACGGCAGTTTCATGTATGTTTTTTATTTGATTAAAATGATTAATTTCACGTTGTTCCTTTCTTTTAAAATACTATGTTACTTAGGCAGAGTTATTATTTTTTAGCTATTCTTTCGATTGGCATCATAAAAGTAGGGTGTTTTTTTTTTCACATTTGAGTCGGTTCGATTCCCAGCCGAAGCAAATAATTTTTAGAAAATCTATGAATGCAGAATTACTAACTTTTAAAAATAACATAAAGTCTTCTTTGAGCAAAATTCACTATCTACGATATTTAAGGTACTTCCCCTTCATGTCCCATAACTTTGGGACGCCCGGTTTTACAAGCGTTGCTATTTAATATTTGATCACTCATAGGTTCTACTTTTAGGTTAGCCTTTTCAGGTTAACCCATCTATTTGAAATGGACCATACTTACGAGAAGTCCTGTAGCTATTTTCAAAAATTTCTTTATATTTATGAAAAATTTCAGCGAGGGCAAATATCACGTCTCAATAAACTATTTTCAGAAAATATAAAGTAGCCATTGATTGTTTTTTTTAGAAAATTGTTTTAGGTGGAACAGACTTCCGGCAGCGGTATTCCCGAACGAGTACGACATTGGAACCTTCAAGAAACGAGCCTACACCTTCCTCAAAGGCCGGTAACGCATCTGTGACCCTTTTAGTGTTGCGGGTGTCCATGGGCGGAGGTGATTGCTTTCCATCAGGTGACCCGCATGCTCGTTTGCCGCCCTCTCATATAAAAAAAAAGGTGATCTCAGCATCTTCTACAACGCAATGAAGTTCACAGTGGTAGCTTTAATTTGCTATTGTAAGTTTTATAACTAAATACCTATACTATACCTAAAGCAAACAGAATTGTTAGAATATATTTATATTCTAATACTGAGCCTACCTACTATACTAGCCTCGAGTTTCTTGCTTGTTTTTTTTTATGCACAACGGGTTGTAACTTGACCTCAATCACACCTGATGTTAAGTGAAAATGAGGTCAAAGGTGGAAGCGTACTGACCCGGAAACCCCAACACATTTTGGGGACTGGCTATCTTATCTCTGACAACCGGAACACAACAATGCTATTAACATTGCTGCTTGGCGGCAGATTTAGACAAGAAGGTGGTAGCTAGCCAGGCGGACATTTTTAAAATGCACTACCACCAACCAAAGCGAGTACTTAAACATGTACCCCGCTGGGGATCGAACCCGCGACCACCGAATCGTAAACCCAATGTTGTTTACATTGAGCCACGAAGGCGGTTCATGTAGATTGGTTAAAATGCATGTGTGAGTGAATGTATGAATGGAGTGTAAGTATGTATGTGTGATGCAGTGGAGTTAACAGAACGGCCTGTTTCGATGCAAGCGATTGGCGTAGATAATATTCATCACACAAACATTTACCTATCGTGTGATTCGAACCCCAAACCGTTGGTTTTGCAGACATCCATTAACCACCACACCAATCGGTCAATAAATGGTGAAACTACCAAGGCAGTTAAAGCTATTCTAAAAGTCATCGAACTAAAATGGTCTATTGACCGCGGTCCATCAAGCTGTCATTATGGTCGTTTCGCTGGAAACGCGCATTTTTACATGGTAATCATCAGTGTCATTACGTATGGCCATCGAGCCTTTCCCAAGACAAAGATGACAGGAAAGAGTTGATTTTTTTACTCGTGTAGTGTTATTACGACCGACTGGTGTAGTGGATAGTCAGTCCCTGTCAGCGAAACCAACGGTTGCGGGTTCGAATCCCGCGACGGGTAAATGTTTGTGTGATGAATATGAACATTTATTCCTGAGTCATGGATGTTTATATCAATATTTATGTATGCTTATCCGTTATCTAGTATCCATAGTACAAGCTTTGCTTAGTTTGGGACTAGATGATTGGTGTGAGTGTGATTAATATGTTGAAGTTCTGCTATAATGTTTGTTTGTAAACTCTTTATTGTATGAATAAATATACATTGATAAATTAAATGTAACTTAAAATTAAGTACAAAGGCGGACTTATCCCATAAAGGGATCTCTTCCAGTCACCTTGGTAAATATAAAAGCACACATTGACTAATGTATTAGGTACTTCTTTATTTTAATTTATTTATTTATTTACATTTCGGAAGATTTACACACTTAAATAAACGATAGAACAAAAATATATAAGTAAAAACAATGCTTATAAAGAATCTCCGCCAATATATAAACATGGAGAGTAACAACACAGCAATATTAGGTCAACAGGTACAATAAGTACCTAAGTGTGACAAGTATGTAACAGCGAAATTTTACAAAAAAAACGGATACGACCAAAAAACAAAAGAAAAATTAAATAAATATCTTTGGACGTACACACAATGGCATCTAGTTCCACATTAAGCATTAAATTGGCACGCAAATTTCGATCTGGTCAAGAAGCACGCTTAATCGACGATTAACATGCGAACATTTAATCGACGATTAAATGTATACGCTTTTATAATAAGGTACCAGTAGACATTCAAAATTTGCCTTTAAATAAATTTAAAGCAATCATAAAACAGAAATTATTAGCAAAAGGCTATTATAAAGTCAATGACTATTTGAATGATAAGCAAGCATGGACATAGCTGTCTTATTATTCATATAATTATTAAATCACAAATTGTAACCCATAATCTGTTTAAAAGAGCAACCCTAGAGTTTCTTGCTCGTTCTTCTCTGGGGAGTCAGCTTTGTGAATGAGCAGTAAATTTAAATGTAATATTAATATTAATAGTGACGTTTTCAAGTGATAATTTTATCCTATGGAATAAAATATTTTGATTTGATTTGACAGATTCAGTCCAGTGGCGCCCTCATTAAATAAATTAAGATGCACTCGAGCCCTGCGCCCGAATCACGGAAACACTTGTATAAAATGCCACTAGTGGTCACCCATCCAAGGATTGACCACACCTGACATTGGTTAACTTAGCGGCTTTTTGGTGGGAACTCGGCGAGTGAAGTTGCGTTTTTCTTTATAATTCTTATAATTAGTGCATTCTGACTTTTGAAGCTTAATAATGGCAGAATATTGTGCAGCAAACGTTAGTGATGGTGTACAAGTGAAGGGAAGTGTAAATTAAAGTGCGTAACGGAGCTTTCTGGTTCCCACAAGAAGCCGCCAAAATCTTTTGTAAAGCATTCTGCCACTTTACTGAAGGATGACTTGACCGTGACTAGACTCTGTATACGCCAAGTATACGACGAATTACTTGTTTTAACTGAGACTGACTTACAAACTGAAGAAATAAGAGAAATAAGACATGGCTGTTATGGGCTAGATCCCTTTGCCTTCTCCTACAGGAGAGTTTAAAACTAAAAAAAAATGCTTAACTTAGCTAATCGAAAACGAATATCCACAATTGCTTCTAATGAAATACAGTATAATATATAACACGAGTCTAAAATAGGTAAGAATAATTACTACATATTATATTATTAAATTAGTTACTAAATAATTACGACCACAAAAACCACATCCTTTAATTAGGACGATTTAAACGATTCTATTACCCCACATTAAGTGGTCAGAGATATCCCTAAGATAACCGTTATTGTGTTCCAAAAATAACTTTAATGCATTGTTAAGCTGATTATTATAATGACACAAAACATATTATATAAAGAAATATAAATATAAGGGTAAAAATAAATATGATAATATAATAGGTTAAATATCTAGCTTGTAAATAATGTATTAAGATTTTTTTGTAATTATTTAAATTAGTGCATGCTACTCTCTCATGTTGCTGTGCCTTCACAAGGTCCTTATTGATACAGTACACTATAATGTCATCACAACAAAACATAAGGAATGCAAGAAATGATTTGAGTTTGAGTTTGAAAACGCTTGGGACATTTATCATTTGTCAAACATTTCACTAGGCCACACAACAATTAGACGACGTTTTGTCAGTGTAACAGTTCAAAGGAGAGACAAATAAATGAGGTAAAAATTTTTGTTGTTTAAATTTTTTTTATATTATTTTATTCACTCGTAGATAAAGTTTAGATACCTCGAACTTGGCCCGTTTTTCGCATTTGTGTTTTAGCATACTTATTTGCTTTTATTTCACTTCGTTAGTAGATTGCTCACTGTTTATCTTAGTACTTGATAAACTTAAATAATGTGTTATCCAAATATAACAGCCACATAACCATATTCTGCCGGTGTGTCTCTGTATTTAAGCTGGTTTCACATGAAGCGATTCTTAAACATAGAACGTTCAGACGGTTAAGTTTAGGAGGTAAATTTCTTTTTTAAGAAGTTGATACCAGTGCTTTTATTTGGAATGAATAAATTATTCTTGTTATCAAAATTCTGAAACAAGAAATACCTTTATTGCTTGTCAAAGTGCTTATTTTATTTTTATTTATTTTCGGAATACAGTCGTTACATTACCTTATAATGTAAAGCTTTATATTATAAAGTAGAACAAATAGTCAGTGGATAGACAAACTAGTCTCTACAAATAGCCACATACATAAAGAAACACAGCAGTATACATGTTTTTTTTTAATGATTAACTAGATACGCGTTTGACTACAATCTCACCCGATAGAAAGTGACGATGTGGCCGAAGATGAAGCACGCGATCTCGGTAGACGCCTATTCACCCTGCTCTTGAAGATCCCAAGGTTGTAAGATTCGGGAAAGACTGACGCCGGAAGGGAGTTCCAGGCCTTGATGTTTGTGAAAGTGCATTTTATGAAATTCAATTGAATGTTAGAAGCGTTACAGGATTAGCCAGCATGGGGACGAGCACCATGATTTTTCAATGAGTATCAAAGCTTCGTATCAATGTCGTATCAGGAGGCCAAAAGGAAGGCGGAAAGCAGAGAGAATATAAAACTCCATCGACAAAACAGAAATCTTTATTTAGATGATGATGATCAAAGCTTCTATACAAAAATTAACCAAAAAATGGATACAGTACCCATAAAAAATATACATATGCACAAACAATAGTAATCAGCTAAGCCTTAATTTATTATGCGATAGTATTTTTTTCAGTACGCCTTTAATAGAAATGGCGAAACATGATGATCTATAGTAGTACTGGAAATTAGCATATAGACCTCCATCAAATTTGTAAGTCTCTGCAAAATTCTACGTCGGCAAAATTTCGGATCGAAAACGCGTGTCAAAAACGTCTAGTGTAAAACCTGCCTAAGACCAATTTGCATGGTCTAAGCAACCACATGTGTAACAAAATAAATATCCGGGAATATATATTACATGTAACTACAGTATTCAATGTAAATTTTGTTCCAAAAGTAGATTTATAGCGAGTGGATGAAAATTAATCAATAAGATCACTGTAATATTCCCTCCAAATTAGAGGAGAATTTAAGGTGTCCTATTGCGGGAAGCTGCCACCAGAAAAAGATCTCCTCTGCACCTGGGAGTCCCTGAATAGACTTCGGTAGGGCATTGTCAGATGTCAGAAAACTCAGGAAGATGTGGGGCTTCTTTAACGATGACGCGTGCGATTGCGGCATCACGCAATCTATGGCGCACTTGTACCCTGCATGTCTAGTTTCTTGCCCAGAGAAGGACATTTTTGAGGCAAACGAAAGAGTCATTGACGTTGCTACTTTTGAATCATGCTATTTTAGGTCATTACAATTTTTGTCATTGACACGAAAAGAAGAAGTTGATTCTGTTTTACTCTGCTCCTCTTCACTGCAGTTGTAGCACGCTGTAGGTTAATGGTTTAGGTTAATGTAAATATTTGACGACCTGTTTGGTGTAGTGGTTAGCAACTCTGACCACTATACCAAAAGGTTGCGGGTTCGAATCCCGCTAAGGGCATATTGTTTGTGTGATGAATACGGACATGTGTACCCGAGTTATGAATGTTTTAATTTATAATAAGTATTTATTTACAAAAAAATGTATTTATGTAGTTTATCAACCATCTGGTATCCACAACACAAGCCTATAGTTGCTTACTGTGGTACTAGATGGCGCTGTGTGTATGTCTAAGGATATTATTATTATGTATGTATGTACACCATTCCTTGCGAATATAGTATGAGTATGAATAGAGAAGAGAACTCGTTTTCGATTAGCCACCACCGTGGCTCAATGTAAACAACATTGGGTTTACGATTCGGAGGTCGCGGGTGCGATCCCCAGCAGGGTACATGTTTAAATATTCGGTGGTGGGGCATTTTAAATGTCCGCCTGGCTAGCTACCACGATCGCATCTAAATATGCCGCCAAGCAGCAATGTTAATAGCATTGCAGTGTTCCGGTTGTCAAAGATAAGATGGCCAGTCCCCCAAATGTGTTGGGGTTTCCGGGTCAGTACGCTTCCACCTTCGACCTCATCTTCACTTAACATCAGGTGTGATTGAGGTCAAGTACCAACCCGTTGTGCATAAAAAAAAGGTGAAGATAGCGGGAAGTCGCTGGCTGCAGGCCGATTCCTACCGGTCGCTCTGGAATTCTATGGGGAAGGCCCATGTCCAGCAGTGGACGTCCTGTGGCTGATGGTGATGGTGACGATCCATTTCGCCGTTTATTCTGTAGGGTAGTTTCGGCACTCCTGTCCTCGGCCTTCTGTTACGTGTGCATTTCTGTATATGTGGATGTTGTTTCAAGCATTAAACTTTAAATGTTTGGAACACTAAAACGCTCATGTTTGGGATATCTCCGACCATCCCATTTGGGATAAAGGTCGTGACATTATGTATTTATATATAACTTACATTTCGTTCCAGGTCGGTGGCGTAGTTGACATTGCGTGGTGCTCGTCGCCTCGCGGCGCGGGCCGCTGTGGCGGTGAGGAGACTGCCAGAGACAGGTCCTGGCTGCGAGATGGCGCGTCTGGGATGGTCCTCATGATTATGCCCTCCTATAGAACCTCTAGTACTTCCAATGGAAAGTCACAAGTTAATTATAGGAATAGATCAACTACTAATAGGATTACACTGATACCAAAATAAACAACAGATTGTAATTATCTTCACATGGATGTAGAGAATATTGAAAGGTCTGTATATGACGACCTGTTTTGTGTAGTGGTTAGCAACTCTGACCACTATACCAAAAGGTTGCGGATTCGAATCCCGCTAGGGGCATAATGTTTGTGTGATGAACACGAACACTTATTCCCGAGTCATAGATGTTTAGTATGTTTATCCGTTATCTAGTATCCATAGTACAAGCTTAGCTTAGTTTGGGATTAGATGATTGGCTTAAGTGCCCCAAATATTTATTTATTGTCTTACTTTGCTGATTTAGTTGAAAATGAACATTTACTTATGGTTTTGTTATAATTAGCATATGAGCTCAATTGTTGTTAATGTGAGAATTTGGTCAGTGATGGAAATGCGCGTCACATACACCGTCATAGGAATTGAATCCACTTAATTTATGTTAAGATGCATATATCTTGGCGACCTGGTTTGTGTAGTGGTTAGCAACTCTGACTACTATACCAAAAGGTTGCGGGTTCGAATCCCGCTAGGGGCATAATGTTTGTGTGATGAATACGGGCATGTGTACCCGGGTTATGGATGTTTTCATTTATAATAAGTATTTATTTACAAAAAAAAAATGTATTTATGTAGTATATCAACCATCTGGTATCCACAACACAAGTCTATAGTTGCTTAATGTGGAACTAGATGGCGTTGTGTTGTTGTTGAATAATGAATACGGACATGTGTACCCGAGTTATTATTACTATTATTATTAAGAGCCCATAGTGTCCCACTGCTGGGCAAAGGCCTCCCTAATCTGTTTCCAGTCGTTTCTGTTCTTGGCGAGTACAAACCATCCCTCATTAAAATTTATTTAAACCCGAGTTATGGATGTTTTAATTTATAATAAGTATTTACAAAAAAAAGGAATTTATGTAGTATAACAACCATCTAGTATCCACAACCCAAGCAAATAGTAGCTTACTGTGGAACTAGATGGCGCTGTGTGTATGTGCAAAGATATTAATTAATTAATTAATTTATTTATTACAGTTATTATTCTAAGGATTATAAGTTACGATATTTTGATTAAAGAAGATCTTGTAGATTTTATAGCCATGTTATGTTACCAGTACTTAGGTATTATTAGTATTTATGTGACCAAAATAGCTTTATACACGTGCCAATCGGTTAATGTGAGAGATTAATGGATTACTTGAGATGATAGTACTTATAGAGAGGTCCTTTTCTTATCCCTTACAGAAATTTCGGTAAAGCGAAAAAAGTATTTAGTTGGATTTCTGTTATAAAGATGTATACATAAGTTTACAATACCTATACTAAATCCAAAAAGGTCTCCACTCAGCATGTGTCGGGTTGGAGCAACCACGACGCTGGTATTCTGTGGAGCCCAAAGGCAGAGTGGTGCCACTGTACTACTTAATATTAACACAACTCTCCATATCAACTACCCATAAACATCCATTTTTTACTTAATATAATTGTAGTGCTTTCTTAACTAATATTTCGATTGACATTTGACGTCTCATTATCGTTTTTAATATTTTATTGTCATTTATCTACCAGGTTACTAAGAGTGATGAATATGGATGTTGATAGATGGAAGGGAAGAGGAAGACCACGGAAAAGATGGCTGGATTGTGTGAGGGGTGATATGAACAAAAAGGGCGTGGATATTTTTTTTTATGGTTAACTGGATACGCATTTGACCACAATCTCACCTAACTGAAGATGAAGCACGCGATCTCAGTAGATGCCTATTCACCCTGCTCTTGAACAACCCAAAGTTGTAGGATTCAGGAAAGACTGACGCCGGAAGGGAGTTCCATGCCTTGGCTGTTCGCATTATGAATGAAGAGTTAAAGTCCTCAAAATTATAAAATTGTATTAGTTATATACTTTATTAAAAAAAAAAAGGACAACAATGATCCTGTGGGTTTCTTGCGCCGCTTCTTTTCCCACAGATGATTTCCCTTCCCGAAGCGGTAGTAGCTTGGACATACCGACTGACAGATAAATGCAATAAACTTTTTTAATTTCCAGTATATTTAAATTGACATTCAACAAATGATATCATATATCTTACGTTGAAATAAATGCTTGAAGTTTGAAATTTGAAGTTATGCCACAGATTCTCAAGCGTCAACTTGAGGCCATGTCTGTTGTCGCACTTAACATAGTTTAACTTAGTAATTTAAAATAATATTTTTAAAAGTATAATATGTAAATTTTATTGTTAATTAGACATAAGAAGGAATTATTTCAATTAGTGGGGTTTGTGTTTGCGCGAATGTTCGTAACGAACATCGTCGGGCCGAATGGTACCGACCTTTCACGAGTAAAACCGTTGACGTTGGGAGTCGTGAAAGGAGGGATAGTTTGGTTGGAACCTCCGCACCGGTAACAAGCCTGAGTTAGTTTGTGATAAGTAATTAAAATAGGTAATATTTAATTTGTTAAATTAAAAGGCATCTGAATCGTGACCACTTCTTTTATTCAACATGTCAATCTTGAGAACGGTTTATTAATACGGGCCTAAGAGATGGCGCTGTTTAATCTACTAAGATAAACTGGAAAAACATTTGTTCGCGCGACGCTTTATATAGCATATAAATCAATGGGACCAGGGCAAGAAAATAATGAAGAACTTGGACTATAACTGCAATTTTGTACCCGACTGTACACAGCTGTGTATGCTACTGTGTAAGGGTACGTCATCACAACCACATGTCAACATTGTCCCACCTACGCATCCCTCTATTACCCCCAATTCGTTCTTAATTGTTTTGCAACCCCCCATTAAGTCAACCCCCGTCGGTCACAGCTGGGGGTAATAACATAAATGATCGCTGACAAAAACGACAATTGTTTCAATTAATGTCTATTTAATATATTATTATTTTATTAATGTAGGTGTAAACCGCTGGGATATCGTAAGATCAGGTTAAAGAAACATTAAGGGTTGTCTTCAATAAAATACCGTGAATAACGTAAACATTGCAATCAATTTGAATGGAATATAAGTGGTTTTACCAAAATTTTATTTTAATCTACAGAACTGAGCAAATATGAAATAAGAAAAAATCTAGAATCGATTAAGAAAGATTGTGATATACATAATGTTAATACAATATATAAAAATAAGCTTGCTAAAATTTCTGAATATCTGGATGATAAGCATGGACATAGACCGCTCGGCGATATTCAGTTTAATTATACAAGATAATATAATTGTAACCCAAATTTATTTAAAAGAGCAACCCTTGAGTTTCTTACTCGTTCTTCTCTGGGGAATCAGCTTTGTGAATGAGCAATAATGTCAATAATTTTAATGTTAAGATAAAAAATGTGACGTTCTCAAGTGACAATTTTTATCCTATGAAATAAATATTTTTTGATTTAATTTGATTTATGTTCATCCATATTTGCTCCAGTTGTAACTTCTGTATTTTTTACAAAAACGGTATAAAAATTTATAAGACTGGTAAAGCACTAAGTATTGAATGATGTGGCTTTTACTTGTTGAAAACTAATTAAAATATTTCATTTAAAAATTAAAATGCATCTTTTTTGGGGTTAATTAATTTTGACAATATCTTCGTTGACTATCCGAGTTTTTGGTAGTTGTGGCCACCATTTGCGAAGCCACTTTTTAAATCATAATTATCCGCACAGTGAATCATACGTTAGGCTCGTTTTAGCTGTGTGTCGATGAACCAAACGCTCAATACGTCAGTCAGACGTCACTGTGGTGTCAATGAGTCAAGTCATTCATTGGGCCAGTGACGTTACAATGACGCCAGTTATGGGCAGGTCAATTGCTTTAATGTGCAGCTTGATCCTTAACTACAGAATTGTTGTCGTATGACAATAATAGGTCAACTTATGGCCCAATCGCAGTCGTCTGTCGGGATGACCAACGGAATTCCATCGCTTAAGTGAAACATCATCATGTCATCAAGAAGTATTGACATTCTTTCTAATTCTTTATAATTTTGACATTCATTTGAAGATTTGACATTAATTTTGTAATGTTGATAATTTTTGAACATTTCTCGCAAGTTGGGTTATTTAAAATTGTATAATTAATTAATAATAGATAATTATTAGATATAATTAAATATTCGTTAAATTTTGCATGCTCAAAAGGCAGTATGTAATGGGCCTTATTTTTAATATTAAAACACCCTTGTGTACCTATATTCTGGCAAAATAAATAATTTGAATTTATTCTAATCAGGGCTTGAAACCGATAAATCTTGCTATGTAATTTATTAAAGGTTTTCGTATAATTAAATATTTTCATGAACTTATCGTAAGAGCTATGTTAAATGTAGTTTTTTATAATTTTTAGGAATAATACCTAGTAATTTACATGAGAGGAGAATTTTCGGCAAAAAATATTAAGCGGTTTCAAGCCTCCTAATCTGCCGACCGTATTTACTATAAGAATGAAAGAAAGAAAAATTCATTTAAACCCATCTTATGACACAAACAATCCGGTACAAATATTACACAGTCGAGACACATACAACATTGTGTTTGCCATCTAATTGTCGGTGTCGCAAGGTGGAGTCAAAAAAGTCTCCACCTCAGCATGGGTTGCAGCCGTTCACTACAACGCTGGTTTTCTGTGGAGTCTCCAAACGACCCACGGACACTGGTCAACAAATGTACATACAAATAACAATTACAATTAATATGAGTAATCAGCAAGATGCGATGAGAGGGTACATACATGTATACATCTTTTTCTCTCAATAATAAAATGATACACCCTATTATATAAACAGATTTGTTATATTATATAAGAATGGTTACCTTCTTAGAATTGGCGTAGGAAACCTTGTTTCCTCTAGAAACTCACTGCACATGAAGTCCTTACCAATCCCTCACGCTAGACAAGTAACACGACAAGGTGATGTGTTTGACGGCATTGTATATTTGTGTGTGTCCAGTCTTTGTCCGGGTGTATCTTCGGCCTGTATTTATAAACCGTTCTCAATATTAACTTAACCGCTTCCGTGGCTCAATGTAAACAACATTGGGTTTACGATTCGGAGGTCGCGGGTTCGTTCCCCAGCGGGGTACATGTTTAAGTACTCGGTTTGGTTGGTGGTAGGGCATATTAAATGTCCGCCTGGCTAGCTACCACCATCTAATCTAAATCTGCCGCCAAGCAGCAATGTTAAATAAAAATTCCGGTTGTCAGAGATAAGATAGCCAGTCCCCCAAATGTGTTGGGGTTTCCGGGTCAGTACGATGCCACCTTCGACCTCATCTTCACTTAACATCAGGTGTGATTGAGGTCAAGTGCTAACCCGTAATGCAAGTTGTTTTGTGTTCGGGGGTGATAAATTTATAGTTATTTCCCAAGACAACGACACTTAGCAATTGTACCCTACCATGTCCACAACCTTCATATTTTCAAGCTGAGTCATGCCCCCATCTACGCAAGCTACTGAATCTCTTAGTCCGATATAATAATTCATAGGCGAAGACTTTTTTTCCGAGCATGTAATTTACATGACAGATGCTTGTGGGGCCAAATTACAATTTTAAATGTAGTGGAATCATCACAAATTCCAGTTGATTGGGTGACTGCCGTTTGATTTCTGGCAACGTTGACAAATCAAAGATAATTTACAATTCGAGCGCCTTTCGAAGCACGGAAGCGAGGAGCTGGAAGCGATTTGTTGGAACTCCCTTCCGGGGTCAGTCTTTCCTGAATCATACAACCTTGCGATCTTCAAGAGTAGGGTGAATCGGCATCTACTGAGATCGCGTTCTTCATCTTCGGTCACATCGTCACTCTCCAACAGGTGAGATTGTGGTCAAACGAGTATCCGGTTAATCATAAAAAAAAACAGAAGTTAACGTCACTACGTACCATAAGCTCAAGGTCACGCAACGGGCTATGGAGACGATGCTCGGTGTTTCACTGCCAGATCGAATCAGGAATGAGGAAATTTGTAGAAGAACGAAAGTGCCTGGCATTGCCCAAAGGATTAGTAAATTGAAGTGACAGTGGGCACGGCATATAGCTCAAAGAACTGATAGCCGTTGGGTGGGGCATTAAATTAAGGCAAGCGTAGTATAGGATGTCCATCCACAGCTAGATGATGAATCTATAAGGGAGGCCTGTGTTCAGCTGTATACGTCATGTGGTTGATATGATGATAACCTCCTAATCTTGGTAAATGATAATAATACAAATAAAATAATGAAACACAAACCATAACCTAAAAACTCTATGGGGCTAGTCAGTTTTGTTCTATTAAGTTTGGAAAAAAAACTGTTTTTTCTTGCATAATCGAGTAAGTATTTTAAAAGATTTTGAATGGAATAGACGAACTTTATTTATGCCAAAAGTGGATTTAGTAGATAATTTCTGAGGGTATGTAAATTATGTGTAAGTTACAATAGATTTCACGAGATGAATTCCTTAGGTCCTGCGACGAGAGGTCCGTAATGAGGGATACATTTGCCTTTGCTTCAACGTTCCTGCATCATCGAAGGCCTTAAAACCATATTCAAGATAAACTGCTCTTTTTAAAAGTAAATCACTGTAAGGATGAGGTCGAAAGTGGCAACGCGCTAACCTGAATCCTGAAAATTTAGTGGACTGGCTATCTTGTCTCAAATAGACGGAATACAACGATACTATCAACATTGCTGCTTGGAAGTTAGCGGAGCTAGCCAGGAGCACGTTTTCAAAATGCTACCATAAACAAAAGTGAGTGCTGATCATTATCCACAATATAGATCCTTGTTTTTCTTTCCATTTTGACAAATATTTACTTTTAAAAATCGACAAGCAGATACAGAATGAATTCGCGTGCTATTAAACAATTTATTGCACCGTTCAATCTATGTGGAATATTTAAACTAAACTGACACTGCGTAATGTCTGTTCATCTATCTGTCTGTACATCTGAAATGAGGTAAGTATACCTACATTTTTAGAGCCCGGACTTATGATTCCGTTAGATATAAAGAAATCTTTTCGTTCGTGGCGTTAGCAAGTGCCATATTAACATTGCGTGCTACTTAAATAGTCGGTCCTGGTTGTTTTCAATTGAAAGCAATCGGTAACTTACACGGGCGCTTTGAGAAAGTTGATTGTTGCTGGTAGCTATCTGACATAGACTCTGATATCTGATAAGACTCAGTTCTGCCGCATATGATGTTAAGAAAATTCGACACATCTGTGATATTGAAACAGTGCGAAAGAAGAAGAAAGAAAGAAACTGTTTATTTGCCACTTCGACACATATACAAAAATTGTTAGGCAAATAAAATAACAGAACACTCAGATAAGTGTCGCAGCAGCGAAAGGGAAACGACTCAGCTATGTGCTGAGCTTATAAGAGCTCAGCGCTGGTTTACTGTCGTACCCAGAGCAGACGAGTTACCGTCGCTAGTTGCAAAAGTCAAAGGAATTAAAATGTGCTATGTAAATCAAATAAATACATAAAGACACTTGTTATGTGACATAAAACTAATATATATAAATAAACTTCCCTTGAAGAACAAGTGCGCTTAGTCTACTTCAGCTACTTTCACAGCTTGATGTCATATGGTATCCTGCTGTGGGGAAACGCGGCTGATACAGATAGCATATTTGTCTTACAGAAACGAGCTATTCGTGCAATTTATAAATTAAGGTCAAGAGATACATTAAGACAAATATTTACAGAAATTAATATTTTAACATTTTCGTCACATAGGTATATGAAAATCTTGTATATGTTAAGAGAAATATATATTCATTCGAGAAACATCGTGACCGACATAATGTTAATACAAGGAACAAAAATCAATTAGCTGTAAAGTTAATAAGTCATTCAGAGATCAATGTGTGCCCTTCTACAACAAGGTTCCCAAGGATATAGGGAATCTTTCGCTTAATAAATTTGAATTTATTATAAAACAAAAATTATGTAAAAAGGGATATTACAAAATTTCAGAGTACATTAATGATAGTAATCCATGGGATTAAACGGCACCTCTATACGATATATAAACATTGTTGTAACCTTTCTAGATTGTAAATGACTGATTAAAAAAAGACAAACCCTCTGAGTTTCTCGCTAGCTCTTCTCAGTAGTGGTCGCGTTCCGAGCTAGTGAAAGTTTAAAAAATAAGTGACGTTCATAAGTGCATATTGTATAGCCTACATGAATAAATGATTTTCATTTCATTTCATTTAATTTCATAAATCCAACAACCCTGGACCCGTGTGATGGATTATCGCCCATTCTGCTCCGAGTGAAAGGAGGCTGCGCCCCAACTGTGGGTAAAACGCGGTAATAGAGGGACTCTTTCCATTAATACTTATTTTGCAAGATGGCTTACTTACTGGGAGTAAGTAATCTACTACTAACTTTTACTTTCACGGTTCCATATCTCCAAAGGAAAAAAGGAAACTTATAGCATCACTTCTTTGTTCATCTGTCTGTCTGTCAACACTTTTCCTCAAGAACGCGTGGAGGTATCAAATTCAAATTAAAAATAAAAATTTTAAGTCCCTCGGAGCTGTATAAAATTAAACTCTAAATCATTTTGATACCGACCGATCGGTGTAGTATAGTGACCCTGTTTGCAAAACAAACGGTTGCGGCTTGCAATCTCGCGAGGGGTAAATTATTGTGTGATAAACACGAACATTTATTCCCTAGTCATGGATGATTATATATTTATGTAGGTTTATCCGTTATCTGGTATTCAAAGTACAAACTCTCGTGCTTCGTTGGTCCCGGTTGTTTTTAATTGAAGGCACTCGGTTAGCCAAATCAGTGGCCTAAAGGTGTGGCTTAAAACACTGATTGTCAGGTGGCCACTGGTCTGATAAAAATCTACCAATCCTTACTGGGCCCGCGTGGTGGATTATTATCCATATCCTCTCTCAGTGAGAGGACGATACCCCCAACAGTGGGGACGTGTAGGCTCTTGATGATGAAGTAAGATGATAAGTTGGTTGGTGGTAGGGCATTTCAAATGTCCGCCTGGCTAGCTACCACCATCTTATCTAAATCTGCCGCCAAGCAACAATGTTAATAGCGTTGTTGTGTTCCGGTTGTCAGAGATAAGATAGCCAGTCCCCTAAATGCTTTGGGGTTTCCGGGTCAGTACGCTTCACCTTCGACCTCATCTTCACTTAACATCAGGTGTGTTTGAGGTCAAGTACCAACCCGTTGTGCATAAAAAAAGTAACCATAATACTCTGGTTATTTCATTGTTATATTGTTTGTGTAAAACTGAATAAATAAATTAAATTAATGCTGATGCGATGTCAGCTTTGAACGACTCTACCGGATGAGGTTTTTTACCGTAAGGAACAGATATAGCATATTAGGTAAGTAAGTGAAATGTAAGTTATTGGCATAGGTAGTTTTTTTTTTCAAACCATCATCGACGCACGCGCCGGCCGGAGAGATATGCGACCGGCGGGATTCGTAGCGTTCCATGGGAAATTTATTTGGAACTCATAATTTCTGTAATTTTTTTTTTATTTCATTCAATTATGTAATTATGTGGTTACAAACGCGACCATTAAATCACACAAGGCTCGATGATGATTTTGAAAAAAAAAAAAAACTACCCATGCCAATATTTCACTTACCTAACATGCCCTATTTTATTCCTTACATTAAAAAACCCATCCGGTATAAACAGGTACTGTCCCTTCACAATAACACGAAGATTGAATGGGCCAATCAAGTGATTGCAGCATCATATCTATTTGTCAACATGTTGACAAGGTGGAAATATAAGGTTAGTAATTTTCAACTTAGTAGACACTCATTGTATTTTTCCGATTTATTTACAACATGTAATCGAAAGAAAAATAAACACTTCAGTGCTTGAAGACGAAAGTCTTTAAGCCTAATCCTAAACCAACACGTTCCTCATCATTAACACTGAAATTACTATCCTGTAATTGTGCCCGTTGCAAGTCGAATAGTACAAAATAAATAATTCTAAAAGACGTCTGTTACAGGGAAAACTTGATCGGGAGCCAGATTTACCTATTTCTTTAAAAATACATATGTTTTATAGTGTTCCTGCGCACAATCACTGCCGCCCCCCACTACGTGCGCAACAGCACAATACAGCGCGACCTCCACTGGGAAGGACTGGATGACTTCATAACCAAACTCCCTGTCCATAGGTGGTGGACAGCGATAAGCAACCGCCGAAGGGGTCACAAACCCGTACGTGCCTCCCCACGTCCCCACAGGGGAGCGTGAGAAGAATTACCGCGCTTTTATAGTGTTCAATAGGTCTTTCCTCAGTACATATTGGTGTCGATTCAGATGTACACCAACTAAACGAAAACCAGTTTTAAACTAGTACTGTCTCTTTCTCCCTGGAACAGTACAATGCGATGGCACCACTCCAAAACTGGTTTTAGTTTAGTTGATGTACATCCGAATCGACACCATTGCATACTTAAATTAAGTCACGCCTGTTTGCCGTACGCAGACACAGACTTCCACTTGCTACGATCCTGACACACCTCTTTTAATGTTGTTCATGCATGCTCGTCGGCCTTGGCTTGATCCTTCTTTAAGATGTCCCCGATTTGAGCATGGTATACTCCAGCCATACATGGTCTTCCCCTACCAACACTACAACTAACTTTCACTTTGTATATCTCTTAATTAGGCCCGTATTAATATACCATTCTCAAGATTGAGAACAGTCTTGTGAAGTAAAAGTGTTGATTAACAAACCTAACTTGAGACCTGAAAAGCATTTGCATACTCAAGCAGTACTCACTTGAGAGGAACGCGTATTAATAAACGAAACTTAAAACTATCATTTCAATCGCCGCTGAGGCGAATACTTGAGAAGTGATCCCAGCTGAGTAGACCTCAAGATTGATTTATAAATTAGCACGAAGCTTGAGATAGCGCCAACTTCTTAAGACGCATCTCGGGTGATACAGCCTCAAGATTTGTATTGAGATTAGTTTATTAATACGGGCCTTAGTCTTTTTTAAATCGTGTCCAAACCATCTCAGCTTGTCACTGCATCTTCTTTCACACTGCATAACACCCTAATTTCACTGTTCCTTTTTTATGCACAACTGGTTAGCACGTTTTCGTTAGAGAGTAGACCCCTGATCGTTAGTTCATCTAGTCGATGGCTGTCCAACGTTGACTACAACCCAAAGTTTCGTAGTCAGAATAATCTATAATCGCTACCCAGAATACTGATGACGAATTAGCACCTCTCAACATTTTGTGCAAGTAAAATTTTTTGCTCTAACAGAAAATAAATCGATTAGGTAGCAGTATATTTCACGAGAAATCCGACGGATCGATTTTAACATCGGATAAGCGGAATATTAATGCTTGTATTTCAAAATGAAGCCTGAGTTTGGAATTAGTAAAATATAAATATAATTTAGTAAATCACACCATATGATATCTATCAGCTGTCATCGTCTTCGGGCCACCAGGCGTGGGGAGGACTTCCATAAATTTGTTGCATACCGTACTCTCACGCTAAGCGTTTGACATTTCAGAGTTCTCGTTTTCGTGTTTTTTTTTTTATCTACAACGGGTTAGCACTTGACCTCAATCACACCTGATGTTAAGTGAAGATGAGGCCGAAGGTGGTAGCGTACTGACCCGGAAATCCCGGAAATATTAACTTTGCTGTTTTGGGGACAGAATCAGATTTAGATAAGATGGGCCACGTGTCGGACCACGCGGGTCATTTGTGGCAATTTATTATTTGACAAATAGGTAATTTGTACATTTTATATGTTTTTCGACTAGTACTCATACTTATCTAGTTTTTCTAAATTCATTATATTTGACTTTGGCAGCGGCTATGTCAGCGAAACTAACGGTTACGGGTTTGAATTCCGCGAGGGGTAAATGTGTGTGTGATGAATACCAACATTTATTCCCGAGTCAAGGATGTTTATATAAATATTTATGTATGTTTATTCGTCATCTAGTATTCAACAAGCTTTGCTTAGTTTGGGACTAGATGAATTTATTTATTTATAATATTCTACATATTTATTATTGTATTATTACTACTTATTATACTTATATTTACTAGGATCGCGTGTTTCATCTTCGACCACATCGTCACTTTCCATCAGGTGAGACTATGGTCAAACGCAAATCCAGTCAATAATAAAAAAACTAAATAATGGCTCCAATGCTTTCTGATAATCGGATCCGACTATCTGACGGAAAATGTATTCACAGCATTAAATATGTAATTCGTTTGAAGTCACTAATATTTTTTTATTTATTTTTTTATCCACAACGGGTTAGCACTTGACCTCAATCACACCTGATATTAAGTGAAGATGAGGCCGAAAGTGGTAGCGTACTGACCCGAAAACCCCGTCTTATTTGGGGGACTGGTTATCTTATTCTCATAGATGGGTAGTTAATCCATAGTCAATTTACCTACACTAATTATACACTTTTCTTCGTTTGAATAAAAAAGAAGAAACATCACACAGGTGTTCCCCGCCAATGACGTAGGTTGGTTTTATCATTGTCCGATTTGATAATCGACATCCAGAATAAGTTCGAACTTAGGACTTGTTTGAGGGGGGTCAGTGCTTACTAAATGGAATGTCCACATTTTTTCATTTTTATAGACGAGCTACTGCACATTTCTTTTTATAAATGACTGGATACGATTATGACCACAATCTCATCTAATGGAAAGTGACGATGTGGTCAATCCCACCTCCATATATAGACATAGAAACTTTTTATTCAGTGCCACAATACATTGTACAGAACCATAAATATAATTATTATTATACAGGAAGAAATCTTAGAATAATGCACAATATAAGTAATTGTAGCAGTGAAAGGGCTTGCTGGCTCAGCTAACGCTGCAAACGCTGAACGCGCTTACAACACTGATAATTCTGCCAGTGCCTCAAGTGGAAAGTGACGTTCAGCTTAAAACAGAACTTTGGAAGTAAATAAATAATTAGTGGGATGGTAGCAGTATTGGTTATTTGTTATATAATATGTACTAATATGTATTTCGTTTGAAAAGCGTACTGGGTTGAGTTAGTTATTAATATTATGTTGGTGATGCATGTATTTATAATATTAGTATAAGTAGTATTTTAGGCTAGTTTATCAGACGGGACGTAGGACACGGTCAACTAAGTACGGAAATCAGTCCTCTGATTTGCAAAGATACGAGAAGTATATAAGCTAGGATCGACAGACTACTGAAAGTAGACGGTGCCCTACGTGACTCTATTGCTACCTTGGACCCCAGACTAATTAAAGAAAGAAATAGGATGTGTAAGTAAAACAATTGTCTTCTCCCCCTCGGCAAATGGGAGTGTAGCCAATGAAATTGCAAAACGGCACTGATGCCATCCTTAAGTGGAAGAAGGCCGAGTGATGCTCGACTCCCTGCTTGCGAATGCGCTTAGATGCAGTGAGCGAGGCAATCCTTGCATCAGTGAGAAAAAATTTACCACTATTTCTTAATTTTTTTAAATTTAGACGATACAGGTTACTATAATGAGTACCTAAATATAGTAATAAGTAGTACTGCAAAATAGTATCCGTTATTAATTTCGGACACACGGACAGACAGACAACAAAGTGATCCTATAAAGTTAACGTTTATCCAAAATGATAACATTATTTAATGTCTCAAATATATTGGGTCTTTTCCTATGAAATTGGAGTTTTTTTTCTTCGTTAATCATATGTACTAATTCCTGCGATTTTCAAAGCTATATCCAAATTTGTTTTTTATTTGGAAAAAAAATTTGAACAGAGCTCTTTTCATGTGCTTCCCATAATCATTCGGGAAAACTTTTATCAAGCGGTTACTTTTAAAAATTAACGCTGCCCATACTTAACTTAATGTTATCCGATAATACACACAAAGTTTAGCTAAATTTGGATTTGCCGTTCCCAAAAAAAAATCAAAAATGTTTGTATGGAGAAAACAGTCTTAATGAAATTCTTCATACAAAACGCCAATTTCATAGGTAAGGACCTAATATATAGCATTTTTAGAAGTCTACGAAGTCGAAATATTCATATTACATAAATGTTTCTTTTTTTTAAACAAAAATGATGGTGCACATTTTTTTACATAATTTATAACAGCATGCGATTTAAAGAAGATAATACTTATTTCGTTACACAATGTTTAGAGTTCTTTATTTTCAGTTTCGATAGAATTTACTATCGTAAATAATATTTTTACTACTAATAAAATTTAAAAATTAATTTTTACATTATTTAGAATTTCTGAATTCAAGAAAAACATCGTGAGGAAACTTGCATGGCTGAGAATTAAAAATCCAAAGGCATGTGGAGTCCCCAACCCGCATTGGGGCAGCGTCGTGGACTATGGTCTGTACCCCCGATAGGGAAGGCCTATATCCCTGTAGTGGGATGTTTACGGGCTGATGATAATAGAATTTTTTATTTATTTTAGCTATGCATTTATTTGTTGGTACGTGTAGTAACTACTCTGCTAGAGACAACTGATTTTTTTAATATATTAACATAATTAACATTTGCAATTTGTAAATATACAATTGAAAATATATCAGTAATAATGCGCCTTCCAACTCGCTTCCGTGAGGCATAGTACCTAGGACGCTAGCGCTATTGCCCCGCTGAATGCATAACAGCTGCTGAACAAAGTAGGCACCAGCTCTCACATCTCCAAAGGCGGGTACCAATGTAATATTTTTATTTAATTTTTCGATTTACATCTCAATTTATAAGGGGGGTCATTTCCTGTGAGGCCCAACCTAAATACGTCCCCTAGACATTCCAGTCGCGCAGATGTCGTAGTAATCAGATTTTTTACAACTGATAATCGTCACACGTGTACGATCTAGACAAAAATGTCACAAGGCCGCAAAGTCACACACCAACCCATTCCAAACCTTATTTCCATACGCACAGAAATCAGAGCAGAAAGGCGTAAATGCAAAAATATATTTGCCATTTCGAATTCACAGTAGCAAGAACACGTCAAAATTGATTCTTAGAAATCATTAGATAGGAGTTTTTTTTTTTTTGGTTTCAGGGAAGACTTGTCGCCTATGATTCACGGTTGGCCGTGCATGTTGGAATCCATCAGATGACGTAATGTTTCACTGAATAGGTACCTGCATATCATTTGATAGCTGTTCCATGACTAGATATAGGCCTCTATAGATAGGATATCTACACATTTAGATATCATATTGTCACGTTTTGATTTGTTGACGTAAAATTTTTGATTAGGTAAAAAACCGAATATGTTACGTCAGCAAGTAGCGAAAACTATTTTAAGTCGCGCCAAAAAACTGCGGATGTTGCGTTTGTGTCCAGTCTGTGTCTGGGGGTATGTCAGTAATGCGTGTTCTGATTTGAATGCGATTTTCCTTATAGTTCAACCGTTTCGAAGACATTTAACTTTTAAGAGGGTTTATTCGGTCCAGTAGCGCTCTCAATGGATAAATTAAGATTCCTTTTTACATACACAATAAATAAATAAAAATCGCTCTGACCTGCCCTCGAGAAGCCTTTTTTTTTTTACTCGGGGTAATGCGTTTTTGCATACCTGTGGGGACGGCGAGACGGTTATTTGGGACTCCCAAAACCCCGCGGCGACCTTCCTCGGCAGTAAGGAGGACCTGGGAACGCATAAGCGGCCCTCGAGAAGCATAAAAGATTATTTTCTAGCATTTTAAATTATTGATAAAAACGACAAGTGAAGGAAAAAGTGACTGACGTACTCTATCCATGTGGAACAAATCACACCCTTTTAGATTATAGGAATTTAAAAGTGTATTCTTACTGGACTACTATTAGGCTAGGCGAAAGTTAGCCATGAAAATCGGTTTTGTCGTTTTTAAGCCCTTATAACACAATTTCTTTGTATACCTGGATGATATTATTATAAATAAATTAATTAATTAATAAACATCTTTGCACATACACAGCGCCAATTTCACAATTAATAATGAAATATTATAATATAAAATAATAATTAATAATTTTGTAATATAAAAACCTTTTTTTTTAAAGAGCGACCTCTCGAGTTCATTGCTTGTTCTTCTCAGGGGAAAATTGCCTTTTGAACAAGCAGTAGCTTAAAAAATGTAAAATCTGACTATTTTAAGTGTAACCTGTGTACCTACAAATTAAACCATTTTTGAATTGAATTGAATTGAATCTAGTTCCACACTAAGCAAGCAGGCTTGTATTCTAGATACCCAGATGATTGATAAACTATACAAATAATTTTTTTTTCTAAATAAATAGGTACATATATAAATGAAAAACATCCATAACTCGGGAACACATGTCTGCATTCATCATACAAACATATGCCCCTAGCGGGATTCGACCGAGCGACCTTTTGGTATAGCAACAGAGTTTCTAACCACTACACCAAATAAGTCGTCTATTATCATTGCTCGGGAGTTTCCTAGATTTTTTTTATGTTAGTAAATATAGTTGACAATGTATATGTATATTCACGGTGTTAATTTTAGTATATATATTTTATTACAGGTAGGCTAAATGGATTTATTAAGTATGTACATGAAACAACAAATTTATAAAACACAATTAAAAATACCTATATCTCATAGAAAAAATACGCCGTCCAACTCGCTTCCGTGAGGCATAGTACCTAGTACACTAGCGCTATTGCCCCGCTGAATGCATAAGCTCAGCTGCTGAGCAAAGTAGGTACCAGCTCTCACATCTCCAGAGGCGTGGACCAGTCTAACGGATAAATCCTTTACAAAATGTTTCGTGTCAGAAGACCAAGGGTCCAAAGTCTCCACTGCAAGCGCCGCAAACTCGTGGTTTATAGAGATTGACGCATATTTACGGCGCTTGTTACTTTGAGCTCGTTCAGCCGCGGTTCCAGCTCTCTGCGCAGTTTATTACTAAATACCTATACTATATCTAAAGCAAGCTACCGATTTGTTAGAAAATATTTTTATTCTATCACTGACATTCTATCCATGTGCAAAAAGGTATCGTTATCGGTCTAATAGTGCTTCCGTGAGTTCCCTAACAATCACACGATTTCCTTATGACAATAAGATAGGTCAGGTTTATTATCTAGCTTGCATTGCGACCGCAGCTTCGCCCGTATCAAATACTTTATCGCAGACTTTTTCAGGAGGAATTGTAACATATGTCCTTCCAGGTCCCAGGCTCTGTTCAGATGTTTTATGGTGACAACTATATATAAAAAAACGATTATTTGACATTGATTGAATTATTTGGCCTTTACTTACAGACTAGGGCCTAGATAAACGTGGTCTACTTTTTATCCCGGAAAAATAAATTACAGGTATAGTGGTCAGAGTTGCTAACCACTACACCAAGGTCGTAAGTCCCGGATTCAATTCCTATGACGGTGTATGGGACGAGCATTTCCATCACTAACCTAATTTTCACATAACAACAATTGAGGTCAAATGCTAATAATAACAAAACCATAAGTAAATGTTCATTTTCACCTAAATCAGCAAAATAAGACTTGTCTGTGTAGTACAGACCTACTTATATGTATGTAGGTATATACGTGGTGTTACGTACAATGTTAAGAATTGAATGAATGACTTTATGAATGACTAGGTACCGACACGTAGTTATAGGTCTATATACGGCATGATTCGTGTCGAACGACGTGTTCCTTTAAAGATGTGATACAGGAGGCAACTTGCAGCAAATAAATAAACAATTGGAAAAGAAAACATTAATATTTGGGCTATACCAAAATAATTGGAAATATTTGCTTACTATTGTACACCAAATCTTTTCAAGTGACACGCAAGTAAAATGTCCTAAATAAAAAAATATTTAAAGCAATAATCTTCGAAACAGCTTAACCGATTTTCATCGTACCTACATAGCTTAAAATCTTTCTCATAGTTTAATATTTAATATATAATAATAATTTATTTATTTAAAAACAGTAACAAATAAAGAGATGGAATTTAAATATAAACTAGAACAAATGTAAAAAATTGGGGCTGCGAGGCAAGGTACCCAAACCGCTGGCAGCGATTCCTCGATTGCAGATTAAGCGTTGAGCGAGGAAACAACCAGCTCTCGGATCACCAGTGACATCGACTAAGCGCTTTGAAATATTAAAGAAAAATTTAAGAGCGCGTGGCCCCCAAGGACCTAAAGTTTCGACTCCGAAAGCAAGGAAAATGTATTCGGAACCGATGTCTCTGTATTTGTAATTTTTTTTTCCCGGTCCGGTCTCTTCAACTAACTAACTTCTTTCTTCATATATAACTATTTAAGTAATTAGAAACCAAAAAACCCGACATATTCCATTATGCAGACGCCATGTTGGATTTTTCTACTATAAATGAATAAAATGTATCCTATGACACTCTAGAGATTAAGACGAATCGAACGACACCTTGCACTTCAAAATCGAGCCGAAATACATACATACATACATATCGATTGTATAAGAAAGTCTGTACATACTTGTGGGTTTCTTGCGTCGCTTCTTTTCCTACAGATGATGTCCCTTTCCGAAGCGGTAGTAGCTTGGACATACCAACTGACAGATAAACGCTTAAGCCCTATTTTTATTTCTATAGAGTTAAATTCATTCATTCATCACAGACATTCAAGAAATGATACTTAATGATATCATTTGTTGAAGAAACATGAGTATCTTACGTTGAATTCCAATCCCAATTTAGCGTTATGGCTGCATCGTTGTGCACGATGATTCTGCCAATGTCAGGGTTAAAGTTCACAATGCTGAAGTAGACGATTGTACGGTAAGTTAAGTTTCTCTAGTTTGTATAGCTGGAGATAGGACAAATAGAACAACACATATAACCACCACCTCAACACATAATTAAGATAATAGACGATAAACTCAAAGAAGTAGACATTATAGATAAATTATAATATAACGTTGTTAACTTTTATAAATTTAGCTAGTACATACACAAGACGAGAATGAACTTGACTTAACATATATGGAACGGGGCATATTTTTGGGGAGAAGATCTTAAAGTGGGACAGAAATTCGTGGGCAATTGAAAAATATATGCTCGATAGTCCCTTCTTCTAGTCCACACTCGCATATAGAATGATCGCTAATACGTATTTTGGCAAGGAAAACTGGAGAACACACGTGGACCCAGCCGCAGGCGAATTTTTTTTTTTTTATCTCATTTATTTTATAAGCCATACATCATATGATTAAGCCGGCTTAAAATTAAAACAATGTTACTTAAACTTTAGGTGTGACTTTAAGACAACAAAAAAAAAACATTATAATGTCATTCTAATCGTGTTCTAATCTAATTAAACTTGGGAGTACTGCTTAAAGAGTATTTTTATAATGTTCAAATCTGAGATTCAGTGAGTGTATGATGAAACTTAAAAATCTATCACTATATTTGATAGTTTTTTTTTTTATTTTTTTTTTTATATGAGAGGGCGGCAAACGAGCATGCGGGTCACCTGATGGAAAGCAATCACCGCCGCCCATGGGCACCCGCAACACCAAAAGGGTCACAGATGCGTTGCCGGCCTTTGAGGAAGGTGTCCACCCTAGAATAAGTAGGGCAGCCTGAGCGATGAGGGATTCTCCAGCAGTGCTGGTACCCTCCTGGGGTACTAACTCTTTAATACCGCTACCATTCTGGAGAGAGACTGGAAGGTGGGCCTCCGGCGCCCTCGCTCGCCGGACGAAGCGCAGTGGCAAAATGCCACTACTCAGACGTCGGACTTCTGCGAGAGGGTGGTACTTCCCCGGTTGAGCCGGCCCATTCATGCTGCAAGCTAATAGCTTACAGCGTGGCTCTACCACTACACTAGTGAACCCTGAGCTTAAAATTTGATGGAAAAAGAAGAGGAGATCCCCCGAAGAGCACAGAGTTTCTTTTAAGAGATCCAATTTCGGTTGCTCGTTGATTTTACACTCATGGTAGAAGAAATTAACATCTTACGTTGCTTAAATAAATAAATGCTTGAAGTTTGAAGTTTGATTCACATACACTCGAAACACATTACCCTCATTTTTGGGGCTGTCCGGTGAAAAGAAACTGCACTCAAGGACAACGTATTAATGAGATACATTCGGACAAACACACATACAACGTTGTCAAGCTAATAACATCCAGCGTTTTTCGTCAACAAAAAATTACCTAATCAATTATTATTTGAGCATTTTTAATGCACTGAGCTGTGACCTTGTTGCATGACTTCTGCACACAAGCCCACATGCCATGAATCGGCAGTAAGTCTTGAATTGGGAAAATTTTAATTGTTACGGTATATTTGTTTACATCTTTTTTTTTTTTTATGCATAACGGGTTGGTACTTGACCTCAATCACACCTGATGTTAAGTGAAGATGAGGTCGAAGATGGAAGCGTACTGACCCGGAAACCCCAACACATTTGGGGGACTGGCTATCTTATCTCTGACAACCGGAACACGACAATGCTATTAACATTGCTGCTTGGCGGCAGATTTAGATAAGATGGTGGTAGCTAGCCAGGCGGACATTTAAAATGCCCTACCACCAACCAATCTGTTTGTATTTGTATGTCTCTTGTTGTTTTCATGAATGTTTGTTTCTTATTTGTAGTAGTATTTATGTTTCTTTCCTGTATGTGTGCCAGTTTATGCAATAAACTTTTTATCTATCTATCTAATTATTTAAATTCCATTGAACTAATGTCATATACAATACCACATATTTAAACGTAATTTAATTATGTTATATAACTAATATTATAAATGCGAGAGTTTGGATGTTTGATTATTTATTTATTTGTTTGTTGCTCAATCAGGGCGAAACGAATAAACGGATTTGGATGAAATTTGGTATATAGGTAGAATATACCCTGGATTAAGACATAGGATATTCTTTATCCCGATAAATTTCCGTGATACGTTATTCCATGCAGACGAAGCTGCGGGTGGAAAGCTAGTAATAAATGAATTTCAGAAATAGTAACTCTTTTTACCCGACTACCCAAGAAAGGAGTGTAATGTTTTTACATGCAAAAACCACACTGCACAACAGATTATAATCTAATCTAATTATAAAGTAAGTACGGATGTTCGTTTATTGCTCAACGGAAACGGATGAACGGATTTGGATGAAATACCTATATAAGGTAGAATATACCCTGTATTAAGATATAGGATATTTTTAATCACGACTAAGTGCGGGCAGAAAGCTAGTAATAAATATTTTGGACACTTAGACCAATTATTTAGTCCCAAAACTAAGCAAAGCCTAGATTAGATAAAGATGACAAAGTAATAGGTTAGGATTCTAGTCTCGAAAAAATTGTACGCAAAATTTCGTATCCGTGCTAATTATTAACCGTTGAGGAGTTCCCCTCGTGAGGAGGCGATCCTGGCTGCGGCAGCAGTTCATGTCTATCATATAAATGACCACCTGTTTGGTGTAGTGGTTAGAAACTCTGACTGCTATACCAAAAGGTTGCGGTTTCAAATCCCGCTGGGGGCATATGTTTGTATGATGAATAGGTACAGACATGTGTTCCCGAGTTATGGATGTTTTTTATTTATATAATTGTATTTATTTACAAAAAAAAATGTATTTGTTTAGTATATCAACTATCTGGTATCCACAACACAAGCAGTTGCTTAATGTGGAACTAGATGGCGTTGTGTGTATGTCCAAGGATATTTATTATTTATTTAAATGTATTGACATCAGAACGTGTATGCGAAATTTCATCTCCTTAGGTAAACAGGAAATACTTCTAATATGACTTGCAAATTTTGAATGGACATACATAGAAAGCTTGTAAAAAAATAATGAAAAAAAAAACAAATTCGCCTAGAATTGGAGTAGGCCGGCAACGCATCTGTGACCCTTTTGGTGTTGCGGGTGTCCATGGGCGGCGGTGATTGCTTTCCATCAGTTGACCCGCACGCTCGTTTGCCGCCCTCTCATATAAAACAAAAAAAAAATTTTTTTGCCCGGCTCGGTGTTTTTTACCCGACTGCGCAAGAAAGGAGGGTAATGTTTTTCGAGTGTATTTGTTTATATAAGTATATCCGTTCCTTTGGCGTTCTGCAACCTAACCGGCTTGACCGATTTCGAAGTGCATGGCGTCGTTAGATTTGTCTTGATACCCGAAGTGTCATAGTACATCATTTTACGGTAAAAATCCAACATGGCGTCCGCAAAATATAAAAAATGCTGTCGTGTTTTTTGGTTTTTGTATACTTAAATAGTTATTTTAGTCGGTAATTATTATATATCGTAAGATTTGACTGACTACATAATATACTTACATAAATATTTGTATTCATCACACAAAAACTTACTCTTAGCGGAATTCGAACCAGAAACCGTTGGTTTCCGAATCACAACTAACAATTTAGATAGATAGATAGATAAAGCGTTTATTTGCATATTACAGAAACACATACAAAAATATTCGACGCAACAATAATTCTGTTTGGTGTTATTCTTACAAAATGTAGCCTTATTTCACAGTAATAAAAATAAAAGCTAAAATTAAGTACAACTGTTACAACTTATAATAGAGTTGTATGTGTATCTGTACCACAAATGGGCCATCGCTCAGTGTGGATCCTCACCTATAGCGGTAAGGCAATGATTTGCATAATCATACCGCTAAAAATTGGCAACACAACCGATTTCAGTAAGATTCTACTCTCTTAGGAGTGCAACCAAAATATGAGACCACTCTTGTGATAAACCCTATCAAATAAACAATCCTCAAAATCGGTTAACAAATTGGCGAACATATAGATGAAAATATTTAAAAAAAATTACATCCAGACGTACCTAGAAAAGCGTCGGTGGCTCAGTGGAGGAGACCCAGTCGAATTTGGGTGATCCAGGATCGATCCCCAGTCAGGTCGTGTATCAATGACTTTTTTTATGTACAATTGGTTAGCACTTGTCCTCAATCACACCTGATGTTAAGTGAAGATGAAGCCGAAGGTGGAAGCGTACTGACCCGGAAAACCCAATCTAATTTGGGGAACTAGCTATCTTATCACTGACAACCGGAACACAACAATGCTATTAACATTGCTGTTTGGCGGCAGACTTAGATAAGATAGTGGTAGCAGGCTGCTACCTACCACCAACAAAACCGAGTACTAAACATGTACCCCGCCGGCGATCCAACGCACGACCTCCGATTCGTAAACCCTATGTTTTTCACCTTGTACCACGGAGGCTGTTTAATCAATGAGTTTTTAAATTTAATTTAATTACTAATTTCCATTTATCCGATTGTTTTTAAAACGGTGAAGGAAAACATCGTCAGGAAACCTAAATGCCTGAGAAATAAAAAAATAAATAAAAGTCATGTGAAGTCCCCAACCCGCATTGGGCCAGCGTAGTGGACTATGGCCCATCCTCCCTCATATACGAGGGAAGGTTTATATCCTTGCAGTGGGATGTATACGGACTGATGATGTGTACATAGAACCTCCTCTTTATTGAAGTTGGTTAAATTTACAAGTACAAAACTTTCTGTAGCTAATTATATTAATCGTCAATAATATATAAGAATCAATATATAATAATAATAATTAATTGTTATCATCAAAAATTGTTGTAAATTATTTTGCGCAATAAAGAGTATTAGTATTGTATTGTATTGTGTTGTGTTGTGTTGTGTTGTGTTGTGTTGTGTTGTGTTGTGTTGTGTTGTGTTGTGTTGTGTTGTGTTGTGTTGTGTTGTGTTGTGTTGTGTTGTGTTGTGTTGTGTTGTGTTGTGTTGTGTTGTGTTGTGTTGTGTTGTGTTGTGTTGTGTTGTGTTGTGTTGTGTTGTGTTGTGTTGTGTTGTGTTGTATTATATTGTATTCTATATTAATCAAAATTAAGTTGGACAAGTCAACCGTAACACAGGTAATTCTCCAATTTCAAACAAACGTTTTATGCATGAGTTGCTTAAAATTTCTGAATTTTTGGATGATAAGCAAACATGGATATAGACCGTTCAGCAATACTCAGTCCAATTATACAACATTAATATACAGGGCGAAAGTTAATTCGTGTAATTCATGCTTACTGGTTACTCCACTCCTGATTACAAATAACTATCCACTAGGTACCATAGCCGAATTCAGTCGAAAATTGTTGGACTTCCATACTAAAGGCGGTTTCAGAATGGTTTACTTTTTTTTTTTTTTTTATGACAGGGCGGCAAACGAGCATGCATTACTTTGTATGAGTAATAAAAAAATCTAAAGTTAAGTAACTCAAACATAAAATGTATGTTTGAAATAGGATTATTACCTTTTGAAATACAACACAACACACAATGATTACGAACAACTTTTACCAAGGGGGAAAAGTTGTTCGTAATCATTGTGGCGGCACCAGTGATTGGGAATTAGACGAATTCAAATTCATCCTGTATGAAAATGAAAAATGATTTATTCAGTTGCTTGATACTTTATATATTATTATAATAGGTATATACTTTTTCCTTGTTTCGTCGGAAGTTTACTTAAAAATTTAGTTTCCTGCTCGCTATTCCCTAGGGAGACAATTTTGTTAATTATCAGCAATTTGAATAATTTTAAATTTAACGTTTTCACGTGATAATTTTAACATATGAAATAAATATTCTTGACTATGGACTACGTAGCGTTCATGTCTTTTATTTGAGGCCTCCGTGGCTCAATGTAAACAACATTGGATTTACGATTTGAGGTCGCGGTTTCGATCCCCAGCGGGGTACATGTTTAAGTACTCTGTTTGGTCGGTGGTAGGGCATTTACACTTTTACATTTACATTTACACACACACAAACTTTCGCATTTATAATATTAGTTGGGGGTGTCATTAATTACTAGGTATATTTAATTTAATTAAAGTATAAGTTAACGTTAAAGTTTTATTTAAGTATTTATAAACCAAAAGACCCGCCAGCATATTTTACTCGAAATACCTTCACTCGAAAAACATAACCTTCCTATTTGGGTCTGTCCGATACAAATAAAACAAACATAATGTTTTTCGTCGAATTACACATTGCAACGTAAAAAGTGCAACCCTTGATTTTCTCGATGTAAGACTTAACGGCGACAAACACTATTGCGAAAGACTGCGAAAGATGGAACTGCGACAGTGCCGAACTGTGACAGATCTGAACTGCGAAAGACTTAACTGCGACAGGACTGACTTATCTTTGTTTGTTAATTAGGTTAGGTTAGGTTGGAAACATGAGAAACAACCGCCAGAACCGAATCGCTCCGTTCTAATGAACCATTGATATAACAGTCCTGTCGCAGTTAAGTCTTTCGCAGTTCAGATCTGTCGCAGTTCGGCACTGTCGCAGTTCCATCTTTCGCAGTTCAGTCTTTCGCAATAGTGTTTGTCGCAGTTAAGTCTTACATTCTGATTTTCTTGCTCTTTCTTCTCTGAGACAGCTTTGTGAATGATTATAGCAATATCAGTAGTTTCAGTCATTTTAATATCGAGTTAAACAATTTAACGTTTTCAAGCGATAATTTTAACCTAGGAAATAAATCATATTGGCTTCAGCTGTAGAAATTTCAGCATGACTCAACAGTGACAACAGAGCTACTATGATCTTTTATTCCCATTCAAATGTCGGTCAGCTTATACGAGATAAGAGATAAACCTATCAGAATACGAACGAAAGCATGAATATAGCGGGCAGATGTTTATAAATTAATAGATAGATATATAACGTTAATTAATAATAATAATAAAATAAATAATAAAGGAAACACAAACATAGGTACTTCAAACTTCAAACTTAAAGTACTTTCAACGTAAGATACATGATATCATTTGTTTAATGTCAATTTAAATCTATTGTAAATAGAAATAGGGCTTAAGCATTTTTCGGTCAGTCAGTATGTCCAAGCTACCACCGCTTCGGAAAGGGAAATCATTCGATTAGCGAAGTTAAGTAATCCCTGGCGCGGTTGGATGGGTGACCACTAGTGACATTTTAAGAGGGCTTATTCCGTCCAGTTTTTTTTTATCTACAACGGGTTAGCTCTTGACCTGATGTTACACCTGATGTGAAGATGAGGCCGAAGGTGGTAGCGTACTGACCCGAAAACCCCATCTTATTTGGGGGACTGGCTATCTTATCTCTGACAACCGGAACACAACAATGCTATTAACATTGCTGTTTGGCGGCAGAATTAGATAAGAATAATAGATCTGTAGGAAAAGAAGCGAGGTGAAGCGAAGAAAAGAAGTGATGAGAATCGAGAACCACAGTATTGTGATGAATGGGTAGGGACTCAGCAGTGTTGCTGATTTTCAGTCCCCCCTGCAGAGTAGTTGCTGCCACCAAAGAAAGTATGGGCGACTTTCCAATGGTTATCAATGTGGAAATTAAATTAAAATATAAGAAATGAGAGGCCGCATCTGTCAGCTCCATTTTTCGAGCTACTTTGAACTACTTTACTACGCGAGGAGAAAATCGCCAATTTGAAGAAAAAAAAAATTTGCTTATGCAGTCTGTTCCTATAATACAAGAAACAAATACCCAAACATATTCGACTGCACAATTATTCTGCTTGGTACGTATCCTTATGTCGCATTAATTAAAAAAAAATAAGTACAACGGTTACTACTTATATTGGGTCTTTACCTATGAAATTGGAGTTTTTTTTCTTCGTTAATCATATGTACCAATTCCTGCGATTTTCAAAGCTATATACAAATTGATTTTTTATTTGGAAAATGGAATATTATTTCAAGGTTTCACATGAAATATTTTTTGATTTCTGGGCTAAATCATATAATAAAAAAAAAATTAACAGACCTCTTTTCATGTGCTTCCCATAATCATTTCTTAGATTCGCTGAAACTTTTATAAAGCGGTTACTTTTAAAAATTAACGCTGCCTATTCTTAATTTAATGTTATCCGATAATACACATAAAGTTTAGTTAAATTTGGATTTGCTGTTCCCAAAAAAAAACAAAAATGTTTGTATGGAGAAAATAGTCTTAATGAAATTCTTCATACAAAACGCCAATTTCATAGGTAATGACACCTGTTTGAGTATTTGTGCCACAAGTGGGCCATCGCTCAGCGTGGACCCTCACCTATAGAGGTAAGACACTGGTGCTTATAATTATTGCTATTTATTATCCACTTTCGCAAGATATTGCTAACTTTGGTTGGTGGTAAGGCATTTTAAATGTCCGCCTGGCTAGCTGCCACTTATCTAAATCTGTCGCTAAGCAGCCATGTTTACCATTGTTGTGTTCTGGTTGTCAGAGATAAGATAGCCAGTCCCCCAAATGTATTGCGGTTTCCGGGTCAGTATGCTTCCACCTTCGACCTCATATTCACTTAACATCAGGTGTGATTGAGGTCAAGTACTAATCCGTTGTGCATAAAAAAAAACTTTTACTTTAAGCGAAATCAGGAAGATGAAAAGTAAAATAAAGTCAATTTAATTTTAATATCAAAGATCCTAGAATTTTTCGTTTCAAAGGTCTCTTATTGCCTTCATTCAAAAGCAGTTCAGTTTAAGTGATATAGGAGGTAACCCTATTCGCATTAGTATTACTAGGTATTTGAGTACAATATTTCAGAAGCTCCAACTATTCGTCTGCGTGGAAGATTTTATCAAAATTGGTTCAGCAAAAAAATTAGACTATATATTAATCCAGGTCCTAATCTACCTACCCACCAAATTTCATCCAAATCCGTCCAGCCGTATAGGCGTGAAGAGGTAACAAACATACATACAGACATACACACGAACTTTGTACATATATTAGTTGTAACTAAACATTTTTACGAAACACGTAACGTTACGTTTCATGTAACATACACAGAGACACACCGCCGTGAAACACATCACACTCATCATTTTTCGTCGGGATTTACAAAGGTAATGGAAGAACGGAGGTTTCCTTATACAGGTATTTTACTTACTTAGAATGTAAGGAAAAAAAACAATAGATTAATTTATGAAAATTAAAAGTTTTTTCTTCAAATCATGGAAATCTACAAGTGGTAGGGCAATATGTAACAAACACATGCTACGGTGTGTTTAACCCAAACGTAATCATGTCAATATATTGCATCATAATGCATATTAAGTAATTTTATTAATAATTACACCAGTATTAATAAATTAATGCAATATAATATTACCATGATTACTTTTATTAAGTCGTGCAATATGAAATAAAAATTACACGACTTAATTTGTCAAATTATTATATAGAATGTTAAAATCTTCCTTCCTAAGGTTCGCGATTATCGAGTAAAAATACCAACATTTTTATTTTTCATTTCTCCGCGTTTGCGCTCAGTGTGCCTCCCGCCCGGTCGGTATATAAGGGCCCGAGACGTCGCGAGTCCGTACTCTGTCACTATTCCCCTGCCTACTCTACTGTGCACCTCCCCTGCTCTCCTCCACTGTGCAGTGATAATCTCGTGATAGAATTCGTTGTTAGACATAGTTTTAAGTGTAATATTTTTTATAAGGTAAGTGTTTATGTGAACATTTTTTACTTAAAATTTAAAAACTGTTAACGATCATTATTTTATACTTTCTTTAACGATATAATTTTGCATTATTTAAATGGGAGAAATTTCGGTCAAGTGGGATTCGGTAAGGAGTGTACCGTGAATTTAAACCAGACCTATACAAATATTTTTATGATTTTTGTATTTGAGACATTTTGGGCGGGATACTTTTTAGAGATAAATTGTAAAAATGTGAAGTGAAGGCTGTTTATTGATGATTTTGTAAGTTCAGCACAAATTTTTAATTTTGCCCCCTAAAACCTACCTAATTTTTTTTTAAACTCCACGTCTCTATTTGAGCTACCATTTTCTACAACTGTGCGAAAATTCAAAATACAGCCTCTCATTGGGTGACGCTACAGTCCATAATCTAGTACGCGGGCCCAGCGCGGATTTGGTGTCAGACTAGTGGGGCCAATGACAGTTAGTGTTTTCAAGCTGCCCAGTAGGCCGCGATTGCTTACAATTAAAAACAGCCGGGACAGATTTTTTAAGGCTTCACTCTAAGTAAAATATCGTGAATCCGAAAACATTTTAAGTAGTTTTTACATCGGCTTCGAATACATTTTTCTTGCTTTTGGAGGCGAAACCTTAGGTCCTTGGGAGCCGGGCGGTCTTCATTTTTTCTTTAATATTTCGAAGCGTTTAGTCGATGTCACTGGTGGTGAGAGCTGGCTGTTTCCTCGCTCAAAGCTTAATATCTGCATCAATCCAGGAAACACTGCAAGCGTTTTGGGTACATTCCCTCGCGGTCCCAATTTTTTTACATTTGTAAATTCCATCTATTTATTTGTTAGTGTTTTTAAACAAACAATTGGGTCTTTACCTATGAAATTGGAGTTTTTTTTTCGTTAATCATATGTGCCATTTCCTGCGAGTTTTAAAGCTATATCCAAATTTGTTTTTTATTTGGAAAATGGAATATTATTTCAAGGTTTCACATGAAATATTTTTTGATTTCTGGGCTAAATCATATAATAAAAAAAAAATTAACAGACCTCTTTTCATGTGCTTCCCATAATCATTTCTTAGATTCGCTGAAACTTTTATAAAGCGGTTACTTTTAAAAATTAACGCTGCCTATACTTAATTTAATGTTATCCGATAATACACACAAAGTTTAGTCAAAATTTGGATTTGCCGTTCCCAAAAAAAAATCAAAAATATGGAGAAAACTATCTTAATGAAATTCTTCATATAAAACGCCAATTTCATAGGTTGCATACATGTTTTTTGGTTTAAAAAAATACAAAGTAAACTACAAGATGTAGGGAATGGTGTGGATTCTAAATTTACCCGTATTCTTTCTTAATTACTTCTGCAATTTTTATTCAAACAGTATAGTCCAATATGGATACATTTTTAAATTCCTATAAAGGTCGTGATGGTTTGCACATGAAAGAGTACATATCTATCATTGATAGAATACACATCTTAGGTAGCTTGCTTTAGATATAGTATAGGTATTTAGTAATAAAACATAGACTATTAAATTAATATTATCACTGCGACTTTCATTGCATTGGAGAATAATTTGATATTTCTGTACCTACTTGTGTATTATTGTTTTACTTGTATTTTTCATATGTAAAACTTGTTAATGTGTGTACATTAATGCAAATAAATGCTTATCTATCTATTTATAGAACTCCTGTAACTATTTTCAAAAAAAAAACAATAAATAACTTCTTTATATTTATGAAAAATTTCACCGAGGGCAAATATCACGACGCGAATAAACTATTTTTAGAAAATATAAAGCAGCCATTGATTCTTAGAAAATTATTTTCGGAGATCTTAGCATCTTCTACAACGCAATGAAGTACACAGTGGTAACTTTAACTTAATATTGTAGGTTTTATAACTGAGCCTGTAGAATGGTTATAAAACATATTTGTTCTATTACCGATGGGTACTAGTCTATTCGTGCCATTTATAAATTAGGACCTAGAGTATCTCTTAAAGATAAGTTTAAGGAAATTAATGTCTTAACAATGACTTCTCAATACATTTATGAGAATTTGTTATATGCAAAAAAAATATAACCTTATTCTCTAAAAATAGTGATAGGCACAATGTTAATACAAGGAATAAGAACTAGTTATCAGTTTATGTTAGCCGACTTCATAAAGTTAGTAAATCGTTCAAAGGGCAATGTATACGCTTTTATAATAAGGTTCCAGTAGACATTCAAAATTTGCCTTTAAATAAATTTAAAGCAATCATAAAACAGAAATTATTAGCAAAAGGCTATTATAAAATCACTGACTATTTGAATGATAAGCAAGCATGGACATAGCTGTCTTATTATTCATATAATTATGAAATCACAAATTGTAACCCATAATCTTTAAAAGAGCAACCCTAGAGTTTCTTGCTCGTTCTTCTCTGGGGAGTCAGCTTTGTGAATGAGCCGTAAATTTAAATGTAATATTAATAGTGACGTTTTCAAGTGATAATTTTATCCTATGAAATAAAATATTTTGATTTGATTTGATTTACTCTACCCTTCTACAAAAAATCAGGAACTTGAAGATTATAAGAAGTTATACCACAAAAATTATGCATTTTTACTGAGTCATTATCTGAATGATTATACCTAATTATGACATCTCGCAAGTTTATATATTTTTTTAATTGAAGTAAAACCGTTTATATTTATCGTATATCAACAGAATACCATGTGATTTAACCTTTGAATATCTTCGATCTTTCGTCGAATTTCCGGGTCAGTACGTTTCCACCTTCGGCCTCATCTTTACCTAACATCAGGTGTGATTGAGGTCAAGTAACTAACCCGCTGTGCATAAAATATATTTATATATATGAATTAGAAGATTTCCTAGGATACTCTATGGGATCAAAGCGAATCCATTTGTTAAAATCGGTTTAGTAGTTTAGGATGTGCGAGGTAACAAACTGTTGCACACCTACCATCTATACATACACACATCACGATCTGTTTGGTGTAGTGGTTAGAAACTCTGCTACTATACCAAATGGTCGCGGGTTCGAATCCCGCTAGGGGCATATGTTTGTATGATGAATGCAGACACGTGTTCCCGAGTTATGGATGTTTTTCATTTATACATGTATTTATTCACAAAAAAAAATAAAAAAATATTTGTGTAGTTTATCAACCATCTGGTATCCATAACACAAGCCTTGATGCTTACTGTGGACCTAGATGGCGCTGTGTGTTTGTGCAAAGATATTTATTTATTTATTCCTCTCTGGCCGCAGGAAAATTAAACTCTTTGCATATTTAATTTATTAATTAATTTAATCTATTTATCTTGGGCTCGTTTCGAACACCTGATATAGGTATTCGCTACTTTATTCAATAATAAAAAACGCACTAAATAAAGACTCATTTCTGGCACACATAGATAAAGACCGGACACACAAAGCCTTCAAACACATAATACTTGTAATTTTTCGTCATGGGTTAAAATTATAGGAACGTACATACATATTTACCGCTTCCGTGGCTCAATGTAAACAACAATGGGTTTAGGATTCGGTGGTCGCGGGTTCAATCCCCAGCGGGGTACATGTTTAAGTACTCGGTTTGGTTGGTGGTAGGGCGTTTTAAATGTCCGCCTGGCTAGGTACCATCTTATCTAAATCTGCCGCCACACAGCAATGTTAATAGTTGTGTTCCGTTACCAACGGGTATCAACCCGTTGTGCATTAAAAAAATACACGTCACGACCCTTATCCCAAATGCGGTGGTCACAGATAACCCAAACAATAGTATTTTCACTTTACGAAAATATACAGAAATACACACATGACAGGGGTTTTTTTTTCTTTTTTTTTTAATGCACGACGGGCTCGTACTTGACCTCAATCACACCTGATGTTAAGTGAAGATGAGGTCGAAGGTGGAAGCGTACTGACCCGGAAACCCCAACACATTTGGGGGACTGGCTATCTTATCTCTAACGACCGGAACGCAACAATGATACTAACATTGCTGCTTGGCGGCAGATTTAGATAAGATGGTGGTAGCTAGCCAGGCGGACATTTAAAATGCCCTACCACCAACTAAACCGAGTACTTAAACATGTACCCCGCTGGGGATCGAACCCGCTGGGGTGAGCCCATTTCACGTCGGGCGTAACAAAATACTATCAGAAAATATTATTCCAATATTAATAGTCCAAGTCTAGTTGTCCATAAAGATAGATAAGTAAGTTGATATGGTAGGTCAATGATCTCTCGGGTGTATTTGACATCAGCTGACTTGAGCTGTCGTGTTTACATAAAAAAGTAGTTAATATTGCAAGATCAATAATTTTATGTTTCAAGTCAATAAACATGCATACATGCATAACGTCACGACCTTTATCCCAAATGGTGATAGACCTGCTAACAACATTGGGTTTACGATTCGGAGGTCGCGGGTTCGATCCCCATCGGGTACATGTTTTTAGTACTCGGTTTGGTTGGTGGTAGGGCATTTTAAATGTCCGCCTGGCGAGCTACCACCATCTTATCTAAATCTGCCACCAAGCAGCAAAGTTAATAGCATTGTAGTGTTCCGGTTGTCAGAGATAAGATAGCCAGTCCCCCAAATGTGTTGGGGTTTCCGGGTCAGTACGCTTCCACCGTCGACCTCATCTTCACTTAACATCAGGTGTGATTGAGTGATTGAGGGCAAGTACTAACTCGTTGCGCATAAAAAAAAATGAGGGGTGATCAGAGATATCCCAAACATTAAGAGTTTAATGATTGAAACCAAGGTTCACCTTATAAAATATACAGAAATGCACACGTGATAGGGGTGAGCCCATCGCCGTTGAAATCTATAGACGTTTTTTGGTGGAAAGTCTCTTAGTCCTTTTACGACACCCACGGTAAGAGACGGATTGGTGCTATTCTATGTGAGTGTCGAAACCAAACAGCACCTAATCAACAAAAATCTCGTTAAAGGCATTAATGACAATAGTTACTCCAAAATAACTACTTCAGAATTCAAAAAAACACGACAGCATATTTTGTAGCATATATAGTATGTGGAGTCGATTATTATTATTTTTTTTTATTTAAAAAAATAAAAAAATAAATATTTAAAATTTATAAATTTGTTTTTTTTTTAAATTATTCTATTAGCGCTTAACCTCCTACAAAGGTGCCAGCTGAAAATCAGCGCTGTGGCACAGAATTAATATATGGTTCATGCCACAGCATTATGCTGAGCTAGAACATTTTTTTTTTTGTGAGGACTGGAACCTTTTTGTTTTTTTTTTTCTTGACGGGGGGGAAATCTTTAAAAGATACCCAGACTCCTGAGGGAGAGGGACGACTGGAACCTGTATCAGCTTGCATTATTATGTTTTTGTATTATTATCTCAAAATTTTCATGTACATGCCCATTGTAAGCTGAATAAATGCTTTCTGTCTTTCTTTGTATTTTGCAGGCGTCAACCTTAGAATTACCTGAGAATATCATTAATCTAACTGAGAAAAAATTTAAAGATTATGTCAAAACATACATACATACATAATGTCACCCCTGTTTCCCGTAGGGGTAGGCAGAAACCACAGACTTCCACTTGCTACGATCCTGACACACCTCTTCTGCTTCCTTCATTATCATAAGGTTGTTCATATATGCTCGTCGGGTTAGGGTACTCTTGACTTGGCCTTTCTTTAAGACGTCCCCGATTAGATCATGGTACGTTCGCCGTGGTCTTCCCCTACCAACACTACCATCCACATTCGCTTTGTATATCTCTTTCGCAAGTCTTCTTTCATTCATCCTCACCACATGTCCAAACCATCTCAGCATACCTTGACATACCATACATGTCAAAACAACATTGACAAAAAAAGGTTATTAAAAAATTTGTGCCCATCTTAATAACAAACACGCTTGGTGTACTTCGAGTAGCTTCCAAAAATCATAAAGCTGTATAATTTTATTACAAAAAAGAACAATAATCATCATGTTTATCACAGATGATTTACCCTTCCGAAGCGGTAGTAGCTTGGACATACTGACTGACAGAAAAATGCTTCAGCCCTATTTCCAATAGTATAAAATTGACATTGCTTGAAGGTTGAAGTTCGAAAGTATGGATTTTTTTACCATAAAAAGTATAATATGATACTCCCCCAGAGTATCATATTATATATTTTTTTTTATGCACAACGGGTTGGTACTTGACCTCAATCACACCTGATGTTAAGTGAAGATGAGGTCGAAGGTGGAAGCGTACTGACCCGGAAATCCCAACACATTTGGGGGACTGGCTATCTTATCTCTGACAACCGGAACACAACAATGCTCTTAACATTGCTGCTTGGCGGCAGATTTAGATAAGATCGTGGTAGCTTGCCAGGCGGACATTAAAAATGACCTTCCACCAACCAAACCGAGTACTTAAACATGTACCCCGCTGGGGGATCGAACAAATTTAAATATTGGGTCTTTACCTATGAAATTTGAGGTTTTTTTCTTCGTTAGTCATATGTACCAATTCCTGCGATTTGTTTTTTATTTGGAAAATGGAATATTATTTCAAGGTTTCACATGAAATATTTTTTAATTTCTGGGCTAAATCACATAATAAAAAAAATGTGAACAGAGCTCTTTTCATGTGCTTCCTCATAATCATTTCTTAGATTCGCTGAAACTTTTATAAAGCGGTTACTTTTAAAAATTAACTCTGCCTATACTTAAATTAATGTTATCCGATAATACACACAAAGTTTAGCTAATCTTGGATTAGGCGTTCCCAAAAAAAAAAACAAAAATTAGTCTTAATTAAATTCTTCATACAAAACTCCAATTTCATAGGTAAGGACCTAATATATAAATTGTTATTCTTAAACAATTTCACGCACCTAATTGTAACAATAGTCATTTATTATTTTAATCAATATTATTGCAGTAAATAACTGGAGTCACCAGGAAACAGGAATTACACGAATTCAAATTCCACCCTGTATATGTATACTATAGGTACGGTATTAACTATCGTCGCTATTCGTTTCCGATTGGCGAAGTTAAGCAATGTCAGGCGCGGTCATTCCTCGGATAGGTGCATGACCACTAGTGGAATTTTGGTCGGCTTAAAAATAGTGTCTTGACACAATTCCTCCAATCCCCACTGATATGCCCGCCCAGGGTAAATACGGTAAAAATATAGCTTTGCTAGACTTAACATAAGATCATAACATAGACTTAACATCGGGCGTGATTGAGGTCAAGTACCAAGCCGTTATGCATAAAAAAAAACAATTCAAAACAGACTTATATAGTTGCTATCTTTAGAGGTATATATAGAGATGTAATTTTGAATAACTAAGCCTAAAACGAAATGGTATCTTAGTCTGGATTTTTTTAGAAAACCCTATTATTAATTTGTATCTTAATAACAATAAATACTAACTGATATGTAATTAGGTAGACTATTAAGGCATACACTAAAGGGACCCTTATAAAATGAAGAGGGTCATCACTAAGCTGAAACTGATGAAACCATCGAAATTAATAATTTTTGAGTTTCGGCCTTAAAAAACTAGTAAAGATGTAATTTTGAATAACTAAGCCTAGAAAAAACGATAGGTTAGTCTAGATTTTTTTAGAAAACTCGTAATTTAAAATCGCGGTTATGCATTTTTCCGAGGTCCAAACGTATTTTCCCTGGGCTATATGAGTCATACCCTCTCTCAATGAGAGGAGGAGGAGGCTGTGCCCCAATAGTGATAAGATAGATAGATAGATAGATATCTATTATTTGTTACTCCAATCAAACACATACATAAAGTTTAAAGAGTATTTCTTAAAAAGAACTTAAAAGGTAAATACTAGGTACAGAACAACCAAAGCATGTGTGTGCTGCAGCAGAACAAATGGGTCACAGCTCAGTGTGTGAGATTGTCCAAAGAACAAAACACTCTTTTTCAGCTATTACCCGAGGAGGATTATAGGTACAAGAGCAACATAAATAAAAAAAAAAACAATGCTGGATTAGTGTAAATGATAAAATGAGTACAGTATAGAAATAAAGAAATGTGTTGCATGTATTAGTTGTTGAGTGATAGAAATGAACATCAAATATAAATTATAGATTTTTTTTTTTACACTGTGTTTTTTGAAATTTTGACAATAATTGTGACTTTATTGTCTTACAGCGACCGCCACCGCCTCACGATGTTTCTTTGGAGTATTTAACTTTTGGAATTCAAGAATTGATATTTTTACCAGTTTTCCTAAATGTGTACTTAGAACAGTGGGGAAGTGCAAGGCTAATATAGAAGGGTGGTGGACTAAACGCCCCAGTTCCTCCGACATACAGACTTTTATAAAACCGCTCTAAATCAATCAAACGGTAATACTGTCGCAGCTGAAAGTGCAGGGACACAAATCTGCCGCCAAGCAGCAATGTTAATAGCATTGTTCTGTTCCGGTTGTCAGAGATAAGATAGCCAGTCCCCCAAATGTGTTGGGGTTTCCGGGTCAGTACGCTTCCACCTTCGACCTCATCTTCACTTAACATCAGATGTGATTGAGGTGAAGTACGAACCCGTCGTGCATAAATAAAAACCTCTTCACGCTTAAACGGCTTGACAGAATTGGATGAAATTTCGTTGGTATATAGTTTAGGACCTGGATTAACATATTGGCAACAGTTAGTTGCGGGCAACAGCTAGTGTAGATATAAGTTGCTAACTTAAAACATAAGGAATTTATTTTTAAATGTGACAACCATTATCTTTTCCGCAATATTGCCGCCATGTCTAGATGACACTTCTTAATAGCGTGCCACCTCATATAGTTGATTACTTTTCATTACTCTATATTCATGGTTAGGTTAACATAAGTGTAGGGACACACCTGCGGAAGATATTGCGTCGACGTTTCGGCGACTGAATTATCGGTCATAGTATTCGGTCGGCATGACACACCAAACGCATCGAACGCGCAATTACGCGGCGCGCGGCGCCTAGTTCAGCGCGTTACGCGACGGATAATACGTGGCGTCGTCATCATCTGTGTCGGCGTGCTCACTAAAAGAGACGAAATACACTTGAAAGAAGAAAGAAAGAAAGAAACTGTTTATTCGCCACTACGACACATATAAATATCCTGGGACATGCACACAACAATTTGTTAAGCAAATAAAATAACAGAACACTCAGATAAGTGTCGCAGCAGCGAAAGGGAGCTTATAAGAGCTCAGCGCTGGTTAACTGTCGCACCCAGAGCAGACGAGTTACCGTCGCTAGTTGCATAAAGACAGGACATTCCTGTCAAAGGAATAAAAATGTACTATGTAAATTAAATAAATACATAAAGATACTTGTACACTTGTACTGAAAGTAAGAGGTTAGTCATTGCTGAACAGAAACGCGACGTTGCCGCTCTTCGCTTTGAAAGCGCGCGCTGAACGTTCAACTACGCTGGCCGAACGCGTCGCGTGATGTGTCGCTTGCTATGCAAAATACATTGATACGCTTTCGCGGAAACAGTCGCTAGACGAAAGATTCGGCACTACGCTGAGCGCAGCGTAATTTCGACTGACGTGTCATAGGTTACTTGCGAAACACTCCGAGCGTATTCGGCCGAATTCTCAGCGCCGTACCTTCCACAGGTGTGTCGCTACACTTATCGCCAGGTGCGCGTTATCGTTGGTTGTGAATAGGCTCGCCCAAATCACGCATATACAGTCGAACACTGCCGCCGTAAAAGCTGAGGTCTCGCACGCTCATACAACGAGCGGACTGTACTTGAAGTATTGCGTCTGAAGTGGGGGCGACTGTACACAACTTTTGTCTTATGTAAATCCTATTTTGGCAGCAAGAGTTATTTTACTATAGTATATATTGTGCTGTGGATTCTGGGAAATTAATGAATATAAATAAAGTTAATATCTAAATGTATGTGTAAACGGATAAAGCGACTGGAACAGAAACTAGATAAATAAATAAATATCCTTTTGACTTATACCAATGCCATCTAGTTCCACTTTAAACAACTATAGGCTTGTGTTGTGGATATACTACATAAACACATATTTTTTTTGTAAATAATAAATAAATAATAATAAATATCTTTGCACATACACACAGCGCCATCTAGTTCTACACTAAGCAACTAAGCTTGTATTATAGATACCGGATGGTTGATAAACTACACAAATACATTTTTTTTTGGTAAATAAATACATAGAAAAACATCCATAACTCGGGTACACATGTCATGTCTGTATTCATCATACAAACATAATGTCCCTAGCGAGAGCCGAACCCGCGACCTTTTGGTATAGCAACAGAGTTTGTAACTACTACACCAAACAGGTCGTCGTAAACCTTTTGGTATAGTGGTCAGAGTTGCTAACCACTACACCAAACAGGTCGTCAATGGACCGTATACTCTTGGTAAATGACTATTCATCCTGCTCTTGAAGATCCTAAGGTTGTTGACGCCGGAGGGAGTTCCATGCCTTGGCTATTCGCATTACGTATGAAGGGTCAAATAACCGTTTAGTGTGAATGTTTGGTATGCTGAAGGAAAGGTTGACGCCGCTATGGAGTTCCATGCATTGGCTGTTCGCATTGTGAATGAATAATCGTACCGCTTAGTGCGAATAAATATCTTTGCACATACACACAGCGCCTCTAGTTCCACACTTAGCAACTAGGCTTGTATTATGGATGCCAGACGGTTGATAAACTACACAAATACATTTTTTTTGTAAATAAATACATATATAAATGAAAAACATCCATAACTCAGCAACACATGTCTGTATTCATCATACAAACACATACCCCAAGCGGGATTCGAACCCGCGACTTTTTAGTATAGTGGTCAGAGAACCACTACACCAAACAGGTCGTCAATGGACCGTATACTCTTGGTAAATGACTATTCATCCTGCTCTTGAAGATCCTAAGGTTGTTGACGCCGGAGGGAGTTCCATGCCTTGGCTATTCGCATTACGTATGAAGGGTCAAATAACCGTTTAGTGTGAATGTTTGGTATGCTGAAGGAAAGGTTGACGCCGCTATGGAGTTCCATGCATTGGCTGTTCGCATTGTGAATGAATAATCGTACCGCTTAGTGCGAATAAATATCTTTGCACATACACACAGCGCCTCTAGTTCCACACTTAGCAACTAGGCTTGTATTATGGATGCCAGACGGTTGATAAACTACACAAATACATTTTTTTTGTAAATAAATACATATATAAATGAAAAACATCCATAACTCAGCAACACATGTCTGTATTCATCATACAAACACATACCCCAAGCGGGATTCGAACCCGCGACTTTTTAGTATAGTGGTCAGAGAACCACTACACCAAACAGGTCGTCAATGGACCGTATACTTCTTACAATCCTCAAGGTAGAACTGCAGCAAACAAAATGTCCCGATCTTATACAAGAGAAGGCTATTTATAGATTTTGATGACATTTAGCCATGTATACAGCTAATTATGGCATTTTTTTTTTACATAGAATCAACAGCATTATTACAAAAATGCACATAAGTAAAGTGTCATACTATGGAACTTACTATTTAAACAAAAGACGATCTTAGATCTCTCTCGTACCTACTTGTTTTTTTACTTTCGGTATTTTATTATTCGATATAGTTTGACATAAGTGAAGGAGTAAGTGGTCTCAATTCGGATGTACACCAACTAAACTAAACTAAACTACACTAAAACCAGTTTTAAAGTAGTACTGTCGCTTTCTCTCTGGAACAGTACGATGCGACGGAACCAGTCCAAAACTCGTTTTAATTTAGTTTAGTTTAGTTTAGTTGGTGTACATCCGAATAGACACCATTAAGTGTCTTGCCCATCACTACTATATTCATCATTCAGAGTCAATTTCAATATGGCGGTATGTTTACATAGTTAGCAAGTTCATAGAATATTAGTTTAATTGAATTAAATTTAAAACTCAAAATGGGAATTGAACCCGGACCTCTCAAATTGGGAGACCATGTCTTAACCGCTGAGCCACCGACGCTCCCAGCCAGTAGTCAGCCGGTCATGCCGACTTAGTGTGCCCGCCCACGATCGACTTTTTGTAGGACCGATTTTTTCGTCAATACTTTTATCGCCGAAATTTCATCATAACATTAACATAAAACTAGACAAAGAGTACACTCAGAGACCAGCCGCACGATTCCCAGACTCCGCATTAGGAGTATACCTGTATCGACGGATTGTCTGATTGCAGTAGCGTGCCTAGGATTTAATAATTAGGGTTAAATAAATATAAATATCTTTGCACATACACACAGCGTCATCTAGTGCCACAGTAAGCAACTAGGCTTGTATTATAAACACGAGATAGTTGATAAACTACAAAAAAATCTACGTAGGATTTATTATCTCGATTAAGTAATAATAATAAATAAATATCATTGGACATACACACAACGCCATCTAGTTCCACATTAAGCAACTATAGGCTTGTGTTGTGGATACCAGATGGTTGAAATACTACATAAATACATTTTTTTGTTGTAAATACATATATATATATATATAAGTAAAAAACATCCATAACTCGAGAACACATGTCTGTATTCATTATACAAACATATGCCCCTAGCGGAATTCGTATACTAAATAGATTGAATCACTAGTATGAGACTAGAAGATTCACTTTTCATCTTAAACTCTAGCACTCAGACAGTGGTGGTACCTTCATATAAGCCCAAAAACCCGGCTTGCATTTCTAAATACTCGATAAATATCGATAAATAGTAAGTAATCTTTGATTTGACGACCTGTTTGGTGTAGTGGTTAGAAACTGCTGCTATACCAAAAGTTCGTGGGTTCAAATCCCGCTAGGGACAAATAGCCAAATTCAGGCGAAAATTGTTGGACTTCCATATTAAAGGTGGTTGCAGAATGGTTTACTTTGTATGGGTTATCGAAATTTTTTTGATCGAATTCGACTATGGTTCTTTGGGCAAAGTTGTTCGTAATCGTGCTTAATTTGAACAAGTTATTTTTAAGCAGACATGCGTGATTCTACCTAGTATTGTTACTTTTCTATATAGCATCTGATTAAGTAGTATACTATCATAAATATCGAATAAATCCAAATATCGAATATATATAAACTATTTATATTATAGGTACATCCTTCCCAAACATTCCGAAAGAAACTCTCGAAATTGTATGAAAAGCTGTATCAAGACATGGAGCATAGTTGAAAAGTAATTTTTGTTTCCAGCACTCTACTTCCAACACTACTAGCGCCATCTATTACCGAATAGCTGCAATGATCAACCTAGTTTCGCTACTCACCGCCGCGGCGCTAGTGTCCCTACAGTGCGGGTTTCTCGCTAATGCACAATTAGATAGCTCCAATTTGGACAACGATTTACAAGCAAATGGTGAGTTTTTTATCATTAAGTTATTAATAAATTATATCCGGATTTAAACGACGCAAAGTTTCAAGAACGAAGAACTTAAAACGGTGAACGTCTGACTTAAGTTTTGGACCATACAGTCCACAACTGCAAAAATGTTATATATTTATGTGAATTTTATTATGTACTTGGTTTTATGGTTTTTACACTCTCCATGCACACACACACACACACACACATACACATCAGAAAAAATTGTCTTGAGACTGAGACGCGATCTCAATCTCAAGAACGGTTTATTAATACGGGCCTTAGTATATAGTTTATACCTATTAAAGTCGAAAATAAACTTCTTTTCATTTTCATTTTTTTCATAGTTTTTATTTTAGTGTTTATCTTTGTCATGGATTCTACTATACCTATGTATTATTTCTTGCGCCGCTTCTTTTCCCACAGATTATTTCCCTTTCCGAATCGGTAGTAGTTTGGACATACCGACTGACAGATAAATGCAATAAACCTTTGTTATTTCCAGTAGATTTACATTGACATTCAACAAATGATATCATGTATATTACGTTGAAATAAATGCTTGACGTTTGAAGTTTGAAGCTAGCGCGGCGGACTATGGCCCATACTCCCTCAATATGAGGGATGGTCTATATCCCTGCAGTGGGATATTTAGGGGGTGATGATGATGAACTAAATTAAATCGTTCGCACTCGCACTACAGAAAGTCACTATCTTATCTAAATCTGCCGCCAAGCAGCAATGTTAATAGCATTGTTGTGTTCCGGTTGTCAGAGATAAGATAACAGTCCCCCAAATGTGTTGGGGTTTCCGGGTCAGTACGCTTCCACCTTCGACCTCATCTTCACTTAACATCAGGTGTAATTGAGGTCAAGTACGAACCCGTCGTGCATAAAAAAAAAAATCTGTTTCGCGCTATACAAAGCGGAATATCGAAAATAAGGGAGTAAATATTTCACATTAATTTATATTGTAATTCTCCAATACGTTATTTGCCATTTTGGTCAAAAAAAAATATTACACTATACAGGAATATTTAATTGACAATGATTTGTAATACTTATTTTAATTTGAAATTCAGTAATTACCTAGATAGTATAACGTTTTGACATTATATATTATTAATTTAATTTGAAATTTGATGTTAATGAAAGAGTAAAATTGACATTCTCGTAATTTGACATTTCAACATTGACATTTCTATATTCCTTTGTAATATCTTGATGATTAATTGTTATTAATTTTACCACTAGCTAAATTATGTATTGGTATGTTTTCTAACTTGATTTGTTACTTGATTTGTAACTTTCAAAAGGTACTTACTAGTTCATTTCCACAAAAATTTCGTTTAGCACAAAAGCGATTAATTGTTATGCATGCTGATTAGTTTTGTATGAAACTTTAATATTGTCCAATATTTACTCGTCATTGTAATTTTATTTACTTATTTATTTATTTTTATTTCCTTTTAGGAAAACTTACAGCTAATACATAAGATATCATATGAACATTGTAATTGCATGCATGTAATTGCATTGAAAAATGCCAATTACAAGTTCCCACATGTAAGTTAGAAAAGTTAAGAAGAAGAAAAAAAAGATGTAAAAATATTAAATAAATAACAATAGTAGGTACAGTCAGCCACAATAACAACGGTTTACTTACGTGTCACCCTCCACGCAGTCATAAAAATCTTTTGTGAGTATACGTCTCACTGTTAAAGTACTCGTGCAAAATAGGTCGATGTCAAGGTCATTGCATATGCTGTTGAAGCTGTTGCTAGCGCGTATCCTGTAATTTGTCCTCGATAAAGGAACATAATAACAGTGGCCGTTCCCGAAGACCTAACTGGTTTGTTTTCAGCCTTATATTAGAAAGCAGTTTATTACAGTCAACTTCGCCCTTAGTAATATTCATCAGATAGGAGATGTCATTGATTTTACGCCGTTGCTCTAGCGGAAGGAAGTGGTATCGTCTACACCTGTGTATATAACCTTTTGATTTTTGCCGCGCTTTGTAGTCAAGGTACCTCATAAAATTCTTTTGAATGCGCTCAATACGTGTTCTGTAAATTTTATATTGTGGATTCCATACTTGAGAAGCATATTCCAGATGGCTGACAAATGCACAATATAGTATTTTTCCAGTTTTGATAGTAGTAAACACGGCAGACGTACGCATAATGAAGCCTAAGGCTCTCGAGGCCTTTTTAACAATATTGTCAACATGCATATCAAATAAAAGTTTGTTATCATGCAGTATGCCCAAATCGCGAATAATTTCCACCCTATTGATCTTATCACCCAGAAGTGTGTAAACCACTACCAATGAGTAACAGTTTACGCGAAAATGTCATAAAGAAGCATTTAGAGGTGTTCAATTGGAATCCATTACCTAAACAGTAACACTCAAACCTGCCCAAGTCATCCTGTAATTGCAGTACATCGTTGTCACTGCGTATTTCCTTTAAGATTTTCATGTCGCCAGCGAATAGTAATACATACGAATTTAAAAAACAGGTCTGTATGTCGTTTATAAAAATAATAAATAGGACTGAATTAGGCGGATCTTATTGTAACAACACCTAATCTAATGTACCCTATTCAAGAGCAAATAAATCATATTCTATATTGAGATATTTTTTCTTTGTATTGGTTTGGAGATTGAATGCAACAATTTTTACGTGTTCCGGTTTCTACTTCGTAACCATTATCAGTATTACGTAATATACACGAGTACGTAATATTCCACTGAATATGAATGAATCTAATCTTAAAATCGAATGTTTGAATATAAAGCCGGCTGAAATAAACATGACTTCATGTTTACCTCGTGTAACCATTCAGTACCAAGCAATGTACAGTTGGTACCACGACGAATGCAACACTACCAGTGTAAACTAGTCCAGTAAGGATACACTATTAATCAAACATATTCGCGACAAATTTATTCCACGCAAGCGAAACCGCGGATGATAAGCTAGTAAATTTTGGGTCTTTACCCATGAAGTAAGTTTTTTTTCTTCGTTAATCATATGTACCAATTCCTGCGATTTTCAAAGCTATGTCCAAATTTGTTTTTATTTGGAAAATGGAATATTATTTCAAGGTTTCACATGAAATATTTTTGAATTTCTGGGCTAAATCACATAATAACAGAGCTCATGTGCTTCCCATAATCATTTCTTAGATTCGCTGAAACTCTTATAAAGCGGTTACTTTTAAAAATTAACGCTGCCTATACTTAACTTAATGTTATCCGATAATACACACAAAGTTTAGCTAAATTTGGATTTGCCGTTCCCAAAAAAAAATCAAAAATGTCTGTATGGAGAAAACAGTCGCAATGAAATTCTTCATACAAACCGCCAATTTCATAGGGAAGGACCTAACAATAACGAACGATTAAATTGTATTATGCCGTATACATATTACTCTAATTGTCAGTTTACTATTGCGCAGCAGGTTGACCACAGATTAATTAAAATATGATTCAAACCGGAATTCTATTATGAAATGTTGTGTGTAGGTAAAGGGTCGGTTCTCTCAGTTCTCAGTAGTTCTCAGTAAATCATCTCAGTTCTCAGTAGTACCTATGATATAGTCTAGTAAGGAAACACTTTTAACTTCCTATGATCTTAAAAGCCGTGATTTTTTGCACATGGTTAGAGACCTGTCAGTGATAGAATAAAAATATTTTCTAACGAATCGGTAGCTTGCTAAATATAGTATTGATATTTAGTACTAAAACATAGACTATTAGATTAAAATTACCACTGTGAATTTCATTGCGTCGGAGAATATACTCTGGAACGATTTTCAAAAAAAAATCGATCAATAACTTTATATTTATGGCAAGGCTTTTTGGCGGGAACTCGGCGAGTGAAGTAGCATTTTTCTTTATAATTCTTATAATTTGTGCATTCTGACTTTTGAAGCTTAATAAAGGCAGTATATTGTGCAGCAAACGTTAGTGATGGTGTACAAGTGAAGGGAAGTGTAAATTAAAGTGCGTAACGGAGCTTTCGGGTTCCCACAAGAAGCCGCCAAAATCTTTTGTAAAGCATTCTGCCACTTTACTGAAGAATGACTTGACCGTGACTAGACTCTGTATACGCCAAGTATACGACGAATTACTTGTTGTACTGAGACTGACTTACAAACTGAAGAAATAAGATAAATAAGACATGGCTGTTATGGGCTATATCCCTTTGCCTGCTCCTAGAGGAGAAAATAAAATTAAAAAAAAAATATTTATGGCACATATCACGACTCTATTTTTAGAAATAAATTGTTTTACGCGATCCTAGCCTCTTCTACAACGCAATGAAGTTCACAGTGGTAACTTTAAATTAATATTGTAGGTTTTATATCTAAATACCCTATACAGAAAGGTTAGCAAACATTTTCATTCCATTACTGATGGGTACTCTATCATTCTACAAAAAAATCTGGATCTTTAAGATTATAAGAGGTTACAACACAAAAATTACGTATGTTTACTAGGCTAGTGGCCAATCGTGCTATGTTTCAACGATAACCGCCTCCGTGGCTCAATGTAAACAACATTACAAGTGGGGTACATGTTTAAGTATTCGGATTGGTTGGTGGTAGGGCATTTTAAATGTCCGCCTGGCTAGCTACCACCATCTTATCTAAATCTGCCTCCAAGCAGCAATGTTAATAGCATTGTTGTGTTCCGGTTGTAAGAGATAATATAGCCAGTCCCCCAAATGTGTTGGGGTTTCAGGGTCAGTACGCTTCCACCTTCGACCTCATCTTCACTTAACATCAGGTGTGATTGAGGTCAAGTACCAACCCGTTATGCTTAAAAAAATAATACCAAACTAAAGATAACAAAAAACGTTACGTTAATCAATGGATCAGCTCATCATTCGAACGGAAATTAGCAAAGTAAATTGTTAGTTACAACTGAAGCTAATAAAAGCGTGTTAATAAAATCGGCGCCATCTCTTAGAATCCTTGTGAACTACCGATACTGATGACAATAAAATGACGAGAAGTAACCTTAAACAACGTCCGTTCGCGAACGAAATCGACATACGAGTTTGACTAAGTTCGCCTAATTGTTACTAGAGAACGGGAGTCTGACACCATCGAGGTGGGGCCACATAGATTGTGACAACGTGGTCCAATCAGTCAATCGTTATGACAATGATTATTTGTCAAACATTCATAATACATAATGTCACGCCTGTTTCCCGTAGGGTTAGGCAGAGACCACCGACTTCCACTTGCTACTATCCCGACACACCTCTTCTGCTTCCTTCATTCTCATAAGGTTGTTCATACATGCTCGTCGGTTTACGGTACTCTTGACTTGACCTTTCTTTAAGACGTCCCCGATTTGTAAGTCTTCCCCTACCAACACTATCGCATCCACATTCGCTTCGTATATCTCTTTCGTAAGTCTTCCATCATTCATCCTCTCCATATGTCCAAACCATCTCAGCATACCTTTTTCAATCTCTGTCACTACGTCTTCATTCACACTGCTTATCTACTCCCTAATTACATTATTCTTAATTAAAAACATATAACATTTGTCAAACATATAACAAGATTAATAGACTTGAAATAAGTAAAATATCTCAATAAAAGTTTTCTATTCTACTTATGTCAATATGTAACAATGGCCGACAAAATGCAAACTAAAAACAAAGGTGACTCTCTGACAGATTGCAAAGAATTTGTGCCAATACTTAACGTTGAATTCTTTGATATTTAAACAAAAACTCGTTGCTTAGACTAGGCATTCAGCCAGCTGTGTCCTGGGCCTCCATATTGACTTGCTAAATCTCGCCCGCAGACTTGCCTTGTTTTAAAATGCTAATCGATCATTTCGTACAATACGCAGCATAGGTTCGACGTAAGTGTATTAAAGTTCAACAAGATTTATTTGCGTTTTACGTCTTTTTACCCGACAGCCCAAGAAAGGATGGTAATAATAAATAATAAATAAATATTTAGGACACTTACAGCAATCATCTAGTCCCAAACTAAGCAAAGCTTGTGCTATGGATACTAGATAACAGATAAACATACATAAATGTAACTATATTAAAAATGCGAAAGTTTGGATGTTTGTTTGTTGCTCCATCACGGCGAAACGGATGAATGGACTTGGATGAAATTTGGTGTATAGATAGAATATACCCTGGATTAAGACATAGATTTTTTTATCTCGAGAGTTTTTATCTCGATAAAGTAATAATAATGAATAAATAAATATCCTTGGACATACACGCAACGCCATCTAGTTCCACAGTAAGCAACTATAGGCTTGTGTTGTGGATACCAGATGGTTGATATTCTACACAAATACATTTTTTTTTGTAAATAAATACATATATAAATGAAAAACATCCATAACTCGGGAACACATGTCTGTATTCGTCATACAAACAATGCCCCTAGCGGGATTAGAACCCGCAACGTTTTGGTATTGCAGTCAGAGTTTCTAACCACTACATCAAACAGGTCGTTAATAAATCCAAGTGAGTAGTTCCCGCAGGATAAGCAAATTAAACATATCCGCGATAATTTATTCCAACGCAGGCGATCTGAGGGCTGAAAGCTTCTTTTATAACATCCATAACTTGAGAATGAATTGAAATCACACAAACATTTACCCCTCGCGGGATTCGAACCCGCAACTATCCACTACACAAATCGGTCGTCAAATTATTATATTAGCATTACATAACACTTGCTTTCTATTGGTCTGATAATAGAGAGGAAGTGAATAGTGGAACTCTTCAGTGGCTACAAGTAAACCTCTCGAGTTTAGGCTTAACTGACTGATTTAACTAACTGACTTTTTAAAGTTATATATATATATGGTTACGACAGCAGGATCCGTTGATTCTTAAGGCCAGTATTAATAAACCGTTCTCAAGATTGAGATGACCTTAAGTTGACGCTTGAGAATCTGTTGCATATTAAAACAGAATAATTAAAAATTGCATTGAGACAGATACGCGATGTCAATCATAAGATCGATTTATTAAAACTATAATTTATATTTAAGAAAAGAACGTACCCAAGTGGCTTTAAAATTATGATTAAGTTTGATCTTTATGACACAATAAATATGGCTGAATTTGGCATGTAATAAGTATAGTAGTTTTCGGCGATTTTGATTTTAAATAAGTTTAACTTTTTTATAATTATAGTTTTCCTCATTTACAACTGTTTTATATTTCGCCAAACTGTACATTGGCTTTTGAAGCTGACAGTAATTCAAATTACATTTGGACAAAGTCGCGGTGAACCATTAGTGAGCATTTTATCTGTTACTGAACTTTTGTTGCCAACCATACATGAGCACATACCGTGTGAATACAAAATCATGTACAGTTATTCAGTAGCTACTTTAAAATCGCATTTTATAAGAACTTTAGGCAGATATGATGGACTTACATTGACTACTTATCACTACATATTTGGCTAAATAATTCTGCTCTTTGTCGTCTTAATTTCGACGAGATAACGTAACAATCATTTTATGTAGTGACTACCTGTTTATGCTAGCCTAGTACTAGTGGGACGTACTCTGGTGCCCAAACCATTAGAGTAACGAGTAACATCAACAAGCGCCCCGTGCGGAAGGCAGTAGGTGACCACCCACTCAGCTATGCTATCCTGGTACAAGTAGCTGAGAACTACGATCGTATACTGAAAATAACTATATTTCACTCGATTATGCTACCCTGGTAACAGTGATATTCTGGGATCTAATTCTGTAATTTTTTTGTAAGCCCATGTGAAAGTAATACTGTTGTGGATGATTCTCACCCGCTTATGAGTGGTACTTACTTCGGGGTCAAGGCTGGCTTGTGAACCGTCTGGTTCTTGAGTGGAAACGGGACCTTGAAGTGACACTAGAGTTAGTACGATATTAATTCTGTGACTAGAGGCAAGTACGTCATATGGCATGTCAATCGTCGCTAGACGCCCCGCCCTGTGTCAGTTTACTATGAAAAGAAATAGCTCTTGACCGGTTCTGCTATCCTGGTACAACAATGTTACTTATTTCGGAGACTCATAAGAATTGTCTAATCAAATCGGTCTGGTCTGACACTAATTTGTGTTTTCTGCCTATTACATTAAATAATCAAATACAATACTTAAGAGATAATAATAAAAGAAATATATATTATATTTACATAACTATAAAAAGTGTATCGCCTCGAACTCTCCTACCTGTGGCATTGTCCCCAAGCACGCTAGCCGCGTTGCCTCGCTGCACCGCCAGGCTTAGTCTTTGTGTAAAGAAGGCGCCCGCCCTGAGGTCACCTGACGCTTGGATTAGCAAATCCGACACCTCTTTTATAAATTTTTTAGTGTCGAACGACTACAGGCCCAGTGTTCCGAAGGCAAGTGCCGCAAACTCGTATAGGTTCATACCTATGACTTATGTAAAACTGGGTAACCTGACTCCCTCAATCTCTCTCTTAAATATAAGAGATAGATCCGAAGTAGGCTTAGGCTTGGGGCCAAAGCATGCGAAATACATAATTGCGTTTAAGGCCATGGCACGTTTTCAGTTGTGTAGGATGAAGTTAGTGATTCTTGCTCCGTCATGTTAGCCTGGTACGAATGATACGTCATACTCACCGGTAGCTAGGGTTGCCATACGTCTAGTATTTTTCGGACATGTCCGGAAATAAGGCTCTTTGTTTAAAATATGGAGGAGTTCAAAAGCGTCCACAAATTTGCAAATGATATGTGAAAGTAGAAATGAGAAAAATTTAAGTGTAGGGCTTATTTAACTTAATATAAACTAATAAAGTGTGCTCACCCGGACGGACTGACTGGCTATCTTATCTTTAATAACCGGAACTGACTTGACTAATTAAAACGAATTTAAATCCTCTTTCCAGTGATACCGACACCCAAACGCCAGATACGTAAATACGTGCACATATTCCTGGCGCCGCCGGAGACAGTGCAGCACGTCCCTGGTCAGCAGACGGTGCTCGAGTGTCAAGTATACGGGTCACCAGCCCCTAGCGTCAGCTGGTTGAAGAATGGGCAGCCCTTTAATGACGTGAGTAAAAATGCTTTATTTTGACGTACCAGCAGGGTACACTTAAAATAGTCTGATTTTTTAATAGGTGCTCTTTTTAAAAACAGGTTTTTAATTACTTCTTCTTCTTCAATTTTAGAGCTATGCTCTTGTCGGTGGAGTAACGACCATGTCTCTCTACTTTCCGCCCTCGTCTTAACCATTTTATATTACAAAAGGCACAAATATATTTCATTATTATTGTGAAATAGCCTGGCATGCGAACGACTTACGTCCATCGATGATTATCATCCAAACAGTATAATATGATGAGTGGAAGTCTATCACTGTACGTTTCTCAAGAAACTTCTTACTACGTACGACCACCCTGTGGAACGGACTTCCGGCAGCGGTATTCCCGAACGAGTACGACATTGGAACCTTCAAGAAACGAGCCTACACCTTCCTCAAAGGCCGACAACGCATCTGTGACCCTTTTGGTGTTGCGGGTGTCCATGGGCGGCGGTGATTGCTTTCCATCAGGTGACCCGCATGCTCGTATGCCGCCCTCTCATATAAAAAAAAAAATTATAATATGTTTTTGTTTTATAGAATCTTTAAATGATTGAAAGAAAGATTTTGTATCAATGGGAACCTTATTGTTAAACGTATGCATATGAATGCATTACTGATTTTCGGAGTCTGCTTACATGACCTACAAGTTTATCTTTATTTCGTGTATTGACGTCAACTACACAAGCAAGTCATGACCCTCCTGGAACTTGGTCAACTATTGGTAATTTTCCTATTGAGCGATGCTGGCACCGATCGGTGCCAGCAAAACTATTACATACATACATAACGTAACAACCTTCATCCCAAATGGGCTGCTCAAAGATATCCCATTGTATATTGTTGTAATATATCAAAAGTAAGATTGGTTGGTGGTAGGGCATTTTAAATGCCCGCCTGGCTAGCTACCACCATCTTATCTAAATCTGCCGCCAAGCAGCAATGTTAATGGCATTGTTGTCTTCCGGTTGTCAGAGATAAGATAGCCAGTCCCCAAAATATTTTGGAGTTTCCGGGTCAGTACGCTTCCACCTTCGACCTCATCTTCCCTTAACATCAGGTGTGATTGAGATCAAGTCCGAATCACGAATCCGTTGTGCATAAAAAAACCCAAATTTTAGCTTTTGGGTGTTCCAATCATTATGAATCACAATTTTGTACATTCGTCTTGCAAACCATTTGTAAGTCCATTGCAGGAGCATTGTGACTTCTATTAATTCGGCTGTAAAAGTTTAAGAAAAAACATTCACGATCCACCTTTTAAAATATACAGAATTGTACTCTGGATGTTTTTGGTTGAAAGTCTTTTAGTCGGGAAGTAGAAAGAAAGAAGAAGAAATAAAAGAAAAAAAAGTACTTGCCAACAAATACAATACAATACAATACAATACAAATACTCTTTATTGCGCAAAATAATTTACAATAATTTTGATGATAACAATAGAACACAATTAGGCGGTCTTATCACTAAAAGCGATCTCTTCCAGACAACCCACAGCTACGGGACATTTGTAGGTAGAAAAACAGGTAGGGTGCATGCATAAATATAATAATAATATCATATTAATTGACTTAATTATATAAATATATACATAATACATATAAATATATACATAAATAAATAAATAAATAAATATATATATATATATACAGGGCGTCCCAAAGTTATGGGACATGAAGGGGAAGTACCTTAAATATCGTAGATAGTGAATTTTGCTCAAAGAAGACTTTATGTTATTTTTAAAAGTTAGTAATTCTGCATTCATAGATTTTCTAAAAATTATTTGCTTCGGCTGGGAATCGAACCGACTCAAATGTGAAAAAAAAAACACCCTACTTTTATGATGCCAATCGAAAGAATAGCTAAAAAATAATAACTCTGCCTAAGTAACATAGTATTTTAAAAGAAAGGAACAACATAAAATGATTGAGTCAAATTTCAAGAAAGTTATTTATTGCCGACGACGTTCGAAAAGTAGCGATATTATCATTCCAAAGATAGCATTGATTATTCGTAAATAAGTACCCACTTCATAAAATAGGTACTAACATAGTTTTCCTTATTATAAGTGCACGTGTAGATGAAATGATAAAACTTGTATTTCAATACGTCCTCTGTAAGCTAGACAGAAGGCAAATTAAAAACAAAAATAAATAATTTATAATTTGAAAATGGAACAGTTTATGACAGCGTTTGTTTGAATGCATACTTTTTAAGATATTTTAAAAAGAAGTGATATTTTTAAATGTTGTTCTTAAATTTGAAAATGGAACAGTATGTGCGAGCGTTTGTTTTTCGGATATTGATCTGTTTAGTCTCAATTCACTTACACAAGTGTTATTGTGTTAATTTATTGCGAACATGGCATATCAAGTAAGTTTTGATCTAATGGAAGCATATTTTTTGAACGATAAAGATATCTCTAGAAGTTTGCGGTGGTATGGCGTAAAATATCCTGATAGACAAATACCGTCTCGTAAAGTTTTGAAAAGGCTTGTGAACAATTTGAAAACTCTGGGACGTTTCGATAAACGCCCAAGAGAACCACAGCAAGAAAACCATACGATCAACGACGAAGAACTTGGTATTTTAATTTACTTTTCGGCTTTTCCGAAAGCATCGGTGAGAGAAGGAGAACATGAAATTGGAGTTTCAAAAAGTAAAATACACCGTGTATTAAAAAAACACGGTTTTAAGAGTTATGTTGAAGGACGATTGGTTCAAAAATTACTTCCGGGCGATACAGAAAGGAGAAAAAATTTCTGTCTTGATATCCAGGCACGATTGCTCGAAGATCCAAATTTTTTGGATAATATTATTTGGACAGACGAATCTAACTTTAGCAATAACGGTATGTATAACCGCAACAATAATCGTATTTGGTCTAAAGAAAATCCCCTACGAGTGACTGAAACTAATAACCAAGTGCGTTTTTCACTCAACTGTTGGTGCGGACTTTTAAAAAACCGGGTTTTCTTAATCCATTTTTACCAAGGAACCTTGAACACAGAAAAGTATTTAGGAATACTTCAAATTTTAAGGGATAAGATAAGAAACCATTCCGCGGCGGAGCAAGAAAACTTAATTTTCCAACAAGATGGAGCTCCGGCTCATAATAGTCGGAGAGCAGCAGATTTTCTAAATGAATGTTTTCCTACATGGATTGGTACAAATGGACCGATTAGATGGCCGGCCAGATCCCCGGACCTCACACCATTAGATTTCTTCTTTTGGGGATACGTGAAAGATATGCTATACAAAAAGCGATACGAGAACGTAGGCGAGTTGCAAACAGAATTGTGCCATATCACATCGAGTGTTCACCATAAAATGATTAGAAAATCAACAGGCAGCGGGCTCATTAAAAGATTGGCGATTTGCGTAAGACAAGAGGGATCACATTTTGAGCATTTAATTAATTAATTTACAAAAAAATACCTACTTAATTGACTACGGCAGTTTCATGTATGTTTTTTATTTGATTAAAATGATTAATTTCACGTTGTTCCTTTCTTTTAAAATACTATGTTACTTAGGCAGAGTTATTATTTTTTAGCTATTCTTTCGATTGGCATCATAAAAGTAGGGTGTTTTTTTTTTCACATTTGAGTCGGTTCGATTCCCAGCCGAAGCAAATAATTTTTAGAAAATCTATGAATGCAGAATTACTAACTTTTAAAAATAACATAAAGTCTTCTTTGAGCAAAATTCACTATCTACGATATTTAAGGTACTTCCCCTTCATGTCCCATAACTTTGGGACGCCCTGTATATATAAATAAATATGTAGAAATACTTAATATATAGTATAAAACACAATCACTAGAAGCACTTATAGATAGTCAACTAATGTTCACGAGGCGGGAGTCAACGAAAAGAAAAAATTCAGAGACCTAAGTAGTGGTTTTTGACTTGACATTTAAAAATATTTAATGATTGAGCTTTCCTAATAGATTCCGGCAAAGAGTTCCACAGACGAGTGGCTTGCAGTCTGAAGGACTGGCTGTAGAATTTTGTTAAGTTAGGAGGGACGTAGAGACGAAGATTTTCGGAAGAACGGAGAGGGCGATTATGAGAAGCGGAAAGTAATTTGAACCAATTTTTGAGATAGAAAGGTGTCCTTGGATCGAACAACACTGAATAGAGAAGAGAAACTATATGCAAATCCTTGCGACGCCGGATTGTGAGCCATTTGAGTTGAGCCCTGTATTCAGAAACATGGTCATACTTGCGTAAGCCAAATACGAATCTGATAGCAAGCAAATACCAACAAATACAGAGAATTTCGTAGGTATAATCATTTTGCATAATTAAAAAAGGAAGGAATTAAAATTCCTCGTCGTGCGACATGTCGGACAAAGCTGTCGAATCACGCGGCCGGAGGGGTTTTAATAAATTTGTTGTTTCATGTACATACTTAATTTAAGAATTTACGCTAATAAATGAACTTATATATAATCATAATTAAATTTATTTATGGCAAAGGGATTGGGCGTCAGCATTTGCTGCCAAGAAACGAGATGGGCCTATTCCCTTTACGTGACGAAAAATTCTGTTTTTCAAAAAAAATTTTTAAAAGTTTTTTCATTCCACCCTATGATATCCACCAGGAACCAACACGGTTCTTCCCGTGAGTGTGATGAAAGGCAACTTTACATCGAAAATTGCTTGAAAAACGATACATTTTTCACTGACTTCAAAGAAAGGTCGATCTCAATTACACATATTTTTTTGTGTTTATTACGCGATGTCTTTGTCAATTCAATCGACCTATTTGGTGTAGTGATTAGAAACTCTGACCACTATACCAAAAAGTCGCGGGTTCGAATCTTTACGGATGTCGGAAAATTATGGATGTTTTCATTTATAATAAGTATTTATTTCCAAAAAATTGTAGTTAAATGTATGTAGTATACTATAGTATAATATTTATGTAGTAAATCAACCATTTGGTATCCACAACACAAGCCTACAATTGCTTAATGTGGAACTAGATGGCAATGTGTGTATTTCCAAAGATATTTATTTATTTATTTAAGTATAATTAAACCAATTGTGATGATATTTTTTTAGTTTGCATGGGTTCTGTAACCTGGTGCTCCCATAATTTGGTGATGACCTGATGATGCACGCTGAAGAACGGAAACTGGTGAAGTCGGTTGCTTTGCCAATTCTTGACGGCTGACGGACAAGAGATTTAAAGCGATTTTCTTTATTTTCCAGCTGGAAGAGGACTCGAACGAGATCATCGCCCCTCACCCCTCCAGCATAGCTAGTTTAACCTCCAAGCTGGTTGTCAGTCTACCCTCAAACGGCGACGTGTACACTTGTGTCGCAACCTCTGGAGTAAATCGACAGACTGCTTCAACTACTGTTTATACTGCTGAAGGTAAGGACAATGGATATAGTCTTCTTCGCCTTCTCTTATTCGTATTTTATAAATTTTTATTATACACGTCAGTGTTGATGAAACGTCCGTAAGTCACGCGAGGCTCCACAAAAAATTATCGTTGTAGTTATTTTACAGCTTCAGCTCATGCTGAATGGAGACCTTTTTGACACCACTTTACGACACCGATTCTAAGGGCCATATTAATAAATCGATCTTGAGATTGAGATCGCGTCTCAGTCTCAATGCAATTTTTTTGATACTGTTATGTCGGACAGCAAGGAATTAAAATTCCTCGTCGTCCGACATGTCGGACAAAGCTGTCAAACCACGCGGCCGGAGGGGTTTTAATATGCAACAGATTCTCAAGCGTCAACTTAAGGTGGTGTCTATCTTGAGAACGACTTATTAATATGGACCTAATAGCTCTAAGGACCGTATTGATGAAGCGATCTTAGGTTTGAGATCGAATCTCACTCGTAATATTATTTTTTACTTTGTATTATGTTATTTTCTGCAAGTCGTGTTTAGAAACAACAATAAACAATAGATTACGTGGTGTTGCAGTCACTTGTCTTCATTAGAGGAACCCGGGTGGGGCCCTCCTGAGTTATCCGCGCTTCTTCCAACGCGCTACCATAATCTATTCAGAAATTTCCAGATGGGCCAGGGGAGATAATCACAGCTCTACCCTGCTCTACCCGTCTATTTGCTCTGCGTTTCGGATAAAACTGTCGATTTAGGAGATCTCAAGATTGAGATCGAGTCTCACTCAATACCATTTCTCGATATTAAATTTGTATTGAGCCTGATATTTATACGGGCCTAAGATTCATTCGGAAAAGAATGAAATGACTGATACGCCTGATAGAAAGGAAGCAGCAATTTATATTTTTGTAATCATTGCTATTTCAATGAGTGATCTATAAATACTCGACAGGTAATAAAAAGCCTATGAACGTCGACTGCCGATGGTCGGCAGATGGGAACAGTGTTAGTTTTTTGCTTATATTTTAAAAACGAATAGGTCTATCCTACTCTAATCAACAGGACGTTGTTCAGGTAGAAATGCGATAGATATTTGTTTGATAAACCAAACTAAGTCACGCGGACCGCGATATCCCGCGACGGACCACGATGGACAGCGACGCGCAGGGGGGTCATAGCCCAGGGAAAATACTGTATAAAAATAGCTTAGTGTGAGGATGCGACGGGAGCGAAATGAATAGTTCGAAAATCGAATATAGAATGCTGTTTATTAATCCAAGTAACGCATTATAAGACAATATGATTACATGTTGTACATTGGTGATATACACATTACACCTCCCAAACACTTAAAAAAAAAATTATTGCTTACATTTTTTTTTCTTTTTCGACGGATTACATATGATTAAATAAGTAACTTAAACTCTATTAGATGATATAAAGGATTTAGTCCTATTTTTGTGAACGATTTGTTTTTTGCCATTAATTAAAAAAATTACATTGGGATCCAAATCCTCAATGACAGAATAAGGCCCGAGAGCATAATTTTATCCCTAATAACTTTCACTCGTCTTTCAGAAGAAGAATCAGAGCTCACCACACTAGAGAAGTTACTCCGCATGAGTTCGAAGCCGTTGATCACGGCAGCTAACAACGAGGTGTTGCAGGAGTCTGGGTCGAACGTTCTCCTGCCGTGCAGAGTATTCAGCTACAGCAAGACTCAAGTGGAATGGTTCGATAGCCATCTGAAGCCAGTGCATGGAAACCCGCGATTTCGGGTGAGTTTCCACTTCATCATCAGAAGAAAGTTTGGGTTATAATTTACTATGTTTACGAAAACTTAAGATAGGAAGGGCTAGAAGAACATACATGGTACAAGTAAATGATAAAGTAAATACTGTGTCGTATCAGGAAGTCAAAGAAGTCTTCGGACTACTAAGCGCGGGGAGGGATTCCACCCGTATGTAGTTAACATACCGAACATTCGCACTAAGCGGTTCGACTCATCATTCATAATGCGAACAGCCAAGTTATGGAACTCCCTTCCTGCGTCAGTCTTTCCTGAATCCTACAACCTTGGGATTTTCAAGAGCAGGGTGAATAGGCATCTACTGAGATCTCGTGCTTCATCTTCGGCCACATCGTCGCTTCCCATCAGGTGAGATTGTGGTCAAACACGTATCCAGTTAACTATAATAAAAAAAAAGTGTGGAAAGGACTCCACAGACAAGAGCATAGCTCTTAAATAGAAGAGAGAGAGACGAAAACTTAATGTATGTAAGAAAAAATCTAGAATCGTCGAAAAATTGTGATATGGGTACATACTTAATGTTAATACCAGATATAAAAATAAACTTTCTGTTCATGTCAGCCGTTTACATAAAGTCACTAAGTCATTTAAAGGGCAATGTATACGCTTTTATCATAATGTTCCATCCAATCCATCTTAAAAGGGGGAATATGAAAATCTACCTACCAAATCAATATATTCCACCCACGAAAACAAGCCAATTCATCCATGAAATCATGCAAATTATCCGTGTAATCATACAATATTTAAAATAAATAAATATTTCGGACACTTGCACCAATTATCTAGTCCAAACTAAGCAAAGCTTGTTCTATGGACACTAGATAACGGATAAACATACATAAATGATTATAATAAACATCCATAACTCGGGAACAGAATGTTCGTATTCATCACACAAACCTTTACCCCTCGCGGGATTCGAACCCGAACCCGTTTCGCTGACAGGGTCACTATCCACTTTTTTTTTTTATATTAGACGGCGGCAAACGAGCATGCGGGTCACCTGATGGAAAGCAATCACCGGGGACCAGCAACACCAAAAGGGTTACAGATGCGTTGCCGGCCTTTGAGGAAGGTGTCCACCCCAGAATAAGTAGGGCAGCCTGAGCGATGAGGGATTCTCCAGCACTAATAGTGCTGGTACCCTCCTGGGGTACTAACTCTTTCATTCTGGAGAGAGACTGGAAGGTGGGCCTCCGGCGCCCTCGCTCACCGGACGAAGCGCAGTGGCAAAATGCCACTACTCCAATCGGTCGTCAATTATCCGAATACATACATGAAATCATGCAAAGTTACCCAATAAATAGTGCAAATCTACTCACCTGGATTTGGTTCTTTAGCCTGTTGACTTGATTATAATAAAATCTTTCCCCAGGTGTTGCCGTCCGGAGACCTCTTGATAATGGGCCTCAGGTGGAGCGACATGGGTAACTTTACCTGTACAGCCATGAACGTGTATGGAAAAGACGTGGCGAAGACCTTTGTGTATCCCGTTAAGCCATGAATAGGTGAGTTCTCCCAAGACCGCTGTCTTTATTATAGCCTCCTCGGACCTCGGAAAAACGCATAACCGCGATTTTCTTGAAACATTTAATAAAGTGTTGTAAATGTAGTAACAATTGCTAAAAATTATACATTTGTAAGTAACGCAAGTATCTATATATTTTTCCAAATAAGTTAAAGTTGAAAAATGTGTTTCTTTAAAAGAAAATTTTATCGTTACAAAATATTAGTTCTCAGTTTTATTTCTTAAACAGCTCGACGACTTTTTCATCTAAAAACACATGCATGCCTAACTATATCATGCCTAGTTTTTTATCCAACAGTAAGTTAAAAACTGTGTTTAATAAATGTCTACCGAATTAAATATCAGTTAGTATTTATTGTTATTAAGATACAAATTACGAGTTTTCTAAAATAATCTAGACTTAATTATTTTAGGTTTAATTATTCAAAATTACATCTCTAATGTACCTCTACAAGATAGCAATTATATAAATCGATTCTGAATTATGTCTAGCTTAGCTATTTTTTTACCGTATTTTCCCTGGGCTATAACCCCCTTGCTCTTCGCCGTGTATCGCGGTCCGTCGCGGGATATCGCGATAAGGGCGAAACTGAATATTAATTAACTTCGATGGTCTTGTCAGTTTAACTTTAGTGATGACCCTCTTCATTTTATAAGGGTTCCTTTAGTTTGAAATAAAAACCATCCATTAGTAGATATTAACCTAGTTTTTTTTTCCGCAGGTACCGACTGCACCACTAAAGTTACCCGCCGACAAATTTGATGTTCCTATATTGTATCCATATTTAACTTAATTACATAAATTATTGTTAGGGCTTAAGATGAAATTTATTTTAACAAATCGACACAAGCTCACGGTCGTTGTAGTTTATTTTTTTTAAGTACTTAATAGTGAAAGTATTTTTTTTTAAATATAAGTTACAGTAATCTTTTACCCATCAACGTATGGATCCTGTCGCTCAGATTCAGTAATTTGTAAAAGCGAGAAAAAGAAGGAATACATAATTGTGGAGTGAACTACCGTCTAACTTAGGCCGATGTACACGTTGGGTCAAGGTCTTGGGCCAGCTGTTGGGCCAACGTGTAGATGGCCAATTGGCGGTATGTTGGTTGTTCGCGACCACCCTGGTTTTTCGTGCACACATCATATTTTGGCCCAATATGCTGGTTCAGAACCTTGCGCTAATGTGTACAACTGTCTCTCTGACAGGGAGTCTTTTTTCATTTGTTTGTCTGTTCATTTACCTCTATAAAAAAGAAGTTACATGAAAAAGAGGACCAATGAGGATTTTCATGGCGACAATTTAAAAAAAGAGACGAGCTTTTCCGCTATAGCTAAAAGATGGCGTTGTACTAAAGTCAGGTTTCCTGATAGTCAAATAACTGAACTCGTTATTACCTAATCTGTGGCTTAGTTCTTCATCAATCATCAAAATAAACAGTTGAAATTAATTTGCTACGGAAACAGTTTAAATAAACGGAGTAGTGATTTTGATACGTGACTTTGAATCAACGCGTCCTGTCGAGGCTACCATCTTTTTTTTTTGTCATCTGGAAAAACTCTCGTTGTCGATGAAAAATATAACAGACATATAAGGGCATTTCAGTCACGCATTTCCTCATCATGCGTGTCGGAGTGAGACCCATATAGTATGAGTGAATGTTAAATCAGCGTGATGAAGTGGAGTTTATTTAACTCTAAAAGAAGTGGAATGCGTAAAGGAGGCGTTTACCACCCGCTCACGTCTTACATGCCCCGCTCCTCTGTTAAGCTGTAGGTCACTAATAACATTTGGAAAATGCCGAATTGACATAATAATTTACTTGTATAGCCTTACCCACTATAAAGTACATTATTCCTAACTATGGTGTGATGTGATATAAGATTGATCAGCTTATACAACGTGTAAACGAAAGGGCATATCATATCAGTATCTTATTTAGAGCGTCTGTGCATGATTTTAGACTAAAAGTTAGCTCTGGAAGTTAGTGTTTAGCTCGCTTGCCTTCGATCACTAAATTTAGTACCACCAAAGCGCACTAGAAGTAAATTATAATCCCCCTATGCTTACTTTTATCCTTACTTTTTTTACTTTTAGATGTCTATATAAGTAATTAATATATATATACCTATAGTATATAATAATATGTATTTTAGTATTAGGCTTTTATATTATGTATTTATTGTGTGTAATATCTATATATTTTTGGTCTTATAGAATAGTCCTATAATTATTATTATTTATTTATTAACAAAATATTTTACAAACATGATATGAAGTCTCTGCTTCCCGAACTAGGTAGACACCTGTATCTCAGGAATCAGTATCTTCTCCTATTTCTGTCCTTAAATATGTCAAGTACACACTGAACATTTTATGAACCCAAAAAATAATTTCTTACCAATTAAATTATCAAACCATTATTGCTATAAATCTTAATGTTTTGTCTATTGTCAATTGTGTTCCTATAACAGTGATGTTTTGTTAATGTATTGTTCTATATTTTAAGTATCGCCCTTTGTCTGCAAAAAAAAACTTTAAATTCGTTTTTCCTTCCGAGGGTATGCTATTATAATTTCTGTTCTATCTTGTTCAATGTATATTTGTATACTTATACATGCAATAAAGTGTTAAAATAAAAAAATAAGTGTTAAAATATACTTATGTGGTACCAAATTTACTGATCGGACGCAAACGAGCTAACCGGCAAATTATTAGCGATCGAATGCAAACATTTTTACGTGCTATGGCGGCAGAACTCGTCGTCAATTTCTACTACTGATGTTAGTGTTGCGCAGATATCGATACAATTTGAGTAGTTTTTACAATTAATTAGTAGATATAGTGCAGGTACATTTCGAATTGATATACCTTTTTCGTTACAGTTGAACAGTAACTAGTATGTTGCAGATTTCAAGGTTCCACATCAGCTAATTCAATGGTGCTGTTAATGTCCTCACGATAGGTTTTTAAGTATTCTAACGGGTCGTGAGCGCTAATGTAATCGCCGCCGGAGTACGCGATTCCATTTGTCTCGCGCGCGCAAATACGTAATTCAAGTAAGTGTCAATAGATGGCGTTGTTGCTAATTATGTATCAAAACGTTCTTTTTGTCAAAATGACCACTTCGTCTCGTTACATTTTTTGTTTAAATAATTTTTAACAACGCCACCTATTAACACAAATCTGAATTACATTTGTGTCGCTGTTTAAGCATTGTCATTTATAAGACGAAATCTGCGTCAGCGTAGGGCCCAAGTGAACTTATTGTTATATTCTATAAAAGAAAACCACTGCCTAGTACCTATGTATACTCGAAAGCCCAAACAGAAAATACTGGTGTCTCACTTAAATAGAAAATGATATACTTGAAATATATAAAAAAAAATATGATTTTACTAAAACACTTAAAAATTACAATTGAAATAAGAGTTAACTATAATTAAATAAACTTGCTTCATGCCCAAACTCCCAAAAAGGCTGACAATGACGTCTCTTACAATTTGTTCATGAACTGAATCTGAATAATTCGATTTATTTTCTAAGTGATTTTTTTAACTTAGTAGGTCTATTAGATCTCAAAGCATTTATAAGTATTTTTTTTGTATTATGTACATATATATAATATAACTTTTTATTTTGTTACTTAAAAATAGTTGTTGATTTGTTAGTTATTTTAGTGAACAAAATCGTGAGCGAATTTTTTTATAAATTGATACAGGGTGTACATTTTAATACGTTATGTATCAATGTGTAAAATCCAAAAGTGTCAAGTCAAAAATACTTTATTTTGTAGGTACACAGCGTACACTTCAAATGGTTTTTTAAATTTTTTAAGCTACTGCTTGTTCAATAGGTAATTTTCCCCTGAAACAAAAAGGAATATCGAAGGGTTGCACTTTAAAAAAAAACAGGTTTTTATATTACAAAAGGCAGAATATGTCTGCCTGTCTTCCGTGGTAAACCCACAAAACAAAATTGATAATGCAAATTACATATCCCTATATAAAAAAGGTTTAAGATAACGCCTCAGATGTGTATTGTTTTACTCATCGAGATGTCATTTAAACCCTCATTTAGTGTATCCAGTTTACCTAAGCATACCCTAAATTCCGAATCGTTATCTTCAATAATTCCTTACGTACACTTGACATGAATATCAGTCAACGCTAAATCTTACAGTAGCCGTGCCAATATACTACCTAATGCATCGCATTAAAATGACACCCTGTATTGTAATTATATTATATTATTTATAAATGGAATGATAAACGTATTTTTAATGTTTAAAACATATTGTCTCCTGTGATTTGAAATAATAAATGTTTTATTATACAAAATATTATTGTTTTTATACTTAGTTTTTATACAACATTGTTTGACACATAGAACGTTCTTTGTTGGAGTCACCTTTTCCTCCTTTTTTCTATGTATTCGCGTTCGACCACAACCTCATTTGCCCACCTAGCCAAGTGGCGAGCGTTTCTATAACAACAAACTCTAACGTTTCATATCTCGCAGCTGATTGGATGTCAATAAGTCATATAAATTTGACAACCAATCAGCTGCGAGAACTGTAGCATTAGCGTTTGTCGTTATAGAAACGTTTGCCACTTGTCTATAGGTCCTATATCCAATTTTTTTTAATGACAACGGGTTATCAATTGACCACAATAACAACTGATGTTAAGTGAATATCCAATTCTTCTATCCAATTAAGCCTCTGCTGCAGCAGACGAGCATCTTGAAGGTCATCAGATCTCATACCCTGCACTACTTTAACTGATGCGAAAAAATTGTATGGGCGGAACGGGGAACTTTGGATTGCAGAAATTACCACGGAACAATTTTTTTATTATTATATAATAAATAATAATGTGTATTTGCTAAAAGAAAGAAAACCAAATTCATTATTGTTTTGTAGGAAAGAATATACTGGAGGAGTTTTTTTACCTTAAGGAAAAAAATTGGGCATATTAGGTAAGTGAAATAGAAGGCATTGGCATAGGTAGTGTTTTTTTAAGACGCACGCCATTTATATGCTTACTGGCGGCATTCGTAGGGTTTGAATCATGCGAAATTAATTTGGAACTCATATTTTCAATTGCCAAAAAACAAAGCGGAGTGATGATTTCACGAATGAACTAACAAGTTTTAAAGATGAAATTATGAAATCAATGACCGCACTTTTTTCTAGTCAGGAGACGATAATTAACAATGTATGTACAACATTGAAACACATACAAAATACAAATCAAAATATAGAGAGTTCGGTTTCGTTTCTTCATAAGCAAAACAAATAATTATATGCTAAAATTGAAAAACTTGAGTCTCAAGGTAGGGAGGATCGAGAATATATAGTACTTTTAGAGGCAAAGATTGTAGAAATGAATATGTCGGGTAATAACTCAAGTTCCCAAAAGTAAGCGTAATCTTAAGCCATGGACCACTGAAGGTATTCTACGATGTATTAGAAATAGGAATAAAATGTAAAAGAAGCTACGTATCTCGTAGATACCGCAATTACTGTAACAAATTAATTAAAAAGTTAAAACGCGCATATCAAAGAAAATTATTATTATCATCTACAAAAAACTCCATACGTCTTTGGTAAAATATTAAATATATCACTAACACGAGATTGATATAAAGTGATAACTCTGATGTACTTTATATCAAATCTACCCCTTCTGCCTCTATAAACACTGCCAATAAATATTTCACAAATGTAGGTAAATTATTGGCTGAACAAATAAAAAGTAATGGAAATATGTGAAAACAAACCGGTTCTTCTGTAAGGAACAGCAATTATGTATCATCATTTGTACTATTTGACACTGATTCGCAGGAAGTTCACGACGTGCTTATGAGCTTGAAATCTGAAAGCGCTCCAAGATGGGATGGTATCTCCGCTGTTTTTCTCAGGTTGGCGAAAAATGCGTTGGTTCCAGTGCTCGCTCACCTGATCAATAACATCTTTCTGTAACGGACCAAGTCTCTTCGTTATGATTCACAAACATATTTGAGGCTAGCAATTTACCCCGGCTTTATTCGAATTTTATTTAGACTGCATTTTAAGATTAGATTAGATAATTTCTTCGCACAACATGTAATGCAATAATTGTTGTATGGCGGGGCAATTATTAGTATGAGTCACAGTCCATCTACTAAAGAGAATTGTATCGAAATCGGAGCAGTAATTTCTGAGATAGGGTTGTATAGACAGGCAAAGTGAGGAACGGAAACTATAGCATATTTGAGTGTAAATTTTCATACAACAAACCAAATTGCGCCCAATCTTGAGGAACCCTAATTCTATAGCGCAATAGAGGAAAGCCTCTGGTATCGCCAAAAGTCATACGTCATAACAAAAGAAGTTAGCTTGTGATCCATCGAACTTTCTAGAAGGAATGGAAATTTGCATTTTAAATATAGAAGGGACGCCTCGGGTGTCATCGAAAGTCTTGCGACGAAAACAGAAGAAGTGAATTTGTGTTCCATTGTTCTTTTCAAAATCAAAAATTCGAAATTTTCACGGCGTCCTTTTGCGTGGGTATAAAAGGTGAGGGGGGGGAGAGACGCGGTTTACTCGGAGGCGGATCGCAGCACAGGGAAGACGGAGAAAAAGTCGACGGACCTCGGCAGAAGTGGATCAAGATAGTGATAAGTGGAGTTCAGTGCGGACATCCGGATTTACTAGGTGAGTAGTTGATTACTCCAGGACGGACCGTGACGAAGCAGTCAACACGAAGAAGAGGACAGACGCGGGATACACCAGGACGGACCGAGACGGAGCAGTCAACACGAAGAAGAGGTCGGCGGACCACAGCAGATCCAATACAAGGCGCGGAGACTGTGAGAAGCGGGGAGCAGTGCGGTCATCCGGGTTCTCCAGGTGAGTAGTTTGATTATTACTATTGCATATTTGCGTCTTAACCTATTTCTAAACGCTGACATGCTAAGAAGAGGTCGCCATCTGTCTAGAAGGTTATTTATTTGCAACAGTCGCAAGATAGGGAGAGCAGGCAATTGTTTGGTGTTACCCGACATGATAAAATGGGTTCGCTACCTGTTTATAAAGCTATTTGTTTATAACAGTCGCAAGTTAGGGAGAGCAGGCAATTGATAGGCGTTACCCGACATGCTAAGATGTGTTCGCTATCTGTTTATATTGTTTATAAGATGAGTTCGCTATCTGTCTAGAAAGCGCAAGTTAGGGTGAGCAGGCAATTTCTAGTCGTTACCCGGCATGCTAAAACAGGTTCGCTATCTGTTCAAACATTGCAATGTAAACAGCTACAAGTCTGAGAGTGTATAAACTAGTAGGTATCATATGTGTTTAGAAACTAAGCTAGTCATATTTGAGGCATTCTCGTAGGAAGACGACCAGGTTATAAGGGAATGGGGGTAGTGGGCGACAGGTTCTAAGCCTTTAGCAGTGAGTTGTTTAGGTTAGATAGCCCGACGAAGAGCATTCAGAATGCAAAGACTGAATTATTTTTGATTTGAGGACTCGGCCTTCCGAGTTATCGAGGCACAGAAATTAATAGACCCAATTTGTCTAATAAACATTCGTGACGCTACCTGTACTAATCCTACTTAAAGAAATCGTCGTCGGGAAGCCTCTCGGATATTTGAAGATAGTGGGAGTCATTCCGGAGCAGGCTGAGCAGACTCCTAGGGAGGTTCCTTGCCCAAAGGGATAGGGACTGATCTAAATATAAATGACAGCCATTTTCCTTAAATATACTTGGGAAATTCCGATGTTACGATTTATCTAAGGTAATTTTACCTGGAACGTACTGAACGGCTGAACTAATGCGTAGTTAAGTTCCATTTACTTACACAAGAATAGCTTGATCCATCCGTTTGTGTTTATCTATATTTTTATCCTATATTTATTGTAATTGAGCCAACCAGTCAAGAGCTGAACTGATAACCAAATCAGGTACGACCGCTTAAAGAATGAAATATACAGTTAAATTTACTGAATTTATAGCTTGAAATAATAAGCTAATTTTGTTGTACGTTACTAATTAGGACAGGCTGAGCAGTTCCTATTAGCCTCTCTTCTGCTAGAGAACGTAGAAGATGCTAACTACTTCATGTTGGTAATATACAGCAACATAAGCCATAAGGGCCAAGCAGAGCAATGCCCTTTATATAGCGAATTCCAGAGAATGATGGAATAGCTATTCTTCAACTAACTGTGATGGGTGAAACACATCATAGTTTTTTAATCCTCGAAACTATCATTTGAGAGGTCGAATCTGATTTAGTACATCTATTTCGTTATATATATTTATTACCAATATCTAAGTTTTATGTCCTCTTATAGAGATAAGTCGTCATATCTGACATACACTGTTTGAGTGATTAAAGGCTCTTCTCCCATAAGCATAGAGGAATAACAAGTTAAGAAATGTTAGCGGCAGACGGCTATCCCGTCCGGAGACGCGGCCGATGGTAGCTGGCTATGATCAGCGGAAGGTTACTTCCGGAGCGGGGAGGGGCTCCTACTTTACCGCACCAAAACTAGTTTGTTTACTAGTCTATTTAATGTTATATAGTTTCAAGTGGTATCTGGTCAGTCAGGGTTCCTAGGTCCAATAAGAGAATGCTTTATACTAATTTATCCAAGGTATTAGATAGAGCTTCCTAGATACAGTAGGGTTAGTAGGGTAATCATTTCAGATTCCGTCAGGCATTGTTCTGTAGACCAATTAGTTAGGGATTAGAAATACATAACCAATAGGTAGAGAGAAGTTAGTTAGATAAGCATTTCTACGTTCCTAAAAGGATTTGGTTTACTATCGGACACAACGTAGCACTAGACGAATCACAAGGCCATATATAATTCTGAAACCATTCCAAATGTCTATATGTACTTAGTTACTTTTTAGGGTTCCGTAGGTAAAATGGTTCTCACGCGAGAGTTCCGTAGGTAGGTAAGTTAGAGTCGGTTAATTAGGTAGGCTAAAGGTTTAGCGTGTTACATTCATCATCATCATTCCATTTTATTATTTTTAATTATTATAAATAATTTATTTCTTCACACCACTTCTTTCATCACGTACATATTACGGGCAGTACTGTAAGGAGAATATCCTTCAGCGTATCCTTCACATAAAACTTTACTAGTTATTAGAAAATATTACTTTTCTAGGGCAACCTTGCCGTCTTACTAGGGGTCATATTCTCAAAATAACTAGTCTAGTAACACACCACAACCACTCTACTCCATTTTACACTTTAACCTATTTAAGTACCTATTTATTTACATTTATTAATAATTATTTATAATCTTATCCATTCGGGATGGAAGTTTTTGTTTAGGTGGGTTTAAGGGGGGGGGCGTTACAATTCGAAAAAGGTGTATTTCCTTCGTTACTCAAACGAGCAATTGACACACCTATCCATAAGGATGGAGACGGAGACGATATGAACAACTTAGGGTTCATTTCAGTTCTTCCAGCTATTTCGAAATTCCTAGAAAAATTAATAAATAAAAGACTAATATATAATATAATAATAATGTCTTTGCACAAACACACAGCGCCATCTAGGTCCACAGTAAGCATCTAGGCTTGTGTTATGGATACCAGATGGTTGATAAACTATACAAATACATTTTTTTTTGTAAATAAATACATGTATAAATGGAAAACATCCATAACTCGGGTACACATGTCAGTATTCATCATACAAACATATGCCCCTAGCGGGATTCGAACCCGATTAATAAAATACGTAGATAAATTTAAAATACTATCACCATCACAATACGGCTTTCAAAGAGGTAAATCAACGGAAGATGCAATCTCTGCATTAACTACACTAATTTCTGACAACATGGATAAAGGGAAAAAGTATTGCAGTATTTTTGGATTTGAAAAAAGCATTTGATACCGTCTCTGTTCCGACCCTTAATCAGAAGTTAGAATCGATTGGTGTAACGAGTATTCCTTTTAACCTAATGCATGACTACTTGAGTGACAGAAGTCAGTGCGTGAGAATTAACTCATATATCAGCCAATTTGAGAAAATAGAGTATGGTGTCCTCCAAGGGACTGTACTCGGCCCCACCCTCTTTTTCATCTACATAAACGAGTTATTATCCCTAAACATAGTAGATGCAAAAATGCTTGCATTTGCTGATGATACAGCTGTAGTATTTACAGGTACCACTTGGTAAAGGACACAAAAAATCACCGAGCTAGAGCTATTCAAAATTAAAACATGGTTAAACGAAAATCTTCTTACTTTAAACGCTCTGAAACAAACTATATATGCTTTACACTAGACAAACGTACTGAACCTGATGAACATCTTAATATAAAAATTCACGATTGTAAAGATTTCTCAACCTGTAAATGCCCTGTCATAGAGAAACTAAACAACACAAAGTATCTTGGTATGGCACTCACAAATAGAATTGGTCTCAAATAGAATAAAAAACTGATCCGGATCTTCAAAAATCTACGCCATGTTGCCACAAACCACTAATATACAGAATATATACTGCACCAGCACAATCAATAATTACCTATGGTATAACAATCTGGGGAGGTGCGTCAAAGACAAAGTTTATAGAAGTTGAAAGAGCTCAGAGAGCCCTGTTAAAAGTGATGTACTTTATCTGACGTTTATATCCAACTAGCGACCTGTATGTACACTGCGATGTATTATCAGTAAGAAAGTTCTACATTTTACAAACCGTACTACGAAAGCACACTTCATTGACATACGATTCTAAGAAACTAGAAAAGAGAAAAAAGCACATTGTGGCTGAAACGAATTATTGTTGGACAACCTTTGCTAAACGTCAATATACCTCACAATCCATCAATATGTATAACAAAATAAATAAAATTTTAAATATATACCCATCAAATCGACACGAAGTTAAAATTAAACTGATGAAATGGTTGAAATCAATTCAGTATGACGAAATAGAGAAACTCCTTGGACATAGCTAAGATAAACAAAACATACACAAAACCACAAAAACACACACACATAATAATAAGAATTGTTTAAAATTAAGTGGTAGTATCTAATCTATTAATAATTACAATGTTTACTATGCTTAGTTAAGGAAGAGCAAGATTTTCTGGCACAGGTATGCCTAAAAGGAAATCTTAACAATACGTTGCATGTGATTCCTAAAGAAAGAAATAAGCATTATTCATTTTTCATTTTATCAAACTCGAGAGGTTCACTTGTAGCCACTGAAGAGTTTCACTATTCACCTCTTCTATATTATCAGACCAATAGCAAGCAAGTGTTATGTAATTCGAATATAATAATTTGAAGATCGATTAGTGTAGAGGATAGTGGCCCTGTCAGGGAAAGCCACCTTTCACGACGCTCAACTTCTTATTGTTGTACTTGACACCTCCATCTACCGTCGGCATCCCAGGTGGACCCCTAGCACCCCTCGCAAACTACCCCCAAACAGGTCGCCAAAAGCAATATTAGGAAAACGCACGCTAAACGTCTGTCATGTGAACCTAGCCTTAAAGTATCGGAAGAAAGGCGCGCCCAACGACAGATCGCGTCGCGCCAAGGCAACGCTCACATTCTGTCGAATGCTACGATTACTGACACAACGGCATCTGTGGAGTAGTCTGAGAATGTGTTACATTATATATTTTTTAGTTTACATGGTTCGGGTCCACATCACGTTTATTATGCTTAGCTAGCGAGTAGGTACGCAAGGCTCCCTCTCTCCAACAGCGCGTAACGAGATCGTACTATCTAACTCGCATTATAACTACTTGACATTGATTGTTAATGGCGGTATTTGGTGGCAAATAGTTGATTGATAATTTTCATCGGGATTCCTTACACAACACTCGCAGACTGTGCAGAAATACTTTTTTTTTTTTATTAAAAATTGGTTTCGCGTTTGACTACAATCTCACCTGATGTAGCCGAAGATGTATCACGCGCACCCGGTAAATGCCTATTCACTCTAGACTTGAAGATTCCAAGGTTGTAAGTGTCGGGAAAAACCGACGCGGGCAGTGAGTTCCATAATATCTTAGCACTACATACGAATGCCGCCATATTATTATTATTTTTTTTTTAATATCTTTGCAGATACACACAGCGCCATATAGTTCCACACTAAGCAAATATGTATTATGGATACCAGATGGTTGATAAACTACACAAACACATTTTTTTTTGTAAATAAATACAAATATAAATGAGCATCCGTAACTCGGGAACACATGTCTGTATTCATCATACAAACATATGCCCCTAGCGGAATTCGAACCCGCGATCTTTTCGTATAGCAGTCAGAGTTTCTAACCACTACATCAAACAGATCGTACACTACACTACACAAACCATAATGCGCCGCGTATCGCTGAAAAAACAAACATAATAAATTCTAAGGTCGTTTCTACACATTCCCCTGTGTATAAAGCACGCGGCCTGCGTCTGACCGGGTAACATTTGCCAAAGGTTAAGTTTAACCCGCCGACGGTTAAACCCAACGGTTAACTGCACGATGGCGATAATGCGCTAATCTTCGCAAATAAACCATGTACGATTGGTTGGATCGACACCTGAGGATAATGTCTAGTTGGACCTTCATGGTGTAGGTAGAGTGGTGTCACATCGCGGCTGTTGCAAAGGTCCGGTTGGGTCCAGAGCTGCGTTCACAACGACAACTTTTTACTGTAGCCGTTCCGCACCCCAGAGTATGACGCTCGGTTGGCACAATCCAACCGTTCCGGACCTCAGAGTATGACGCTCGGTTGTCACAATCCAACCGTTCCGAACCTGAGAGTATGATGTTCGGTTGTCACAATCCAACCGTTCCGCACCTCAGAGTATGACGCTCGGTTGTCACAATCCAACCGTTGCGAACCTCAGAGTATGACGCTCAGTTGGCACAATCCAACCGTTTTGTACCTCAGAGTATGACATATGGTTGTCACAATCCAACCGTTCCGAACCACAGAGTATTACGCTCGGTTAGCACAATCCAACCGTTCCGAACCTCAGAGTATGACATACGGTTGTCACAAGCCAACCGTTGCGAACCTGAGAGTATGATGTTCGGTTGTTACAACTCACAATACAACCGTTCCGCACCTCAGAGTATGACCCTCAGTTGGCACAATCCAACCGTTTCGTACCTCAGAGTATGACATTATGGTTGTCACAATCCAACCGTTCCGAACCACAGAGTATTACACTCGGTTAGCACAATCCAACCGTTCCGAACCTCAGAGTATGACATACGGTTGTCACAAGCCAACCGTTGCGAACCTGAGAGTATGATGTTCGGTTGTTACAACTCACAATACAACCGTTCCGCACCTCAGAGTATGACCCTCAGTTGGCACAATCCAACCGTTCCGCTCCTCAGAGTATGAAGCTCGGTTGGCATAATCCAACCGTTCCGCTCCTCAGAGTATGAAGCTCGGTTGGCATAATCCAACCGTTCCGCACCTCAGAGTATGACACTCGGTTGTCACAAGCCAACCGTTGCGAACCTGAGAGTATGATGTTCGGTTGTCACAACTCACAATACAACCGTTCCGCACCTCAGAGTATGACGCTCGGTTGGCACAATCCAACCGTTCCGCTCCTCAGAGTATGAAGCTCGGTTGGCATAATCCAACCGTTCCGCTCCTCAGAGTATGAAGCTCGGTTGGCATAATCCAACCGTTCCGCACCTCGGAGTATGATACTCGGTTGTCACAAGCCAACTGTTGCGAACCTGAGAGTATGATGTTCGGTTGTCACAATCCATCCGTTCCGCACCTCAGAGTATGACGCTCGGTTGGCACAATCCAACCGTTCCGCACCTCAGAGTATGGTGCTCGGTTGGCACAATCCAACCGTTCCGCACCTCAGAGTATGGTGCTCGGTTGGCACAATCCAACCGTTCCGAACCTCAGAGTATGATGTTCGGTTGCAACTATACAGGGCGTCCCAAAGTTATGGGACATGAAGGGGAAGTACCTTAAATATCGTAGATAGTGAATTTTGCTCAAAGAAGACTTTATGTTATTTTTAAAAGTTAGTAATTCTGCATTCATAGATTTTCTAAAAATTATTTGCTTCGGCTGGGAATCGAACCGACTCAAATGTGAAAAAAAAAACACCCTACTTTTATGATGCCAATCGAAAGAATAGCTAAAAAATAATAACTCTGCCTAAGTAACATAGTATTTTAAAAGAAAGGAACAACGTGAAATTAATCATTTTAATCAAATAAAAAACATACATGAAACTGCCGTAGTCAATTAAGTAGGTATTTTTTTGTAAATTAATTAATTAAATTACGTATTGAAATACAAGTTTTATCATTTCATCTACACGTGCACTTATAATAAGGAAAACTATGTTAGTACCTATTTTATGAAGTGGGTACTTATTTACGAATAATCAATGCTATCTTTGGAATGATAATATCGCTACTTTTCGAACGTCGTCGGCAATAAATAACTTTCTTGAAATTTGACTCAATCATTTTATGTTGTTCCTTTCTTTTAAAATACTATGTTACTTAGGCAGAGTTATTATTTTTTAGCTATTCTTTCGATTGGCATCATAAAAGTAGGGTGTTTTTTTTTTCACATTTAAGTCGGTTCGATTCCCAGCCGAAGCAAGTAATTTTTAGAAAATCTATGAATGCAGAATTACTAACTTTTAAAAATAACATAAAGTCTTCTTTGAGCAAAATTCACTATCTACGATATTTAAGGTACTTCCCCTTCATGTCCCATAACTTTGGGACGCCCTGTATAACCACCAAAGTCTATAGTTGGATAATGCTCTGATGTTTGTTTAATGTCAACATTATGTGGATTTTAGGTTATAAGAAAGGGAACTTATTAATTAAAAGTCTTTGGTATTTTATAATAAACAATGATTTCCTTCGTGGTTTGCTAAACGACGGAATTCTCCATAACGTTGGTAACGGTTTATAACATGATGGCGTATATTTGTATGTCCCAGGAATGCCATCATCAGCCGAAAGATGTGCACTGCTGGACAAAGGCCTTCCCCAAATCCAGCATCCAGCTGTCCCGGGATATTTATATATCTAATATTACATTAACATTATGCCCCTAGCGGGTTTCGAACCCACAACCTCTAGACATAGCGTTCAGAGTCTCTAACCCCTACACCAAACAGATCGTCAAATGGCTGTTGAAAATGCATTCGAATCTCAAAAATGGATAACCTTCGCTGACTGTACTAGTAGTCGTAGTGAAGGCAAATGTCACCATTTTACGAATCGATCCTTTGAAAGTAAATAGGCCCTTGACTAGCATGGCCACACGTTAAGAATTTATTTTAAGACATGGAATTAGAATATTTTTTGGTTATAATATTATCTTAGCTGCCATTATTATCCTCTGGTGGCAACAACTACAGTCAAAGTCAAAAACGCTTTATTTTTGTACACAGTATTTGTATTTTTTTACACAGGGTACACTTAAAATAGTCAATTTTACATTTTTTAAGCTACTGCTTGTTCAAAAGGCAATTTTCCAATGTGAAGGACAAGCAAGAAACGCAAGGGGTTGCTCTTTTAAAAACAGGCTTTGATTTTACATAAAGGTTCTTATATTACAAAAAGGTTTTTATATTTTATTATTAATTGTGAAATAGCGTCGCATGCGAACAATCTGATTATGTCCAGGGATGGTTATGGGAATAAGTTTCTGTTTTATAGTTACTTTGAATTTATTGAGAGGAAGATTATGTCAACTGGAAACTCATTGAAGAAACATAACCCTTACTGACTTTACGGAGGCGACTTATGTGACATACATAAAGGTTTTTATATTACAAAATGGTTTTATATTTCATTATTAATTGTGAAATAGCCTGCATGCGAACAAGCTGGTCATGTACGGGGATGTTTATCATCTAAATAGTATGATATTTTAAAATATACTTTCTTGATAAGTTTCTGTTTAAATTTATTGAAAGGAAGATCTGCTGCTGCAAATCTGCAGATTGCTGCCTTCCCACCCTTTCATCTTTCTATATTTTTATACTTTATGTACTTTGCTAATTTTGTGATGGATAAATGTATTTTTATTTTATTTCGTTTATAATATTAGCTTTTCGCCCGCGGGTTCGCCTGCGTGGATTAACTTTATCGATGTTTAATTTTTATCCTTCGGGAACTACTCACTTTATCAGGATAAAAGTATCCTATAGTTTAATCCCGGATATGTTCTATCTATATACATTCATAAAAATAGCATTCATAATCCCAATATCCCCTATATCGGGAATCGAACCCGCTATCTTTGTATTACAGTCAGGGTTTCTAACTACACCAAACAATTTCTTGATCAATATCTCCTAATCATTTAATTTCATATTATTGATTTAGAAGAGAGTTCCACTGAGTTTCACAGTAAACCTACACTTAAATAACTTAAGTCATTTTACGTGGGAACTAGTCTGGGAAGAACCGGATAGCTAGCTCACTGAAAGGTATAAAACTAAAAATAGATACGGCATTTATGGATTTGATTGGTGAATGGTTTATTTTCTAGTCTACAGGTCACTAAATAACATTCTATGGAACTTGCTATGTAAACAAACCGCCATATTGAAATTGTTTTTTTTTTCGTTTTATTCTATCCTCTAGGAGAAGGCAAAGGGATCTAGCCCATAACAGCCATGTCTTATTTCTCTTATTTCTTCAGTTTGTAAGTCAGTCTCAGTCAAAACAAGTAATTCGTCGTATACTTGGCGTATACAGAATCTAAGTAGTCACGGTCAAGTAATTCTTCAGTAAAGTGGCAGAATGCTTTACAAAAGATTTTGGCGGCTTCTTGTGGGAACCCGAAAGCTCCGTTACGCACTTTAATTTACACTTTCCTTCACTTGTACACCATCACTAACGTTTGCTGCACAACATTCTGCCATTATTAAGCTTCAAAAGTTAGAATGCACAAATTATAAGAATTATAAAGAAAAATGCAACTTCACTCGCCGAGTTCCCGCCAAAAAGCCTTATTGAAATTGTCTCTGAATAATGAATTTACTAGTGATGGGCAAGATCTTACTTACTCCTTTACTTATGTCACACCATATCGAATAATAAAATGTCGATAGTAAAAAACAAGTAGGTACGAGAGGATCTGAGATCGTCTTTTTAGTCTAGTAAGTACACTTAACTTCCTATAATTTCAAAGACCGTGATTTTTTGCACATGGGTAGAGTACACCTGTCAGTGAGAGAATAAAAAAAAAATCTAACAAATCGGTAGCTTGCTTTAGTTATGATATACATATTTAGTAATAAAACATAGACTATTATGATTAAAATTACCACTGTGAATTACATTGCGTAGGAGAATACACTTAGAACCCCTGTAACAATTTTCAAAAAAATCGAGCCATAACTTCTTTACAATTATTATGAAAGATTTCACCGAAGGCAAATATCACGATTCAATAAACTATTTTTAGAAAACGTAAAGTGGCTATTGATTAATTTTTTAGAAAATAGTTTTAGAAGATCTTGTACAACGCAATGAAGTGCACAGTGGTAACTTTAATTTAATATTGTAGGTTTTATAACTAAATACCTAATACAAACAATACTATACCTAAAGCAAACTCCTGATGCGGTAAAAAATATTTTTTACAATATCACTGACAGGTACTCTGTCAATGTACAAAAGATCAGGGCCTTTAAGATTATAAAAAGTTACACCCCTAAATATGCATATCTTGACTGGACTATTGTTTACATAGCAACTTCCATAGAATGATACTTTACATGACACCCCCTACAAACACAAGATACTATGTACATTTATGTATAAGGTGGCGAGCAATAAATTCTTTGGCTTTAACTCAATAATATTAACTTTTGTTAATTGTGCAATAAAGAGTATTTGATTGAATGATTGATTATATTTCTCATTACATAACAATAGAATACTTTCTTTGGTTGTTTAAAATAATAATTAATAAGTATCTTTCGCTTTGGTTATTCTTCTTTTTATTTATGACTGAGCAATAGTTGGTTATATAAATTGTTAAACTTATAAGCTAGTTTAAGTTTTGGTGTTTTTTTTCTTTTAGGGTTAACTTAAAGTTAAAAATTTGAAATTTTCTCTTTGATCAATAATTATGTCAACTATATCATTGTTTTGTTTAAATAAAAACTAAGACTATTTTTGGGAAGAAACTGCCTACTGTAACACAGTGAAAACTAGTACAGTTGGCAGAACTTCATTGTTAAAGTGCTGTATACATGAAATAAAGAGATTTATTTATTTATTTTATTTATTTAACTTTGATATCGTCGTTTGATATTGGTCTAGACCCCAAAATATACAATTAAAAGCTAAATATCCTCGAAACGGTTTAACCGATTTTAACCGCCTCCGTGGCTCAATGTAAACAACATTGGGTTTACGATTCGGAGGTCGCGGGTTCGATCCCCAGCAGGGTACATGTTTAAGTACTCGGTTTGGTTGGTGGAAAAGCATTTTAAATGCCAGCCTGGCTAGCTACAACATTGTTGCTTGGCGGCAGATTTAGATAAGATGGTGGTAGCTAGCCAGGCGGACATTTTAATATGCCCTACCACCAACCAAACCGAGTACTTAAACATGTACCCCGCTGGGGATCGAACCCGCGACCTCCGAATCGTAAACTCAGTGTTGTTTACATTGAGCCACGGAGGCGGTTAATTAATAGCATTATAATAGCATTGTTGTGTTCCGGTTGTCAGGGATAATATAGCCAGTCCCGCAAATGTGTTGAGGTTTCTGGGTCAGTACGCTTCCACCTTCGACTTCATCTTCGCTTAACATCAGGTGTGATTGAGGTCAAGTACTTACCATCCTGTTGTGCATAAAAAAAAAACAAATTCCATCAAACATGGCTTAGAACGTAATTCAGGGTTTACTCTTAAATACTAAAAAGAAATAGAAAACCCTCGTCCCCCTAAATCATCGAAACGGCTGAAACGTAGTTTTCTAATAAGAATAAATAATAAATATCCTTAGACATACACACAGCGCCATCTAGGTCCACAGTAAGCAACTACAGGCTTGTGTTGTGGATACCAGATGGTTGATATACTACATAAATACTTTTTTTTTTGTAAATAAATACTTATTATAAATTTAAACATCCATAACTCGGGTACATATGTCCGTATTCATCACACAAACATGTGCCCCTAGCGGGATTCGAACCTGCAACCTTTTGGTATTGTGGTCAGAGTTGCTAACCACTACACCAAACAGGTCGTCAAACTTGATGACTGGAACCTTATTATAAAAGAGTGGTTTCGGGACTCAAATAGAATAGATCCAACCCGTCCCTTCGCGTGGGGACACCCATAACTTTTCACCAAAAACATCTCCAGTTTTGCACGTTTAAAACGACGATGGGCTCACCTCCTGTAACGTGTTCATTTCTCTATATTTCATAAGGTGAACAATGGATGTCGTTTAAATCATAAAACTTTTGACCGCCTCCGTGGCTCAGTGTAAACAACATTGGGTTTACGATTCGGAGGTCGCGGGTTCGATCCCCAGCAGGGTACATGTTTAAGTACTCGGTTTGGTTGGTGGAAAGGCATTTTAAATGCCAGCCTGGCTAGCTACCACCATCTTATATAAATCTGCCGCCAAGCAACAATATTAATAGCATTGTTGTGTTCCGGTTGTCTGAGATAAGATAGCCAGTCCCCCAAATGTGTTGAGGTTTCGACCTCATCTTCACTTAAAATCAGGTGTGATTGAGGTCAAGTAACTATACGTTGTGCATAAAAAACAAAAAAAAAATGTTTGGGATATGTCTGACCACAATTTGGGATAAAGGTCATGACGTTATGTATATGTACATATATGTTATTTATACGTCAATCAAGAAAATGTATATCGACAAGTGTAAATTGCATTTTGTAATAATTTGTACATCATAATAATATAATATAAACAACTGTACGTGCAGCATTTGAACTGGTATCTCCATCGGTGTGAAATACCAAATGCGGTATGCGCGCGCGCAAGTGAAGGTCTACTAAAGAGGATCGCGGCACATTAGAAAGGGATCCGACATGTCATGAACCAGAGCAGCCGCCAGAGCGATTGCTGTAGGTATACGAAGCAATTTTGCTTTTTTAATATAAACTAACAAGGCTTTACTAACCCGTACTACTCTTTATCCCAATGGTAATATGATAGGATAATAATAATAATAAATATTTCGAACACTTACACCAATCATCTAGACCCAATCTAAGCAAAGCTTGTGCTATATAAAAATACATAAATATTTATATAAACATCCAAGACTCGGGAATAAATGTTCGTATTCATCACACAAACATTTACCCCTCGCGGGATTCGAACCCGCAACCGTTGGTTTCGCTGATAGGGTCACTATCCACTACACCAATCGGTCGATAGGAAAAATAGTAAAATACACAATATTAATAGTTTTTTAGTTAGTCGTCATCATCATCAGCCCGTAAACATCCCACTGCAGAGATATAGGCCTTCCCTCATATATGAGGGAGTATTGGGCCATAGTCCACCACGCTGGCCCAATGCAGGTTGGGGACTTCACATGCCTTTGAATTTTTATTTCTCAGGCATGCAGTTTCCTCACGATATTTTCCTTCATAGTTTTAAGAGCAGTCGGATAAATGCATATAAGTAATTAAATTAAATTTAAAAACTCATTGGTACATGACTTGCCTGGGAATCGAATCCGTACCTGGACCGGACCGGACGAGAAGTATTAGGAATAATATGGATACTGGATGAGAATAATTCAACGAGTTAATATTTGACCTCAATCACACCTGATGTTAAGCGAAGGTTAGGCCGAAGGTAGACGTTTTTATATCTGACAACCGGTACATTAAATGCTGTTAACATTGCTGTTGGGCGGCGCGGCGGAGTTAGATAAGATAGTGGCAGCTAGTCAGGCGGACATTTAAAATACCCTACCACCAACTAAACCGAGTACTAAACCACAGATTACTAATAAGTTACTAACTAAACCCCGAACCCACCAAAAAACATTGAAGTGAATCGAGGTGCGATTTTTTTGGGTTAAGTGTATCCCCTGACTTAGGCTCTGTTTCACCACCTGCTGATAAAGATCCGGATAGTCTATCCAAAAGTTATCACACAGATAACAAACACATTTCTGTTTCACCACTCTCGGTTAGTTTTAACTGGCAGATAAAGTGTCATATATCATAACAGTCAGTTCAAGTGGTTGATATTTTTTTATCTGACGGATAATTGGAATGTTTTTTACGTGGCTGGCAACTTTAAGAACTTTGCTTTTTGTATGTCGGTAGTATTAGCTTTGTAATCGGGTTGAAAATAAGTTTGCATGTAAATTGGATTTATTTGAGCTTCTGGAAGATGAATTTGACGACTTTCTCGGACGTATAGCACTACCTCAGAGGCGTCGAATGGTGCGGAATCGTCCAAATTATATTTTGCTATAGGATGATCAAGACTTTAAGATTAGATTCGGTTGACAAAAGAAGCAGTAACTTATGTGTTATTTTATGAAAGGATCAAAGTGAGTGAAGTGATGAATGCAAGCGTTCCGTTTTACGTGATGGAATTTTGTAATATGTAATTTTTTTTTTGCATTTAAAAACTGAATTATAAAAAAATAAACCATAATTCAAAGAATAATGCACTCGTAAAAATGTTATTTGGAAAAAAATCAATTTTTCAAGATTATATGAAACGTAATGTGCTATAAAAGTTTTCTGTAACGGAACATGATACTCGAAAAGCGACGTTGCCACTCCGACTGTAAAGCAAAGTATTGGAAAATTAAAGCAAAGTTTATCAGACACTTAGATGGTGAAACAGGAGAAAAATATCAGCTAGCTTTAACTTAGATAAGCTATCTGCTAGATTGCTATCTGAAATTTTATAAGAAGGTCGTGAAACAGAGCCTTAACATTGTAAAATACCTGACAATGTAATAAAGAAAATAAACAGATACGTGTAATGATTTATTCAATTGTAAAGCTGTCTGTCTGCCTGTCAGCTCGGTAGCTTCACACCCCTGTCAGTCGTGCCACTGACTGTCGGTTAACCTCGAGTTTTAATTTGTGATATCTTAATTGTATAGTTAAGGCTAAGTTCTAACTATAGTCTTAATATAGAATAAATTTCAGAAAGGTGTGATACATAATGTAAATAAAAGGCCAATGACACGAGCTCACTACACACACTCAATGAGATAGCTGACAGAACAGATTTTGTCATATGCAGTATGAGCGAATTTCAAAAAGTCGCGTTATTTGTACTATGTTATTTAGTATAGGTAGATATAGTTGGTATACATCATTGTCATTAGTTAACTATCGCATTGGAATAATCTGTAATGTTAGTTATAAACTTGGTAAATAAATAAATCATTTTTTTTATGCACGACGGGTTCGTACTTGACTTCAATCACACCTGATGTTAAGTGAAGATGAGGTCGAAGGTGGAAGCGAACTGACCCGGAAACCCCAACACATTTGGGGGACTGGCTATCTTATCTCTGACAACCAGAACTCAACAATGCTATTAACATTGCTGCTTGGCGGCAGATTTAGATAAAATGGTGGTAGCTAGCCAGGCGGACATTTAAAATGCCCTACCACCAACCAAACCAAGTACTTACACATGTACTCCGCTGGGGATCGAACCCGCGACCTCCGAATCGTAAATCCAATGTTGTTTAAATTGAGCCACGGAGGCGGTTAGATACATTTTATGTTTCTCTATCTCATCTCATCTATCTCTTATCTAAGTCCGCCGCCCAACAGCAATGTTACCAGCATTTACATATTATATTTAATTATTCAAGTGGGCGTGCAGGGCCAAATTCAAAACCATGAGGAATGAGAAAAGTACTCAAAGGTGTCTCGGGTCCGATTGTGATGAAAACTAATACTGCATCATTGGAAAGAAGAAGAAAGAAGAAAGAAAAAATTCTTTGGATTTTGAAAAATCAATATTCCTTGTCAGAAATCGAAACCGTTGATTTTGAAAAAATAACACACACTTTATTATTCGACCACTAGTTTTCCGCCCGCGAATTTGTCCGCATGGAAGATTTCTTCAAAATCGGATCAGAAAAAAAATTTGCTTATATGTTAATTAGCTAACCCGTCTACCAACCAAATATCAAAAGGGTTTCCGGGTAAATACGCTTCCATCTTCGACCTCATCTTTACTTAACATCAGGTGTGATTTCTTTTTAAATACAGCATAAATCAACATGTACCTAAACATGTACCCCGCTGGGGATCGAACCCGCGACCTCCAATTCGTAAACGCGATGTTGTTTACATTGAAGCATGAAGGCGGTCAAAATTAATTTATCCAATAGACGCCAATGGACGGAATGAACCCTCTTAACTTTGTTTATTGCTTTTTTCGTCACCGCCAAAATAACCGTGAGAACTTATGAGAATTGGGGCGTGATCTCACCTTGTTTAACCGGTACCGGAAAAGTTCTTAAATATTCAATAACATTATCCTATAAGTACATACGGACCAATAGAAGATTCAATTCCCAGATAGACTATGAAGTTAACCACAATCTTTGACATATCACGTTGCTGTGAGAAAATTTGTACAGTTAGCAAATAATTGAACCGCCAAAAATTAGCTAAACTGTGTTGTGTAGTGGCATCACTAGATTTAATAAAGATGGCTGGCTCAAAAGGACTAGTATCCAGAGCCGTAAAATTTCTTATTATAAAAAATTTAGATAACTTCTTCAATGAAGAATATGGCTTTTTAGCGGGATTTTTTTTTATAATTCTTATAATTTGTGCATTCTGACTTTTGAAGCAATAATGACAGAATATTGTGCAGCAAACGTTAGTGATGGTGTACAAGTGAAGGGAAAATTAAAGTGCGTAACGAAGCTTTCGGGTTCCCATGCACAAGAAGCCGCCAAAATCTTTTGTAAAGCATTCTGCCACTTTACTGAAGAATGACTTGACCATGACTAGACTCTGTATACGCCAAGTATACGACGAATTACTTGTTTTAACTGAGACTGACTTACAAACTGAAGAAATAAGAGAAATAAGACATGGCTGTTATGTGCTAGATCCCTTTGCCTTCTCCTAGAGGAGAGAATAAAACAAAAAAAATTAGATAGCTTTTTCAGAGCGGGTTTTCTATCTCGACGATAAGCAGGCATGGACATTGACGACTTTCATCTTCAAGCGCCGAGGTATTTTGGACGAGAAGACTTTGCGCAGTTTCCAGAACGCAGCCCATCTGAGTTGGATTCGTCGATTGGCCTCTCTCTCTCGAAGTTGGATTTATGCATACTTATCTATAAATATGTCTTCAGTTTCCCATAATTTCCCATAGCTGTGGGTTGTATGGAAGAGATCGCTTTTAGTGATAAGACCGCCTAAATGTGTACTATTTTTTCGCAATAAAGAGTATTTATATTTGTATTGAAATGAAATGAAATAATTTATTTGCTTGGTTTTTGGGTACAAGATAGGATGACACATAACAGAAGTCCCGTTCAAAATCTGCAAATATTTAATAAATTACAACATATATTTAGGTATAATTACTTTATCGGGCCCTCTAGGTCGTAACTGTTTAATATTGGGCCTATGGGATAGTGTCCTGGTTGTTCCCTTACAAATAAACAAAGTTGTTTTATGTACAGACAAGTGAGTGTAAGTAGTTTGTACTGTCTGAATAACGGTTTACACGAGTCTAGAGAGTCTATTGTATTGGACTTATCTAGCCTATCTAGTTAGTACTAGTATTCTGTGGGTTTACCAACCGTATAAAGAAAATCGTTGTTGATTGGGCCATTTCTTAGATGATTTCCTTTGACTTCCTTCATTCATCCTCTCCTCTCGCCTAAATCATCTAAAAAAGTGCTACTAGTGGTCACCCATCCAACGACCGCCTTCGCTAATATTAAACGTCTAATAAATGCGAATGCACCACGACTCCTAAATTACCTTCACGAATTCTCACAAGAGGCACTATTACTCATGCCATGATGATCGCAGGTAGGTGTAAGGAATGCTGCTGATGACGTCATCCATCATATTAGGTATATCGTTATACTTATCTAACAAAGAGATTCATACTTGAACTATTACTTACTGCGCGTTAACTGAACTATTTCAAGATGATTGAATTGTTCGTGCGCTAAATTAGAGTGCACGACTCCGCGTTTGTAAGTGCCTTGACTACGTGCTTCACGCAGACACTAAATAAATCATTAATAATTTACTAATTATAAATAGTATTTTGGACATTTACAACAACTATTTAGTCCCAAACTAAGCAACAGTTTGTACTATGGATACTAGATAACGGATACATAAATATCCATGGCTCACGAATAAATGTTCGTATTCATTAGAAAGAAAGAAAAGTATCTATTTGGATTTCTGTTATAAGAGTATTTCAGCTGTTGTAAGAGTACTCAGCATGTGTCGGATTGGAGCAACCACGACATTACATCAACTTTTACCCCTAGCGGGATTCGAAACCGCTACACTATCGCCAAAAAGTGAACGTTTTTGTCAATAATATGCAATTCTCGAAAATAACCGTAATTACAGCTACTTATAATTAGCTTTTAGGCTTCTTTGATTTATTCTGTATTTAAAAATAAATCCAAATTTATCCAATGAGGGCGCCACTGGACGGAGTAAACCCGCTAACAATGTAGAAAATGTTTATTTTATAAAAGAATTAACAAAAACACTTTTTTATGCACAAGGAGTTAGCAATTCACCACAATCACACCTAATGTTAATTGAATATAAAGTCGAAGGTGGAAGCGTGCTGACCCGGAAACCCCGTCTTATAGGAGTGGCTATCCTATATCTGACAACTGGAACTCAATAATACTATTAACATCGCTATTTGGCGGTAAACTTCGATAAGATGATGGTACCTAGCCAGGCGGACATTTAAAATGCCCTACCACCAATCAAACCGAGTACTAAACATCAAATCAAATCAAAAATGCTTTATTTTGTAGGTACACAGGGTACACTTAAAATAGTAGTTTTTACATTTTTAAAGCTACTGCTTGTTCAAAAGAAGAACAAGCAAGAAACTCGAGAGGTCGCTCTTTAAAAATAAAGGTTTTTATATTACAAAATTATTAATTATTATTTTATATTATAATATTTCATTATTAATTCTAAAACAGCCTGGTTATGCGAACGGGCTGGTTATGTCCATGATTGTTTATCATCTAAATAATCTGATATTTTATAAAATGCTTTCTTAATATGATCGTCCGATATCCGATTCGTAAACCCTATGTTGTTTACATTGAACCACGGAGGCGGTTAAAATTATAACTTTCACGTTAATGATATTGACGTGAATGTTACCGCGCACCCTAATCTGTTGACAAACTTGTACAACTTAGTATAACAACGACGAAAGGCGCTCAATTTGACAAATCAACACGCGGCCAAGGTTTGGCCTATCACGACCACAGCGGGAGATGGACACTAAATAAATGCCTGCTTTTTGCATCCATCAGCACGTTAGAGACTGCTAACTTCTCGGTATTCGATTCTTCGACGTGAAGTCGAAATATACATAGGGCGGAGTGTAAGTTTTGTTTCGACTTAACTTTACTACCGCGTTCACGTTTACGTGACGATTTGTATGGAGAAATGTGCAGCGCCTCAAGCGGATAGTTTGCAAAACTATTTTTTTCATATGGACTTTTTTCGTAAACGCGAACGCGATGTAAAGTTAAAAACGAGACAAAACTTACACTTCGCACACAGAACAGAATAATCTTATTCCACCATTCATCTTCGGACTACTTGGCGTGGGGAGGGTTTCCACCCGTATGTAGTTAACATACCGAACATTCGCACTAAGCGGTTCGACCCTTCATTCATAATGCGAACAGCCAAGGCATGGAACTCCCTTCCGGTGTCAGTCTTTGCTGAATCCTACAGTCTTGGAATCTTTAAGAGCAGGGTGAATATCTTCTTCATCTTCAGCCACAACGTAACTTTATATTATCGTAAAATTAAATCAACAGCATCATCATAAAAATTTATATACACAAATATGCCAAACTTATGCCAATTACAGATTCTCATTTTTTATTACAATTCCTACAAAATATTTCGATGGAAAGTCAGTATTAAATAATAATCATTAAACAAATTAATAAACAACAAAGCCAAACTAAATAATAAATAATTGACATTATTGTATAATAAAATTACTATAACGGTAAAAATTCTTGCTGTGCCTACCGATTTTGACAAAACGTTCCACGCGAAAAATTTTCAAAAAAGTTTTCAAGCGTTATTTTTATCCCATACATCACTCCCAAACTAATGTATATCTCGCTCTCTCGTCTGTGTAATACGTGTATCTGATTGTTTGTGTCATGAGATGGATTTAAATACATTTTTCTTTCTATATATATATAAATTCCGTTACAAATAGAATTCGGCTTAAATTTTCGGTCTTCGCTTAAACCCTAGCGAAGATATGCTTGTAAATTGGTTTACGCATGGTGTACTACATACTGTTAGCATTGACTAATAAATACGTTAAAATTTAACCACTGTGATTTTGCATGGTTTAATTTATAGTCATAAAGGCCATGTGGATGTTTATAGCAGAGACATATAAATATTAGCAGAGCGAACACATTGAATAAACAGCGTAGCCAGTTTTCATTGACTATCGCGGGCTGGATTTCGGCAACTGTATTGCGCCTATTTTGCGTGGTTTGTTGCTCACACTTTTTTTTTATGCACGACGGATTCGTACTTGACCTCAATCACACCTGACGTCAAGTGAAGATGAGGTCGAAGGTAGAAACGTACTGACTCGGAAACCCCAACACCAACCCAACCCCAACACAACACAACACAACCCCACACGCTATCTTATCTCTGACAACCGGAACACAACAATGCTATTTATTATTATTATTAAATTCTTTATTGCACACAAAAATAAAATACAAAGAACATTTAACATAGAGATGAAGTGTACAAAGGCGGTCTTATCGCTGATAGCGATTTCTTCCAGACAACCTCAGTTAAAGAAGCTTTTTTAATAAGTAGTTGGATAGTGCAAAGTAAAAGCTGAATAACTTAAATATCAGTAGGTATATAGACGATACATAGAAAATACATAGGTATAGTGGAATACATACAAAGATAAACACTTACTAAAATAAACAAACCATATAAATAAGTACAATAATAAAATACACATAAATATACAGGGTGTCCCTGGAAGTATGGATCAAATCGAACAGGGGCATGGGGAAGGTCATTCCCAAACTTAAGCTGAAAAAAAAAAATTTTAAAAAAAAAAAATAAGAAAAGAAAAAAAATTAATTATTTTTAATTAAAAAATTAAGCTGATAGCTTTGCTAGTTTTCTTTTAAAAAAATTTTTTGTATAAGCACTATTCGATAATATGAAAATGTAAAAAATTGATCATAACTTTTGAACCGTCAAAAATGGCACCGACATTCATAGGGTTAAAAAGTTTGGGAATGACCTTCCCCATGCCCCTGTTCGATTTGATCCATACTTCCAGGGACACCCTGTATATAACAGTATACATATACAATTCATTAGAGAGATAAATAATATCCCTTTAGACGCAGTTTAAACACTGCAAGCGATTCTGCGTGGCGAATATTTAGTGGTAGTGCATTCCACAACTGGATCCCGAGTAATAATTTGTACGGCAGCTGATGGGCTTAAGCAAATTGTTTGTTTTAGACCTAAGGGGCACATCGTGATCGGATCCTAAATATGTAAACAGATTTTTAAGGTAAGGGGGGGAAAAAAATATTTAACATTGCTGCTTGGCGGCAGATTTAAATGAGATGGTGGTAGCTATCCAGGCGGACATTTTTTTAAATGCCCTACCACCAACCAAACCGAGTACTTAAACATGTACCCCGATGGGGATCTAATCCGCGACCTCCGAATCGTAAACCCAATGTTGTTTATATTGAGCCACGGAGGCGGTAAACTTCCTGGTCTTGTAGTTGACATGAGCTTCATGGGGTACGCGTCTGGTCTGTAATTATTTATAAGTCTCTGGATTATAATGCCTTAGCTTAGTATAGGTACAAGTTGTACTTAGCTTAGATGGTATGTGCATCTTAACTAGGCTAAGTAGAAGCCATTCAAGCATAATTCATGTTTGTAATATGGGATCATTTCTCTTTTCAAACCCCAAAGAGAAGGGTTTAGCCTTGTATGTCTGTCATGATATGATAGGGTATGATTCAGTTTTATTTTTAATATTCTTACCCTGACAATATTATTAATTATTCAAGTTTGTCAATATTTTATAAACATAATTAACATTAAATTCTACACAATTCTATTAAATTTAATTCAATTTGTAAACAATTCAAACTCAAAAGTTCATTACCTATATATTATAAATAAATTTCATTACGCTTTTATAATAAGGTTCCACAAATAAATTTATTTAATTTAGAATTTTGTATTTTTTTTTCTATGCTCAACGGGTTGGTACTTGAACTCAATCACACCTGATGTTAAGTGAAGATGAGGCCGAAGGTGGTAGCTTACTGACCCGGAAACCCCATCTTATTTGGAGAACTGGCTATCTTATCTCTGACAACTGAAACACAACAATGCTGACATTGCTGTTTGGCGGCTGATTTAAATAAGATGGTCATAGCTAGCCAGGTTTTGTATATCAACAGGAATCTTATCGAAAAAGCGTATACATAACCCCTTGAATGAATTTCTGACTTTGCGGAGGCGACTTATGTAACCTGCAAGTACATCAATATTTATTGTATTGAGATCATGTTTTTTACTATACTTTGAGAGGTCTGTGTAGTAGGTATCTATACCTACTACACGATACTACATGAAATTTAATTCGTTCTTCTCTTCAAAACCTTCTCCAAATGGTTGATAAACTACACAAATACATTTTTTTGTATTTTTTTTTTGTAAATAAATACAATATACAGGGTGAATTTGAATCCGATCAAAAATTTTTTGGATTGCCCATATAAAGTAAACCATTTTGAGACCACCTTTAGTATGGAAGTCCAACAATTTTCTGCTGGTGACTCCACTCCTGATTACGAACAACTTTCCACTAGGAATCATAGCTGAATTCAGCCGAAAATTGTTGGATTTCCATATTAAAGGTAGTTTCGGAATGATTTACTTTGTTTTTTTTTTTTTTATCCACAACGGGTTAGCACTTGACCTCAATCACACCTGATGTTAAGTGAAGATGAGGCCGAAGGTGGTAGCATACTGACCCGGAAACCCCATCTTATTTGGGGGACTGACTATCTTATCTCTGAGAACCGGAACACAACAATGCTATTAACATTGCTGTTTGGCGGCAGATTATGGGTAATCGAAAACTTTTTAATCGAATTCGACTGTGGTCCCTTAGGGAAAGTTGCTCGTATACAGGAGTGAAGTCACCAGTTAATAAGAATTACAGAATTCAAATACACTCGGTATACCTGTCGGTATTTATAATCAGTATTTATTTACAAAAAAATACGACCTGTTTGGTATAGTGGTTAGCAACTCTGACCACTATACCAAAAGGTTGGGGGTTCGAATCCCGCTAGGGGCATATGTTTGTGTGATGAATACGGACATGTGTACCCGAGTTATTGATCTTTTCATTTATAATCAGTATTTATTTACAAACAAAAAATGTATTTATGTAGTATATCAACCATCTGGTATCCACAACACAAGCCTATAGTTGCTTAAAGTGGAACTAGATGGGCATGTCCAAGGATATTATATTTATTTATTATATTTATATTTATATTTATATTTATACCTCGCCAATAATCGACCCAACGGCCTCCGTTATAAAGACTATGTCGTTTATGAGCCAATGAGGCATCGGCCGTTATTCTAACCTGTTATTACCAGTGGTCAATTTGAATACTATTCCCACCGTAACTAAACAAATAAATAATAATGAAAATTAAATGGTCCATGACCTATTAGAGAAAAAACGCAATAATTTGGCTGACGACCTCAGCTAAGCTAAATTACATGGTGTGGTAGCTCACCAATTACAGCAGCGAGGTTCAAGGTTCGATACTCGGTCATTTATTTTTAAGTTATTATTATTTAGTAGATCGGCGACGAATTGTGTTTTTTTTTTAATGTTTGTAATATTTAGTTTCTTGTAAGTATACTTAATTTATGTGGGTGTAATCCGTCCAGTTAAGCCCTCATTGGATAAATTAAGAAATCTTTATAAATACGGCATAAATCAAAAAATATTGCTCCGATCTGCACTCGAATAGACTTATTGGCTCCGCCTCCGTGTCTCAATGTAAACAACATTGGGTTTACGATTCGGAGGTCGCGGGTTCGATCCATAGCGGGGTACATGTTTAAGTACTCGGTTTGGTTGGTGGTAGGGCTTTTTACATCTTATCTAAATCTGCCGCCAAACAGCAATGTTAATAGCATTGTTGTGTTCCGGTTGTCAAGAGATAAGATAGGCAGTCCCCCAAATGTGTTGGGGTTTCCGGGTCAGTACGCTTCCAGCTTCAACGTTATCTTCAATTAATATCAGGTGTGATTGAAGTCAAGTACCAACACGTCGTGCATAAAAAAATGGCACTGAACCGTGGCCTCTGTCTATGGGATTCATAAGAAAGCTTAAGGACACACAGAAGACTAGTTTACATAACTATTTCCACAGCTTGATGTCATATGGCATATTGTTGTGGGGAAACGCTGCTGACATACATATCATTTTTTTTCTGCAGAAGCGTGCTATTCGTGCCATTTATAAATTAGGACCTAGAGTGTCTCTTAAAGATAAGTTTAAGGAAATTAATGTCTTAACAATGACTTCTCAATACATTTATGAGAATTTGTTATATGCAAAAAAATATGTAACCTTTTTCGCTAAAAATAGTGATAGGCACAATGTTAATACAAGGAATAAGAACCAGTTATCAGTTTATGTTAGCCGACTTCATAAAGTTAGTAAATCGTTCAAAGGGCAATGTAGGTATACGCTTTTATAATAAGGTTCCAGTAGACTTTCAAAATTTGCCTTTAAATAAATTTAAAGCAATCATAAAACAGAAATTATTAGCAAAAGGCTATTATAAAATCACTGACTATTTGAATGATTTAAGCAAGCATGGACATAGCTGTCTTATTATTCATATAATTATGAAATCACAAATTGTAACCCATAGTCTTTAAAAGAGCAACCCTAGAGTTTCTTGCTCGTTCTTCTCTGGGGAGTCAGCTTTGTGAATGAGCCGTAAATTTAAATGTAATATTAATAGTGACGTTTTCAAGTGATAATTTTATCCTATGAAATAAAATATTTTGATTTGATTTGATTTGATTTACAACGAGCTATGGAGAGGATGTTGTTTCACTACGTTATCGAATCGGGACGAAATCCGTAGGCGAATGAAGGTCACTGACATAGTCCAGTGGATTAGTGAATTGAAGTGGCAGTGGGCACCACCAACCATACCGAGTACTTAAACATGTACCGCGCTGGGGATCGAACCCGCGAACTCCGAATGTTTACATTGAGCAACGGAGGCGGTTAAAAATTGAAACACATTGATTAAAGACTTTCGTGTTCAACTACTAAGGTATTTTGGACGAAGGTTCCAGTAGACATTCAAAATTCTTAAGTGCCGAAACCAAATGTAATAATATATTTAGTGTAAGTTTATTATTCAGTTATCTTTCCTTTTTTTTTATTTGTTTTATTATCCGTTACAGGATTTTTTCTTTTGCACACAATTTACTGCTAAACCCCAAATTTACTAAGTTTCCTATTTCAATGCTCAGGATGGCTGGAAGAGATCTCTTAAAGAGATAAGTCCACCTTTATACGTGACCTCTTGTTTGTACTCTGTTATTGTAATATTTTGGTTATTGCACCAACCACCAATATACTAAATTAATAAAAACAAGAATTGGCTTTGCTCAGGAGCTGAGCTTATGCATTCAGCGGGGCAATAGCGCTAGCGTACTAGGTACTATGCCTCACGGAAGTGACTTGGACGGCGTATTTTTTCTAAAAGATATAGGTATTTTTAATTGTGTTTTATAAATTTGTTGTTTCATGTACATACTTAATAAAAAAAAAACAAGAAAATTACAACACAATACAGAAAACAGTGAGATTTTGAAATGGAGTGAGTGCAGTGTGACGTCCAACTTGGACTCCATCTCAGCTTATACATATACGCTGCAGCAATATCCACAACGCTAGTTTTCAGAAGAGCCCAACGTGACGTGCCTCCATGTACCTACAAACAAGCTGTACAAATACATATACGAGTACCTAATATAACAGTTGCATATACTTAACATATAGCAAATGTAGACTGTAATATTAATAAATCAAAGCGCAGACGACCGCCAAAGATCATGTCGAGATGCGTACGCGCAACTAGTATATTACCTAATTGATTATTTGCTATGATTACCTTTAACCGATATTATTAAGTTACTAGTGACTATCACGTGGATTTGCTTGGAGAATTCATCATCAAATTAGCCACTAGCGACCCGCTCCGGCTACGCCTGAGAGAATAACTTTATCGCGGATCTGGGTAGTTTGTTTATCCCGCGGGAACTACTCTCTTTATCTGGATAAAAAGTACCTTATGTTTTAATCCAGGGTATGTTCTGTCATATACCAAATATCATCCAGATCTGTTCATCTGTTACACCGGTATTGAGTAAAACAAACATCCAATTCGCATTTATAATATTAGTTACTTGAATTGGAATAGTTTGAATTGGAACTAATTTTGATTGACTACAAACAACCGGACCAACTATCTGACAGTTAATATATGTAATCTTCACGTGCCTATGGCGTAGATTTAGTCGTAAGATAACATATCTTATTAATTTGCATTGTATACAATTATTATATACACATCAAACGGTATTTTGCCAGTTCCAAGCACAGCTGGTACTTTATAATGATTTTCAATATGATTTACCCTTTCCTACATGTAAACAACATTGGGTTCACGATTCGGAGGTCGCGGGTTCGATGCCCAGCGGGGTACATGTTTAAATACTCGGTTTGGTTGGTGGTAGAGCATTTTAAATGTCCGCCTGGCTAGTTACCACCATCTTATCTAAATCTGCCGCCATAATAGCATTGTTGTTCCGGTTGTCAGAGATAAGATAGCCAGTCCACCAAATGTGTTGGGGTTTCCGGGTCAGTACGCTTCCACCTTCTACCTCATCTTCACTTAACATCAGGTGTGATTGAGGTCAAGTACCAATTCGTTGTGCATAAAAAAAAAGTTATCAAATGAAATCAATTTTAGGCTTTCATGGTACATTGATAGTCCAGTAAAAATACATAATTTTTGTGGTGTGTAGAAGTGAGTAGTTTGCTTTTTTCTTTTTTTTTTTGTAAATTCTGTGAGTTGGACCTTAATGGCCGCGCGCTCTAAGTACTTTGCCACGATGCACAAACACGTGCCGCTGTATCTTTGAAGACGCCGAAAGGCGACCACTCGCCGCTTGCCGCCGGCGCTTGACCCGGCGCCGCGACTTGCTGTGATTGGTTGCGCCCTGTGCCCCGCCACCACCTTTGGCGTCTTCCATATGAACGTTGCCTGTTTTTTCATATTGATAAATTAAGGTACGGAATTAAGGTAAGGTAAGGTACGTAAAGTAAGGTAAGGTAAGGAAATGAAGTAAGTCTGTTAATTTGTATTTTCATTTGCACTTACATTTAATTTTTTATTGGATATATTATTTTATTGTACATGCTATTGCCAAAGTTTGTCGAGTTAATTTTGTTAGACCTTATATATTTAGTTGTAAAGCCTACAAATATTAAATGAAAGTTACCACTGCAAAAAGTATATTCTCTGACGCAATGAAATTCAGCAGTGTTAATTTTAAAGCAATAGTCTCAGTTTAATTACTAAATAACTATACTATATCTAAAGCAAGCTACCGATTTGTTAGGAAACAATTTTAATCTGTCACTGACAGGTACCTCTATCCATGTGCAAAAATTCCGCGGGATTCGAACCCGCGACCATTTGGTATAGTGGTCAGAGTTTCTAACAACTACACTAAACAGGTCGTCAAAAATAAATGATTGGTGCTAATTCAGTTACCGATTTTCCCTATTAAAGTTTGGACACTGGTGTCGATTCGGATATACACCAACTAAACTAAAACCAGTTTTAGAGTGGTGCCGTCACATCGTACTGTTCCGGGGAGAGAGAGACAGTACTACTTTAAAACTGGTTTTAGTTTACTTTAGTTTAGTTTAGTTGGTATACATCCGAATCGACACCAGTGTAATTGTAGAGTTACGAATACCTGATAATTTGTTTTATAAAACAAATACGAACAAAATAACTTTTAAATTATTATTTAGGTATATAATTTACGTCCTACCTACTGCAGCAGAATGTTTAGTCGCTAATGACACAGTCCCCTTTCCAGAATCTGTTCCACTCATAACGAATACAATGTTAAACACAATAACGATAATGATATTTTTCACTGTTCACATAAAGTTTTTAAAAATAATATACTTACATACTTCTCTCTCCCAGTATATAAATAAATAATGTTGACTGATGATTATTCATCATTATTCACTTATCTTCTAAATTAAACGTAGTCTTCTATCATTAATGCTGAGTACATTTGTAATTGGTAGACATATAAGAACTGTACCACAAACCATGTCACATCGAATTATAATATATGTACTACTGTTAATGTACCTAAAGTAAATAAATAAATGACGAAAAATGGCTCATGAATCTTGCAGTTCACTTGCAACCTTTAACCTTGACCTCATGGCATTACACGTGTCACTTCACACTCGCTTACAAAATGTAAACCAGAACAATAGTACCGAAACGGCAACAAATGTCTTCCATTGTCTTCCACTAAATTAATTTTAACATACAACTACAATGACTCACCTTTCTCTCAATGAATGACCTTGACATGTATCTTTTTTTGGTAATTTTTAATAGGGTGTTCGGATTAACGCGGATTTATCACGTATTTCCATACGAACAGAGTTTCTATTACTATCAAAGTTGACAAAATAATCAACTTGCCCTTTACTCTATGAAATGAAAATCGACAGTGCTCTCTGCCAAGTAAATAATCTGTAAAAAATTATCAATTTGGGTTCTTTGTGTGGCCTACAAAAAGTGTGTCGTCTGCGCTGCCCCCTTTCAGAAAGATATCTAAATAACTTCCTTGTTTTTATATTTCGGTGGTACTATTTTTTGGGATATAAATTACTTGCCTTCCGCCCGCGGCTTCGCCTGCCTGGAATGACGCAAATTTGTTTATCCCGAGGGAAACACCCCTTTATCGGGATAAATATCCTACGTCTTAATCCAGGGTGTATTCTACCTCTAAACCAGTAATTGTATTAAGGAAACTGTATTATAAATAAATATACCTACTATATAAACTATGCGTTCTATGCTTCTGAATATAACATGGGGCTACTGGGAATAATCTCAATAGTCCAGTCAGTGGAACGTCTTGGCATTAAAGTTACCAGTAGTCCCTATAGGACTACTCCACGGAGAGTACTGGGAATACAACAGTTCACCATAGCAATTGTAACACGTAATAGACACACTTACGAAACTCTAGTATTGTTAGTCTAAACAAATAAACACCGTAACTGTATCTTATTGTATGATGGGATGAGTTCTGTTAACTGCTACAGACGATGAAATTTCACAAAATTACACGTGCTCTATTATATCTGTAATAAGGTTCGATTGTGAAAGAGTATTGTTGCTTTTTGCTACTTTGAGTTGCATACCGGTAGAGTCAGGGTCTTGGAATTTTTAGTCGGTCGATAGCTTGGTTGCAGTAATTTTAACCGACTTCACAAATCACATCTGAATAGTGTCAACCTTCCCAAGCAACAGGCACCAGCAAGAATAAGCAAAGACAAAATTAGGCAACCGAACAGGGAACAGGGAGCGTCGGTGGCTTAGTGGAAGAGACACAGTCTCCCAATTTGGCGTTTCAGGTTCGATCCCCAGGTCGGCCATGTGCCAATGAATTTTAAATCAAATTGAATTACTTATGTGCATTTATCCGACTGCTCATAAACGGTTAAGGAAAAATATAGCCAAAGAAATAAAATAAAAAAAATCGAATGCATGTGAAATACCTAACCCGCACTGGGCCACCGTGACTCGGTTACCTATCACGAATGCGATTTTTTTTTTTGAATTTTAATTATTCGAAAACGTTTTCTTCGCAAGTTTCGCTCCCGCCTTAACCTTCTGAACCTAACCAACAGTGTCGGGGTGCTCCGACCCATATTGCTCGCTCGCTACAGCTAGGGGTTGTCTAGAAGAAGTAACTTCGACATAAAGTAATTCTAGTAATTTAAATTATGGTAAGTAAAACATCTGTCAAATATCAAAAAGTAGTTCTGATAATCGGTTAACCGTTTTTCTAGTATGTGAAACATTATAAAATAAGTTTATGAGTAAAACAGTTATATAAAATAATCACTCTGGCAATTGAAATTTCTTATTACCGTTTTCGAACAATTGAAATTCGAGCAAGAAAAGTTTTTTTTTTATATGAGAGGGCGGCAAACGAGCATGCGGGTCACCTGATGGAGAGCAATCACCGCCGCCCCTGGACACCCGCAACACCAAAAGGGTCACAGATGCGTTGCCGGCCTTTGAGGAAGGTGTAGGCTCGTTTCTTGAAGGTTCCAATGTCGTACTCGTTCGGAAATACCGCTGCCGGAAGTCCTTTCCACAGGGTGGTCGTACGTGGTAGGAAGTTTCTTGAGAAACCTACAGTGGTAGACTTCCACTCATCCAGGTGATATGGATGGAAATTTAATTTTCGGCGAGAAGTGTGAAGTCTCGAAAGTATGATAGGTTACCCCCATACTCCCTCAATATGAGGGAAGGTCTATCCTGCAGTGGCATGTTTACGAGCTGATGATGATTAATGTTAATTTAACGCCTATGTAAGCGACGCATTAGCGGCTCAGGTCCTGGTGCCTTAGTAGCAGCAGCAATAAGCAAAGGGTACGCTCCTAGGCGCAATGAGTCATGCGCCATCCGCTGCAAGAGCCCTTTCACGCCGGCACACGAAGGACTACGGGAAGAGCCACGTAACAGAGACTACGTCAAAAGGGTAATGACTTGCTTGCTTGTTGACAACGAACACACTGGCATAAGATAGGAATAACACACATTGATGAAAATAAATTCAAGCATGATACGACGTTCCATCTGGAATGGAGTGTGTGGGGGTAGAATAAATGGTGTCATTACTAAGCCGACCAATCAGAGAGCGGATCCTACATCGCGCTAACGAAATTTTCTCAAGACGATGCATATAGGCAGACGCCACTAATAACTGTTAACATACCGAACATTTTAACGACCTGTTTGGTGTAGTGGTTCGAAACTCTGACTGCTACACCAAAAGGTCGCGGGTTCGAATCCCGCTAAGGGCATATGTTTGTATGATGAATACGGACATGTGTACCCGAGTTATGGATGTTTTCATTTATAATAAGTATTTACTTTAAAATGTATTTGTGTAGTTTATCAACCGCCAGATGATCCATAGTGGAACTAGAGGCGCTGTGTGTATGTGCAAAGATATTTATTCGCACTAAGCGGTACGATTATTCATTCACGATGCGAACAGCCAATGCATGGAACTCCCTACCGGCGTCAACCTTTCCTTCAGCATACCAAACATTCGCACTAAGTGGTTTTGAACCTTCATAAATTGCCCCCTCCATCGTCAGGCGTCCCTAAATCCTACAACCTTTAGGTTCTTCAAGAACAGGATGAATAGGCATTTACCGAAATCGTGTGCTTAATCTTCGGCCACTTACCATCAGATGAGATTGCGGTCAAACGCGTTTCCAATTAATCATAAAAACGGCATGCCATATAGTGCTGCCCCAAGAAGGTGCTAGGTAGGTTTAACCGCCGCCGTGGCTGAATGTAAACAACATTGGGTTTACGATTCGGAGGTCGGGGGTTCGATCCCCAGCGGGGTACATGTTTAAGTACTCGGTTTGGTTGGTGGTAGGGCATTTTAAATGTCCGCCTGGCAGCTACCATGCACCATCTTATCTAAATCTGCCGCCAAGCAGCAATGTTAATAGCATTATTGTGTTCCGGTTGTCAGAGATAAGATAGCCAGTCCTCCAAATGTGTTGGGGTTTCCGGGTCAGTACGTTTCCCCCATCGACCTCATCTTCACTTAACATCAGGTGTGATTGATGTCAAGTACCAACCCGTTGTGTATAAAAAAAAGGTGTTTGAAAGGTAGCTAATGTTATTTTTTTAATGCCGACAACTGTAACTAGATTCATTAATAAAAGTCTACATAATGTTTTAAAGATGAGCCTTAATTATGGGTATGTATTGCATTAGCAATAAGTGCATAAAATAGAAGGGCAATGCTTTGGAGGTAATCACCTATTGCAGTAATTAATATAATCATCGGAATAAACTTACTGAGCTACAGGATGTCCACAGCTGGACGTTGGCCTCCCAGACTTTAAGAGCGACCACGGTTGAAAGCTGTGTGCGAAGTGCGAGTTTTTTCTCGTTATTAACTTTACCGTCGCGTTCGCGTTTACGCAAAAAGTATCTATGAAAAAAATCGTCGAATGTCAATTATTGCATAATGTCAACTGCCATCTATATCAAGAAAATATGTCTTCTTTATGATAGGCCAATAACTATACCATCGCGTTCGCGTTTACGCAAAAAGTATCTATGAAAAAAATCGTCGAATGTCAATTATTGCATAATGTCAACTGCCATCTGTGTCAAGAAAATATGTCTTCTTTATGATAAGCAAATAACTTTCTCCTAAATTCAGAAAACTCGGTGCATTTCCTTAAATCTGGAGAAAATTTATTATAAATTTTTGGGGCCATCGCATTAATCATACATCGCGCTAACGAAGTTTGACATTGCATATAGGCAAGACGCTAGTAATAACTATTGGACCGCGGTCACCGGGCCATCAGAGGGCGGAGTGTGGTTTTTTCTTGTTTTTAACTTTACCATCGCGTTTACGCATAAAGTATCTATGAAACAAAAATCGTTTTACAAACTATCCGCTAGAAGCGCTGCACATTTCTTCATACAAATCGTCACGTGAACGTGAACGCGGTAGTAAAGTTAAGTCGAAACAAAATTCACACTCCGCCCTCTGCACCTTCCCGCAACCTTAACTAAATCATCCGTGTCATCAATCAAAATGATAAAATTTCCTATTAAATAAGAAAAAATACAATTACAAATTAATAATTTAGTCTTATAGCAATGGTTCCAATTGGTATTTCTGTTCACATAAATAAATCAGCTGTATTGACAATGCATTTCGTGGCAAGCTTACAAATTAGCTAGGGTAGGCACTACCTTTCTGCCCGTATGGAAGGCAACCCACTGCAATTTTCTGTAATTTTAAATATTTGCACACCAAATAATTGGTAGGATAGCTTGGCACAACAATAAATTATTTAACTATTTATGTAGAATGAATAACCCTATTCTGGCAAATAAATATTTCATTCATTCATTCATAACTGATGTTAGGCTTTTTGGCGGGATCTCGGCGAGTGAAGTTGCATTTTTCTATATAATTCTTATAATTTGTGCATTCTAACTTTTGAAGCTTAATAATGGCAGAATATTGTGCAGCAAACGTTAGTGTTGGTGTACAGGTGAAAGGAAGTGTAAATTAAAGTGCGTAACGGAGCTTTCGGGTTCCCACAAGAAGCCGCCAAAATCTTTTGTAAAGCATTCTGCCACTTTACTGAAAAATGACTTGACCGTGACTAGACTCTGTATACGCCAAGTATACGACGAATTACTTGTTTTGACTGAGACTGGCTTATAAACTGAAGAAATAAGAGAAATAAAATTTTTCACGCGAAACTGGCAGTAATGTCCCTCGACAGTGAGGTTGACTGGTTGCCATCCTCAAAAATAAGAAGAAGAACTGGTGTTAAACATCAAAAGCGAATTCTTTTGACAAATAATTGAAACTATTTCCCAACCGACGACCTGTTTGGTGTAGTGGTTAGAAACTCTGACCACTATACCAAAAGGTCACGAGTTTGAACCCCTCGAACATATGTTTGTAAGATGAATACGGACATGTGTACCCGAGTTATGTATGATTTTATTTATAATAAATATTTATTTACAAAAAAAATGTATTTATATAATATATCAATCATCTGGTATCCACAACATAAGCCAATTGCTTAAAGTGGAACTAGATGGCATTGTGTGCATGTCCAAGGATATTTATTAATCTTTGTACGTCTATGAAACGCGTTTTGCGCGTAGTAGGTGCTTGCAAATGGTATAACAACAAACACGCTTGTTGTACTTCAACCGCTCCCAAAAATTATAAAATTGATAGTTGTATACTTTTTATTAAAAAAAAAAAGACATCAATGATCCTGTGAGTTTCTTGCGCCGTTTCTTTTACCACAAATGATTTCCGAAGCGGTAGTAGCTTGGTCATACTGACATAATTTAACCGCCTCCGTGGCTCAATGTAAACAACATTGGATTTACGATTCGGAGGTCGCGGGTTCGATCCCCATGTTTGGTGGCATTTTAAATGTCCGCCTGGCTAGCTACCACCATCTTATCTAAATCCGCCGCCAAGCAGCAATGTCAATAGCATTGTTGTGTTCCGGTTGACAGAGATAAGATAGTCAGTCCCCCAAATGTGTTGGGGTTTCCGGGTTAGTACGCTTCCACCTGACCTCATCTTCACTGAACATCAGGTGTGATTGAGGACAAGTACATACCCGTTGTGCACAAAAAAGAATTGAATTTTAAACTTTTCCATTTTTGGTATAGTTAAGTAATTAGTATAATAGTATGTAGAAAAACTGTTTTGTATGCCAATGTGCGGATCACAGCGCTCTGTCACTTCCCTCGTTAACATCTCTGTTGTATATTACCTGTGTATCACAAATAATTTATTTGATTTGACTGACTGACAGATAAATGCAATAAGCCCTTTTATTTCCAGTTGCATTGACATTCAACAAATAAAAAAAATAAAAAATATATCTTTGCACATACACACAGCGCCATCTAGATCCACACTAAGCAACTAAGCTTGGATACCAGATGGTTGATAAACTACACAAATACATTTTTTTTGTAAATAAATACATAAATGAAAAACATCCATAACTCGGGAACACATGTCGGTATCCATCATACAAACATATGCCCATAACTTGCAATGTTTTTAACTGCTATCAAGAAAAACAGCGTACTACAAATGCCATCGAACTTTGCATTTACTTTTGAGTTTACTGAAGAAGGAGGCAGCATTTTATGACGCGAGGTTAAAGCGTACCTATGCAACATTGTTCAATAAAAATACGTCGTCCAAGTGACGTCCACAAAGATGAACAAATTGGACGAATTATATCGGATTGCGCAACTAATAAAATTTCCGCGATAGAATGTTTGAAGCGGTTGTGTATTTTAGATTAATTCATTCTTTTGTGTTTTTATTAAATAAATAAAAATGTTTTTCTTGTAACTGTTTTTCTTATTAACAGTATTCCGGCGAAATGAGAATCCGTCCTTTTGGGAATCCGACCAAGTGGGAATAAATGCCCTAACGGGATTTGAACCCGCGACCTTATGGTATAGCAGTCAGAATTTTTAACGACTACACTAGACAGGTCGTCATCTTATAAATTATTTATAAATATTATTTAATGTATGTGTGTGGCTGGAGAAACAAATAAACGTTTATCTATCTATCTATAAACTATTCGTCAAATTATATCATATATCTTAAGTTGTTTGTTGTTAAGTTTGAAGCTATAAGTAAATTGGAGAATTATATCTAGGTGACACGGCAGGAATTCTAAAATTGAGTGTTGCAACACTAAATCATTTATTTCACGTCAATATGGCGTCGACCGAATTGACGAAATGTACATCCGAGTACACCAACTAAACTAAACTGAACTGAACTGGACTGGACTGGACTGGATTGGATTGGATTGGACTGGACTGGACTGGACTGGACTGGACTGGACTGAACTAAACTAAACTAAAACCAGTTTTGGAATGGTGCCGTCGCATCGTACTGTTCCAGGGTGAAAGAGACAGTACTACTTTAAAACTGGTTTTAGTTTAGTTTAGTTGGTGTACATCCGAATCGACACCGATTTACGACTTAAGTAACTAATTGGCTCAGGCTTCAGTTTACTTTTCTAAGCCACCATATATAATATTAAACAATTTTGTTAGACCCTATATGGTAATGGTCACATAATTCCATCATCCTGTAGCTGTGACAACATAAACCTCACCACTTATATTAAATCGAGCGACTCGCAACAGTTACGGTCACATAAAGTATGGATAACTAACTGCGTTACTCAGGAATGTGTAATGCTAACACGAATTTAGCTCATCTCATATCATTGAGGTGACTTTACACTTACCTAACAAAATTTTTATTTATTGAAAGATCTGCTGCCAAGCAGCAACGTATAGCATTGTTGTGTTCCGATTGATAAGGATAAGATAGCCAGTACCCCAAATACGTTGGGGTTTCCGGGTCAGTACGCTTCCACCTTCGACCTCATCTTCACTTAACATCAGGTGTGATTGAGGTCAATTACAAACAGAAACTATATCAATAAAAAACTATAACTAATATCAATCAATTATTAACAGTAATTATTAACAATATCAATATATTGTTTATAAATTAATTACGTACGCTGCGGTCGGAGGTCCGAAAAAAAACCAAAATTACTTGGATAAATTTAATTAAAAGAAATTACAAAAATACTTATAATGCCTAATTAACCTAGTTGCCAATTCGAAGTATGAATACGGAATGAGTCAATAGTGGAAATTTGGCGGCTCTGCTGAGTGCCGTCGACACTTCACATTTCGCAGCGTCAGCGCCTCGTGCGTCGTTGAATGTATTGGGGTTATTGCTGGATTGGCGATCTTCCTTGTGTCGCTATGCGTAACTCCTCCACCCTCAGACCAGCAACTATTTCAGGACGTTTAATGAAAATGTTGCTGGGATTGATTCCCGGGGTTTGGGTTCCCGTTGCTTTCCAGGCAGAGCGTATATATGCTTAGAAGTGGATGGTGCAGGATCTTCTCCTTTTTTGCAGTTCCAAGTCTTGTATCGGCGGTGTAACATGATGATAGAGAGTACCCCTGCACTTAGTATTATGACATAAAGGGGTATGGTTGTATGATATAATACATCGGAGTGTACTTGGTCGGCTTGTAAGGGAGCTTCAAGCATGATCTTATCCTGGATGCTGTGGAGTCCTTGCAGGTCGATGGAGTTGAGACTAATGTGATGTGAAATAGCGGCTTGCTTCTCCTCATCGTAGGGGATCTTCATTAATTTCAGCGGCTGGCCTTTGATCTCGTCATCGTCATTGATAATAGTAAATTCAGTAGTACGCAGATAGCAGTTAACAGGTATGGTGGCGAGATGACTTCCTTGCAGTAAGATAAAATCTTCTCTGCCACAGGCTAGCTGTACCTTCGTTGGATGTGGGAAGTACAATGTGTAGTGCTGGTCGTCGAGCTTTTCCATTGCTTCTTTCGATGAGGTAACTGTTGTAAAGTGGCAGGATTCTTCCAGTAGCGCTTGATTGTTGATGAGCTCGTGTACGCAGTCAGACTTCGTTCGAACTTGGTGAGTTATTTCTTTTTCGCAGAGATACAGAGTACTTAACTTCGGGCATTCTGCCTCTATGTACACGAACGACTTCTCGTTGGTTGCTATAAAAGGATAGGTGGGGACAAGGGCTTGTTGGTTCTTATTGGGTACTATGGATAATCTGTAAAGGTCATATATATCTCCGGTAACTATAGGAAATCTAAGAATTATGACTATCTGCTTTTCCGTATAATAGGAGCCTGGTTTTATGATGTCGTAATATTCTCTTAATTCTAGGTCCAGAATTTGATCTCTATTATATATGGTTTTTAATTTATCTATCATTGACTTTAATACGTCTATGTCTATCATTGAGTGATGCGTACTCGAAGCACGTATAAAAGCTAGCGAATTTTCTACCCTAATTAATTCTTCCATTAAATCTTCTATGTTTTCACCTATTATTCCTAGAAGCTGAGCAAATTTTGCATATTTTATTAAGCTATCCTCCCTATAGGCATCCTTATCTAATATTAACTCTAAGGTTGTATTAATTTTAGACTGATTTTCAACTATTTGGGATAAGACATTGCTATGTCTGGACATCCACTCTTTACTGAGACTGATGTGGCTATTCACATCGGACACGATTTTATCTTGGTTACTTTGAAGGGTTCTAATTGCGTCATTATATTTTATAGCGTCAGAATAATCTAAATTTCCGGTGACGCTCTTTATTACAGAGCCAAGGCCATCTACAAGACCTCTTTTAGCCCGATTGGGTTCTAGGGTTTTGAGTTGGTTTACTACTCTGCCAAGTTTGTTAGTTAGGTATTCTATCTGAAGCTCGTATAGGATATAGGTTTCATTCCTGAGTCGAGTCCTGTAGCTCTGTAATTGGGTCTGTAACATGTTGACTTTGTCTTCGACGTCCTTCAGTTGTATGTACTGTAGAAATGTATGGTAGTGAGTGGTTAGTCTCGTCAGTCCAAGTTTATACGGCAATAGTCCTGGCCCGTCAGCCAACGTTTCAAGTTTTATTTCCTGAGGCTGCGTCATGCGGACGGTCAGTGATAGCAGAATCCTGTAACAAGTTAGCAGATTTAGGAATTCTCTTTAATCGCGATTTAGCAACAGGACCACGTTTTTTAGACGTGTAGATATGTATGGGTAGGTCAGCTAACACGGTATCCTGTGTGTAGCGTGGTGCAATTTTTTGGCGGCTGGCGAAGGGATTTTTAATGAATATCTGTTGTTGGGGTGCATATTCTACCTCGGGTTCCCTGTCTTTATTTCTATTCTCTATAATGGTGGTTCGGTTAGCAAGGGATGATTCGTTTATAATGTCATAAACTTTCTTCATTTGATCCCTATGGGTTTGAACATACTGCTGCAATAAATGCTCTGTGAAGTCAATGTCAAGGGCGTCTCGGGGATCGAAGTGCCCAGTCAGTAGGTCGAAAGGTCTGCATTTAGTGAAGCTGTGAATGGAGCTGTTGTAGGCTATTATAGCATACGGCATAAGATTGACTATTGGTTCGTCCTTGTGTTGTAGTTTAAGGATTCGAAGGTGTTCCAAGAGAGTCGAATGGTAGCGTTCAATGTTGCCGTTGTCATTAGGCGAATGAGCTAGGATTTTATGGTGATTTATCTTATGGAGTCGTGTGAACTCAGAGAAAAGTTGATTTGTGAACTCAGTCCCGTTGTCTGTTATTATGGTCATGGGGACTCCATGGTGGGTGCAGAAATGAAGCAACGCCTGTAAGATGCTGATAGCTGTGCCATCTCGAAGGTGGTACGCTTGTCCGTATTTTGTGAACACGTCTATGAATGTTATATATTTCTCGCTTTGGACGGTGAATAGGTCCATGTGGACTATTTCAAATGGTTTGGTTGCCGGGGGGACGATGTTGAACTGTGGTCTAATGGGGTTTCTGTCATACTTAGCCTGCCCGCATATTGTGCACTCGTTTATGAATTTTATAATGTGCTCCTTCATTTTGGGCCAGTAGTACCTTCGTGAGAGGGACAGATAACATTCGTTAATGCCCCGGTGATTAGTTTTGCCGTCATGATAGTGACGAATGATATCCTGTTGGCGTAGATATTCTTTAACATTTTCTAATTCAAGCTTAGCCAGTACAAGGTTAATAGAGGAGCTTTTGAACTTATCCTGTATAATTGGTATGATTTTATACATGGCTAAGGGTGGATTTATTAGAATAGCCGTCTTTACTTTGGGGTTGACATATTCTTTGATGGCGTTAACTACATCCTCCTCCAGGTTTAACTCGGATAACTGTAGAGCTACACGTGTATGGGTGTCAAATGGTTTCGTTACTGTCGGCTTTCGCTTTATGTCGCTTACAACTGTAAGAAAGATCTGTCTATGATATCGATTAAGGGGTTCATCTGTTATAGGTACTTCCAATATAGGGTGCTCCTTACTGGTGTGTACTGTCTCAGTCGATGAGTTTGCTAGGGCCGGTGGTTTTTCTGAAGGGTTTCCTCTTAGTGAACTCATGTCCTCGTCATTGTCGGTCTGTGCGGTCTCAGTTGGACAATCAACAGGAGTCGGGGTCTTCTCAGAGGGTTTCCTTATAAATGAACTCAAGTCCTTTAGTTCCTCGATTAAGGAACTAATTTCCTCGTTGTGTATTTCTATACGAGAAAGAGCGTCAGCGTTGGTGTTCGCTTTACCTTTCTTGTACACTACAGTAAAGTCGTATTCGCTTAGTCTAAGTCGCCATCTTGTGAGACGAGAATTTGGTTCTTTCAAATTCATCATCCACTGTAATGGTTTGTGGTCAGTCAGTACCTTAAACTTGCGTCCAAAGAGATAAGGCCTAAAGTACTTAGTGGACCACACTATAGCTAGGAGTTCCTTCTCAATGGTACTATAATTAAGTTCGCTTTCGTTTAGGGTACGAGACGCGTAGCATACGGGCTTGTCAGATCCAATTGGCCCTTGGGATAGTATCGCTCCAATGGCGACATTTGATGCGTCTGTTGTCAAGATAAATTCTTTGCTGAAATCGGGGTATTGTAAGATAGGGTCATTAGTGAGGAGGGTTTTACATTTTTCAAAACTATTCACATAGTCAGGGTCGAAGGTTACCTTTTTACCCTTTTTTAAACATTGTGTGAGGGGTTTAGTGATGCGAGCGAAGTCTGGGATGAATTTTCGGTAGTAACCGAGAAGGCCTAAGAATTGTTTGATTTCTTTGGGGGTTTTTGGAATTGGATATTTCTTTATGGCTGATATCTTATCGGGGTTTGGTTTTATACCATCCCTGCTGATAACATGGCCGAGATAGGCCGTTTCAAGTTTGAGAAATTCGGACTTATCCATCTGGATTTTAAAGTTCGACTCTCGGAGTCTTTGAAAAACTTTCTCTAGATTGACCATATGTTCTTGCAGTGACGTACTGAAAACGATGATGTCATCAAGATAAACAAGGCATATGTCGTTCTGGAGACCTCTGAGGACGTTATCCATTACTCGCTGAAACGTGGATGGCGAGTTCTTCAGTCCCATAGGCATCCGAAGGAATTCAAAGTGGCCATGTTCTACATTGAAGCCTGTTTTAGAAATATCCTGGGGGTCCATTTCGACTTGATAAAAACCACTCGCCAGGTCGAGGGTTGTGAAGTACTGGCACTTCCCGAGCTTGTCAAGGACATCGTTGATATTCGGAATAGGGTACTTGTCGTCTATAGTCTTGTCATTCAGCTTACGAAAGTCAACCACAAGACGCCATTTCTGCTTACCTGATGCGTCTGCTTTTTTGGGCACAACCCAGATAGGTGAGCTCCAGGCAGAGTCGGAAGGCCGTATTATACCTTGCTCCAGCATCTTTGTTATCTGGTCCCTAACCTCTTGACGGTGTATGAATGGGTAGCGATACGTTTTTGTGTACACTGGGACCTCATCAGTTGTCTTAATACGGTGTTTGATCTTGTTCGTGAAGGTGAGGGCCTCTCCTTCGAGATAGAAAACGTCTGCGTAGCGAGAACAAAGGGTTGTAAGATTAACTTTTTCCTCCTCGTTCAAGTGATCCGTTCGGAGTCGCGATGTTACGTCCTGTTCTCGTGTCATTGGTTGTTCGGTGCGTGTGCACTCGACATTAAATAGCTCGGCAGTAGCCGGTCTATCAAGGGAGAATATGACATCATTTGGTGTCGGATTCTCAACCTCTAAGTACCCGCGGTTGCTAATAACGGTTGTGAGACATGGATGGATAATACAATTACTCAATGATTGTTCTTCTACTAGGACATCACCATCCGGGGTGTTAATAGGGATTCGAACTAGTTTGGAAGTTCCAGCTGGGATTATGTCCTCGTACAGATTAACATTACAAGAGTTGTACATCCTAATAGGGTTCGAAGCAGACTGAGTTGTTAGGCTCCTGTTCTTTAGGTCTATCTTAGCCTCCCATTTTGTAAGTAAATCTAATCCTATAAGTCCATCGAAGTAGTCATGGAACCGATAAACGAATAGTTTAATGGTATCCATATCGTTGAATTCGGCAAAGCAAGGCAGTGTGATAGAATAATTACTCCTACTGGTGGCGTGTACGTTAGTCACCTCAAAAGGGTCATAGTTTAGAGAAAAATGTGAAAAATATTTTTCTACGATTTCCGGACTGATAAATGACTGGTTTGCGCCTGTGTCTATGAGTAGTTTTAAAGGTGGTTCTGCAATCTGAATGTAAGGTAACTGCCTCTGCGTCTGAAGATTTACTTCTATTTTGGTTTTCTTAACTTCTGACCCGATTGAAAATTCGGTTCAGCACAGCTTGGGCCTGGTTGTGGCTGATTATCGTCAGTCAGCTGATTGTCATTAACCGTAAGGTCGTTGTCGTAATACGTCACGTCGGGATTACATTCCACACTGTAGGTATAGTCTGTATAATCAGTGTAGTAATTGTACTCCGGCTCGTAATACTCGGCCGTGTAATATGAGTCATCGTATGCCGCGCATTCATTAATGTTCATTTCGCGCGATTTAAAATAGTTATTTGGGGGCGGATTACCCGCTTTGCGCCAGTCGTGTCCTGTCATCATAGTGTGGGGTAGTACCTTAGGGGTAAAGTGTTGTACTCCACTCATTGGTTTCGGGAACGAATTCTGAGGGGGGTTGTTCCTAGGTGGTAACCGGAACACGTTACTTTGGGCGTTATAGTTTGGCGGTAATGCACGGAACATTTGTTGAGTACGAGAGGGCATTCTAAACTGGGGTTGGTTCGGAGAGGGGTGAAATTTAAAAGGCTGTGGGGGTGGCTGCCAAGGTCTCTGCTGGGCAGCAGGAGCTGGCCAATTCGGCATTGGACCCTGTAAGTTCTGAGGTCTCGGGGGTGTAAACCCCATAGGAGGCATTGATATCTTAGTAGTTTGAGGTTTTGGGACATCATTGTTACGCTGTTGTAAATACATTACATTTAGTTCCTCCTGCACGAACTCTAGCGCTTTCTCGATGGTTTCCGGGCGCATACACCTGATACGGGACCCTAAAGGTTCCTTCAATCCTCTTACGAATGCCTGCATTGTTACCTTTTTATATAAAAGTCGTTTTGCGTCGATAGTCGTTGTTACGTTCTCATGTAAGGTCACATATGTCATTATAGTACTAAATAACGTTTGGCAGTGATCGTAAAACTCCTGAGGTGTCCTATTACCCTGCGTCGCTAATGAAAGGTCATTGTATAAGGCCGTTTCGTCGCGTTGGTCGGAAAAATTATTAATCAGGGCGGCTCTAATACCTCCCCAGCTATCGGGTATACCATTTGAATTGATGGTACATGCAGCGGACCCGGTGATCTTATTAAGGATGCCGTTTAACAAGCACAAATTAGATAGTTCACTACCCGGTGCATTGCTCAAATACTGTACAACTATTCGGTCACAAATATTAATAAATCGTGTAAGTATATTAGGGTTGCCATCGAACTCCGGTACCATGCGTAAGGCTTTGTAGATTGTGTCCGGGTCGTGAGACATCTTAACCTCAAATAGACTGCTTAAGTTAAAATCAAAGTCTCTATTTAAATCTATGACGTTCCGGCGAGCCTGACGAGATGCAGGTTCCCGGTCCCTTACGTTTTTCGGGTGAAAAATCTTGGAATATGGAAGTAACTAGGACTAAGGGAAGCAACACGAGAGCGGTTCAAGTGTACTTACAGAAATTTCATCTCAGCTTTCTTTCGTGAATCGAAGTCTGGATTCTCCTCCTGGCTGCAGCTGCTCCGTAGATTCAGGATACTCGGTGATGGTGCTTGATAGCCACCCGGGTGACCCGCGAACGCGATTTTTGATTATGAATTTTTCTACCGCTCGCGAACCGACCCGCGAGTATCCTACCGACTGCGCCAATTACGTACGCTGCGGTCGGAGGTCCGAAAAAAAACCAAAATTACTTGGATAAATTTAATTAAAAGAAATTACAAAAATACTTATAATGCCTAATTAACCTAGTTGCCAATTCGAAGTATGAATACGGAATGAGTCAATAGTGGAAATTTGGCGGCTCTGCTGAGTGCCGTCGACACTTCACATTTCGCAGCGTCAGCGCCTCGTGCGTCGTTGAATGTATTGGGGTTATTGCTGGATTGGCGATCTTCCTTGTGTCGCTATGCGTAACTAATTCAACATTCATGATAAAAACCTTGTTAAAAATAATCAAATTGTTGTCAATGTTTACACATTTCTAATCTTAAAAATGAACTAATAGCACAGTATTACAAACTTATTGTAATACTGTGCTAATAGTTAAGGGAAAGTATCCTTGTTATTGCTTAGCAACAAACAAGGATACTTGCTTTATGTATTTAAGGCTATTTGTTGCTATAAGTACTGTTTAATACTAGCCGTGCAACACTTACTTCTGTTAGTGTTGGTGTGACAGTTTTTAACGGAAGATTTTGACGGCTTCTTGAGAGAAGGCACAATCATACCCTTGTTTTATACTAGCCGTGCAACACGTACTTCTGCTAGTGTTGGTGTGACAGTTTTTAACGGAAGATTTTGACGGCTTCTCAAGAGAAGGCACAATCATACACTTGTTTTATACTAGCCGTGCAACACTTACTTCTGTTAGTGTTGCTGTGACAGTTTTTAACGGAAGACTTTGACAGCTTCTTGTGAGAAGGCGCAATCATACACTTGTCTAGTACTAGCCGTGCAACACTTACTTCTGTTAGTGTTGGTGTGACAGTTTTTAACGAAAGATTTTAACGGCTTCTTGATCATACACTTGTTTTATAATAGTCGTGAACATTACTTCTGTTAGTGTTGCTGTGACAGTTTTTAACGGAAGATTTTGACGGCTTCATGAGCGAAGGCGCAGTCATACACTTGGTTTATACTAGTCGTGCAACACTTACTTCTGTTAGTGTGGGTGTGAGAGTTTTTAACGGAAGATTTTGACGGCTTCTTGAAAGAAGGCACAATCATACACTTGTTTTATACTTGCCGTACAACACCTACTTCTGCTTGTGTTGGTGTGACAGTTTAATATAATAATATAATATAAATATTAGTGCATGCTACTCTCTCATGTTGCTGTGCCTTTACAAGGTCCTTATTGATACAGTACACCATAATGTCATCAATACAAAACATAAGGAATGCAATAAATGATTTGAGTTTTTGAGTTGATTAAATGTAAATCGTAAAGTTTTTATTGATTTTGACATTCTTTCTAATTCTCTATAATTTTGACATTCATTTGAAGATTTGTCATTTTGTAATGTTGTCAATTTTTAAACATTGCCTTGCAAGTTGGGTTATTTAAAATTGTATAATTAATTAATAATAGGTAGTTATAATTAGATTTCGTTTAATTTTGCATGCTCAAAAGGCAGAATGTAATGGGCCTTATTTTTAATATTAAAACACCCTTGTGTACCTATATTCTGGCAAAATAAATAATTTGAATTTTAGAAGGCGCTATCATACCCTAGTTTTATACTAGCCGTGCAACACTTACTTCTGTTATGTAATATTATGGTTTGTTTACTTAAAACTGTGTATCAATATTCCAAATATACATCAAGAAACAAATCAGCTATCAATTGTCTGAAGGTACCTTTAGAATGCGTAGGGTCATCTCGGAATGTCGACAATCCTTCTGCGGATACCGTCAAGGATATAGATTGTATGTTCGACTCTGTACTGTCAAATTGTACCTTCTTGTCCGTGTAATAGGTTAGTTGACCTTAACCACCGGATATTATATGATGAGATCGATATGTAAGTGCTTTTACTTTAGTCAACTTTTACACAACAATGCTATTAACTATAACCATAGACAGATATGCTTGTCAATAGCAATTGAAAATTTTGAAAGACAGAAAATTGAGTAAAAAAATTCTAAGGCATGCGAAGTCCCCAATCTGCACTGGGCCAGCGCGGTGGACTATGGCCCATACACCCTCATTACAAGAGGAAAGGCCTATATCCCTGCAGTAGGATGTTTTCGGGCTGAGATGGTGATGATGGCACAGTTTATTATAAAACTGGTCGATAGGAGACCGCTCTGGAGCGAAGGTGCCAGTTCTCTCTCGAATGAATATCTATTCCTTATTTGAATCTTATTTCTTTTTTAAACAACGCGGCGTCTATCACAACCAGCATCAGACCACAGGATCCCAAGCGTACTCCTTGGATTGTTATTTAAATTTTTTTCATTGGGAAACTAATATATTAGGTCCTTACCTATGAATTTGGCGTTTTGTATGAGGAATTTCATTAACATTGTTTTCCCCATACAAACATTTTTGATTTTTTTATTTTGCTAACGGCAAATCCAAATTTAGCTAAACTTTGTGTGTATTATCGGATAACATTAAGTTACGTATAGGCAGCGTTAATTTTTAAAGGTAACCGCTATATAAAAGTTTCAGCGAATGTAAGAAATGATTATAGGGAGCACATGAAAAGAGCTCTGTTCAAATTTTTTTTTATTATGTGATTTAGCCCAGAAATTAAAAAATATTTCACGTGAAACCTTGAAATAATATTCCATTTTCCAAATAAAAAACAAATTTGGATATAGCTTTGAAAATCGCATGAATTGGTACATATGATTAACGAAGAAAAAATCTCCAATTTCATAGGTAAAACCCAATCAATATTATAGAATACTTTAATACAACTTGCTCTGACAGAAAATAACAATACAGTACTCACACTTTACTTACCTATTACGTTGGCGCAGTGACCCACTGGATGTCATGCGTGATTGCCTCCGAAGCTAATGGACGGACGTCCCTGCTCTATTTTGCCATTCAAGCAGCATCAGAATTGAGGAATTGAATGGGAGTCACATAATGTTGTTGTCTTGGGGATGAAATTCACGTACTAAGTTCCATGAGATTCTGTTAAATAGGTTTGAAAATCGCAGGAATTGGTACATATACATTAACAAAGGAAAAAAACTCCAATTTCATAGGTGAAGACCCAATATAATAGCATTCCCAAGTTTCAAAGATTCAAAGATCAACCATTCAATAGCTTTAAAAGGTACTTACAAATGTGGCTTCTGCAATACTCGTTCTATTCTATTAAAGAGTTCTTGGATCACAACAACAATTGAATGCATGCTGATTTTCTTGGTGTCAAAATTGGATATTGTCAAATATTTGCATGTCATTATAATGACTGAATTAGGAGGATCTTATTGTAATAACACCTAATGTAATGTATTCAAGAGCAAATAAATCATGTTGTATTCCTTTTGACGACCTGTTTGGTGTAGTGGTTAGAAACTCAATTTATTTAACCGCCTCCGTGGCTCAATGTAAACAACATTGGGTTTACGATTCGGAGGTCGCGGGTTCGATCCCCAGCGGGGTACATGTTTAAGTACTCGGTTTGGTTGGTGGTAGGGCATTTTAAATGTCCGCCTGGCTAGCTACCACCATCTTATCTAAATCTGCCGCCAAGCAGCAATGTTAATAGCATTGTTGTATTCCGGTTGTCAGAGATAAGATAGCCAGTCCCCCAAATCTGTTGGGGTTTCCGGGTCAGTACGCTTCCACCTTCGACCTCATCTTCACTTAACATCAGGTGTGATTGAGGTCAAGTACAAACCCGTCGTGCATAAAAACCTATACCAAAAGGTTGCGGGTTCAAATCCCGCTAGGAGCATATGTTTTGATGAATATAGAAATGTGTTCCCGAGTTATGGATGTTTTTCATTTATATGTATTTATTTACAAAAAAATGTATTTGTGTAGTATCCACAACACAAGCCTATAGTTGCTTACTGTGGAACTAGATGGCGTTGTGTGTATGTCCAAGGATATTTATTTATTATTCATGTACAACTTATTTATTGCGTTTCACTAGAAACATTTTTGACCAATATCAGTTCGATGACTTTAATATGTATATTGATTACAACTTTATCCTTTATCCTGAGGGCTTTGACAAACGCACAGACAGAAGGATGGACAACAAACTGTTCCTTGTAGGCAGTTTCTCACCTTCAAAGAAAAATTTTAAAGAACATTTCAAAAAAACATTAACAATAACTATATATTTAAAAACCAAAACCCTACTGCATATTTTGTATTTTGCGGGCGCCATGTTGGATCCTATATGACACTACGGGTACCAAGACGAATCTAACGACACCATCCACTTCGAAATCGGTCAAGTCGTTTAGGCTACGAGATCCGCCAAAGAAACGGACATACATACATAGATGCACACATACATTTACAAAATTATACATATTATGTATACATAGTACAAGCGTTTCGTCGGTTTGGGACTAGATGATAGGTGTAAGTGTCCGAAATATTTATTTATTTATTGGCTGACTGCACCCGGAGCGAAAACCGGAAATGATAACGATGTATGGTCGACCACATCGATGTTTGGAATTACACAAGGGCTTGTTACCGGTTTATTTTCAAACTTAAATCAGCGTCAAGTACCAAGGAGTGTTTTATCTAAGTTTAACTGGGTGCGCGTGATACATCTTCGGCTACATCGTCACTTTCCATCAGGTGAGATTGTAGCCAAACGCAAAACCAGTTTTTAATAAAAAAAAAAAAAAACTTTTTTTATGATTGACTAGAGTCGCGTTTGACCACAATCTCACCTGTTGGAAAGTGACGATGTGGTCGAAGATGAAGCACGCGATCCCAGTAAATGCCTATTCACTCTGCTCTTGAAGACCCCAAGGTTGTAGGATTCAGGAAAGACTGACGCCGGCTCTATCTTAACTCTCTTAACGTAAACTGGCTCAATCTTCACCTTAAAAAACCGGTTTTCTTAAGGAGCGAACCAAATGAGTTTTGAATCAATTAAACGGTTTTCATTTTCTTACCGACGACATAGTCAGACGACTTTCGGCTTAGTCTAGATTTTTTTAGAAAACCCTATTTTTAATTTGTATCTTAATAACAATAAATACTAACTGATATTTAATTAGGTAGACTTTTGTCAAACACAGTTAACTTATTGATGGATAAAAAACTAAGAATGTTATAGTTAGGCATGCATGTGTTTTACCTGAAAATGTCGTCGAGCTGCATTGCTTAAGAAATAAAAATGAGAGCTAATATTTTGTAATGATAATTTCCCTCAATGTTTTGAATTTAAAGAAATACCCATACATTAAGCATTGTTTTTTTAAAGAAACACATTTTTCATCTTTAGCATATTTAGTTACTTACAATTTTATTACAACACTTTATTAAATGTTTCTGAAAGACAAGCTGCGGAACCAATTTATAAAACTAGCAACTACTTATTTACTCAATTTGTATGCATAAGGTTACTCAAATTGGTAATCGGCAGCTTCTTTAAAAACTAAATTAAACGAAGTAATTGGACTGCATATGTTTTAATTTATTTCACGTGTGATTGCAGGTAATTGATTCGCGTATCGGCCCTGCGATGTCACAGACCAGCTATGAAACAGTAACTTAAGATCAAAATCAAAATCAAAAAATGCTTTATTTTGTAGGTACACAGGGTACACTTAAAATTGTCAGATTTTACATTTTTTTAAGCTACTGCTTGTTGAAAAGCCAATTTTTTTAAAACAGAATAAATAAAAATCACTCTGACTTCGAAAATCCTAAAAGCTAATTATGAGTAATACTTAAATAACTTTGATAACGGTTAATTTCAAGAATTTACTTAAAAAAAAAAGTGATCGATTTTTCAATAATTTAAAATTCTCGAAAATAACCGTAATAATAAGCCGTAGTAATAAAAAGCTATTTAGGTATTATTTATTATCACACGGCACGAAGTAGTACATTTTTGGTTTACAGAGAACTTCATTTATCGAAAGGGGTGCCACAGGACTCGATGTACCATTTCAGAAGTTATCATGCAGTAACATTTCAGAAATCAAAACTAAACTAGATTCAACCCTAAACATCATTCAAACCTGGCTCGATGCACATAATCTCCAATTAAACTATAAAAAAACTAAAATTATAGAATTTAGGCCATTTCAAAAAAAGTCTTTAAACCTACAATACATCTATAAAAATACCGCAATAGAAACAGAAAGTACAGCTACCTTATTAGGAATAGAAATAGACGCTCATTTAAACTGGAAATCACATATTTACAAATTAACGAAAAAACTTTCCTCTTTCATTTACGCCTTAACCATACTTAAAAAAACAACGGATTTCAATTCAGCGCTTGCAGCATATTATGCATACATCCATTCTAGACTTACATATGGAATAATCTTATGGGGCAATAGTTCAATTATTCAGGATATATTTGTACTACAAAAGAAATGCATCAGGATACTTACTAATATTAATCAAACAGATTCATGTAAACCCTATTTCATCAAATACAACATACTGACTTTAACATCAATATACATATTAGAATGCTGTAAATTTATAAAAAAGAATATGGACCTGTACACACAAATAACAGATGTAAAAAGAAAAAATCGATATTTACATAAACTAAAACTCCCATTTACAAAAATGGAGTTATATAGATCCGGTCCCCACTCCATGGCTATTCAAATGTATAATTCTATCCCTAACCATATTAAAAATGAAGAAAACTTATCACGTTTTGGAAAATTGTTGAAAAAATATTTATTAAGTAAAGCATTTTATAATATAGGAGAACTACTAAATGATAATAAGTCTAATAAATAATGTATCTTATGTACTGAAATATATATAATTAAAAGTTTAGTATCTAATAAAATAGTATAGTAAGTACAAACAGGTAATATTATAAAAGTTTTTAAAATAAGTAGAAAACAGTTTTAAGTTAGTTCTAGGTTAATGTAAAGAAATTTTGTATTAAATATGAAAAATGTTAGATCTCTTTAAGCTAGGTTTCTTTGAGTTAATATAAATAATTAATTATAAGAAGCTCTCTCTCATACTTTTGCGGTGCCCTTACAGGGTGTCACATGCTTGTACACTTTTATATTTAACACCTATGTGAACCATGTGATATGCAATAAATAAATAAATAAATAAATACCCTAATAATTATATCTGTGACACATCAAATCTCAAAATATACAAATAGCAGAATATATGAAACCCAAATGCATCAACGCTCGCCGAAACAACAAGGTGGATAGGGTAAAATTGGCTATTCCGTGATACTTGGAAAATCGATGATAGCATATAGGTACATCTTGTAACGAAGTTACTCTATAATTTTTTAATCGTTAAATTTAATGTTAGATGGCACACGAACACCGCTTTAAAATGATGTGTTATGTGTAAACAAATAAAATTGTAAAATGAATCATGACCACACCAAGTTCAAATATCTATAGATTTATTTGGATGTTTCATTTTCACAAAGAGAATAATTCAGACAAAACTATCGGAAACACCAGACCTATATCGGATTTTAATGCCTATGTCACACTGTAAGTCTAGTATCACCAAATAACTGAATGTTTCTTCTTTAATTTTATTAAACTACTAGCTTTCCGCCCGCGGCTTCGCCTGCGTGGCATAACTGATTAGCGGATATGTTTAATTTGTTTATTCCGTGACAACTACTCACTTTAACGGGATAAGTCATATGTCTTAATCCAGGTTGATTTCTACCTATATACCAAATTTCATCCAAATCCGTACATCCGTTTTGTTGTGTTTGAGTAACAAACAAAGCAATAAAAAACAAACATACATCCAAACTTTCACATTTATAATATTAGATAGATTACTTGTGATGTAGAAATGTATTTTCCTTTTCTAATACATGTCACAATATGAGCAAGACAGGTTTTATTAATTCTGAGAGTACAATCAAAAAGACCTAACTATCACGGAATAACTCAATTATACCCTACTGGTATTACTGGCTGCTATATATGACTGTTGTAACGTTCACCAATCCGTCAATGTCTAATGAAGTATGTACCGATTATACTAATTAGTAAAGAATTTAGTTACTACATGATAACCTTTTAAAAATCACGATATCTAAGGAGCAGGACATGGATGGTAGCAATATAATGTATTATACACTTCTAAGTAATTAAACACGCCACATATTCATTTAATTCATCATCAACAGCGTTACATGTCCCCACTGTTGGCGCACAATGGGAGCTTATTCCACCACGACCCTTTGCGGATTGGCGGATTTGAGTCAGTCTTTTTTTTTATGCACAACAGGTTGGTACTTGATCCCAATCACACTTGATGTTAAGTGAAGATGAGGTCGAAGGAACCTGACCCGGAAACCCTAACACATTTGGGAGACTGGCTATCTTATCTTTGACAACCGGAACACAACAATGCTATTAACATTGCTGCTTGGCGGCAGATATAGATTAGATGGTGGTAGCTAGCCAGGCGGATATTTAAAATGCCCTACCACCAACCAACCCGAGTACTTAAACATGTACCCCACTGGGAATCAAACCCGCGACCTCCGAATCGTAAGCCCAATGTTGTTTACATTGAGCCACGGAGGCGGTATGAGTGAAAGTATGAGTCAGGCCCACCCAGGCACCCAATTTTCAAGTCACCCCTATAAAGATCTTGGCACAGTACATGTCTGTCCTGCAGCCTTGGCTTAACAACTGTATCCAATTGAAAAGGATTACCTTTACGACGACAGTTTGGAAAATATTGTTTCAAAAGAATGTTGGTATAATTTTTTTTATAAATTGTATAATTATTGTTTATAAATATTTGTAAAATATTTATAAACAATAATTATACAATTTATTAAAAAAAAATCACAAATAAAAAGCTAGCCCCCAGTGGAATGGTACCCAGAAGGCTGGCCGCGTTGCCTCGCTGTATAGCAAGGCTGATTCTTTGACCAAAGTATTGGCCAGCCCTCCGATCGTGGGATGCATCAACCAGACGCTCATATAACTCCCTAATGACATAAACGCCATTTTTTTTGGGTTTGTCTGTTATCTCTTACACTGTTTCTAGTAAGAAGAGTGCCTTGCTTGGGCTTAGAGGCTTGTCGAAGTATCACTATGATACATTATTTTTAACCGTATCTACCAGGCGAGCATAGCTTACTGAGAATTACCACCCAAATTACGCACCTCCTCATTCCTGCTACTGTGACTTTTGTATCAATTATGTACTCTACACGGTGGCACCTACTGGAGGTAGACTGTGCCCTACGCGATCTTAGACCATAGGTTAATTGAACAAAGATTATCGCCGGTACCAGGCGATCATAGCCGACCGAGAGTTACCTCCTAAGCGTATGATCGATACGAGGACATACAGTCAAGCCTGTGTTCTTTCAATTGTTTCCATTCAAATAATGAGTTATGCATAAAAACTTAGCTTTTAATATTGGGTCTTTACCTATGAAATTTGAGATTATTTCTTCGTTAATCATATGTACCAATTCCTGCGATTTTCAAAGTTATATCCAAATTTGTTTTCTATTTGGAAAATGGAATATTATTTCTAGGTTTCACATGAAATATTTTTTAATTTCTGGGCTAAATCACATAATAAAAAAAATTTGAACAGTGCTGTTTTCATGTGGGAAGCAATCTTTTCTTATATTCGCTGAAACTTTTATAAAGCGGTTACTTTAACAATTAACGCTGCCTATACGTAACTTAATGTTATCCGATAATACACACAAAGTTTAGCTAAATTTGGATTTACCGTTCCCAAAAAAAATCAAAAATGTTTGTATGGAGAAAACAGTCTTAACGAAATTCTTTATACAAAACGCAAATTTCATAGGTAAGGACCTAATACTTCGTCATGATTATCACATATTAGTCTAGTACAAAGATGAGTAATACAAAGTCCATCAAGGAGTTCCAGCGCCAATCTTTTGGCTACATTTTCAGATCCTCATCAGGTGTAGTGGAAAGTGCTCATGACAACAAGGCAATCTATTCGACTATCTTGCCGTCTGCCATCAGTGAGGTCCAGGCCCTACATCCCGGCTTCATCATCAGATCAACTGGCACCATAATATTGCATTATCACCGAACTTACATAAATATGCCAGCTCAAACAGATACCATGCAGCAAGTGGGTGAAAAATAGTTTGCGTAAACGATCAATTTAACTACACACGAACATAGCAAAAGTTAAAAAAAAAAACAAGTTATCTAGATTTTCATGTAAATAAAAATAAATAAATATTTCGGACACTTACACGAATCATCTAGTCCTAAACTAAGCAGAGCTTGTATGGATTCTAGATAACGGATAAAAATACATATTTATATAAATATCCATGACTCAGGAATAAATGGTCGTATTCATCACACCGCTTCCTCGTTGGGTTTACGATTCGGAGGTCGCAGGTTCGATCCCCAGCGGGGTACCAGCGGGGTACATGTTTAAGTACTCGGTTTGGTTGGTGGTAGGGCATTTTAAATGTCCAGCTACCATCATCTTATCTAAATCTGCCGCCAAGCAACAATGTTAATAGCATTGTTGTGTTCCAGTTGTCAGAGATAATATAGCCAGTCCCCTAAATGTGTTGGGATTTCGGGGTCAGTAGGTACCTACGCTTCCACCTTCGCCTTCATCTTCACTTATCATCAAGTGTGATTGAGGTCAAGTACCAAAGTTGTGCACATAAAAAAAAAACAAACAAACATTTACCCCTCGCGGGATTCCAACCCGCAACAATGAAAAAAAGTGACCAAAAACACTTTCGTATTTTATAATATTAGCCAAGCATCAAAACTAATTCTATGCTATCTAATGACAACGGTCATAAGGTCAGTCGTTAATCAGTTCAGTAGACAGACAGACATACCATTACATTCATTATACCTATGCACAGTTAAGTATAGCGCAGTATAATAAATCATAGTGAATCTGCCAGAAAGTCGGCCAAAGCTTTAATGCCAAGTGCAAAGCATTACCAGTATCACTTTCATATTAGTTGATAGTCGATTTTATCAATGCCAGATGGGTCAATCGCATATTTTAACAGTTGGTTGGAACACCATTTTGAGGATTTGAAGGTCGCTGGTAAAGTGGAGAGTATGCTTACCAGAATAAGACAGGAAGGAAGGGTTATATATGTCACTAGCTAGATAGATAGATAGATAGATAGATAAACGTTTAAGATAAGATTAATGAAGATGAGGCCGAAGGCGGAAAAGTACTGACCCGGAAACCCGGGGACTGTGTCGGGAAGAAAGGGATAAGGGGCAAACCTGGTTCCTGACTGCTCCGTGTTCTGGTTGGTATGGACGCAGGTCTCCTCAAAGTCAAAGTCAAAGATATTTATTGCAAAACTATAGGTATTTGACAAGTTGGTAACATTACAATAATAGGTTCAGCTATAGCATACCAGTAAAGGTGTACAATAATAAAATTAAATAAGAATAAGAATTAATCAATAAGTTACCAAATTCACTAAATGCTAAATAATTAAATGTCATCATCAGATCAAGAAGTCAATTAAAATTTACAGATTATCACAAATTAGTCAATAAGTATTAAGCCTCGGTCTTCTGCTGCCTCCAGACGAGATGATTCGCTGTTTTAACTATAAGTTTTGCGCGGGACGCGGTTGATTTGCTATTTTGCATGATTTAACACGGCTAATTTCGCTTTATGACTACAGTGCTCGAACCCGCGGCCGTTTGGTATAGTGGTCAGAGTTTCTAACCACTACACCAAACTGATCGTATATATGCAATATATTATATATTTTTTTTATTAAAAACTGGTTTCGCGTTTGGCTACAATCTCACCTGATGGAAAGTGACGATGTAGCCGAAGATCACGCGCACCCAGTAAATGCCTATTCACTCTAGACTTGAAGATCCCAAGGTTGTAAATGTCGGGAAAAACCGACGCGGGCAGTGAGTTCCATACCTTAGCAGTCCGCATTATAAATGATGAAGCAAAGAGCTTAGTGCGGATGTTCGGTATGTTGACAACATATGGATGGAAACCCCCCCCGCGCCTGGTTGTACGAAGATGGAAAGGGGACGGTGGAATAAGATCATGCAATTCCATCGCACACTCGCCGAAATGTATCCTGTAAAACACTGAAAGGCATGCGACCCTACGGCGGTGTTCAAGGCTTTGCAATTTGCCGGTGATCGTTGAGTCATCGCCTATGAGTCTATATAAATGTTTATGAATTTTACGGCTTAACCGATTTTCATCAAACATGACTAGTAACCTGTTGTTTAAGTCTTTAAGAGAGTTAATTCGAAACGCCTTCAGCTAATCTAACTAAATTACAAATGCGAAAGTTTCGGATGTTTGTTTCTCAATGACGACGATACGGATGAACGGATTTTGATGAACTTTTATTTATATATCCGTACCAGCTTCTTCCTTTTGACCGCGTTCAACGTCGCGCAGTCCGAATTGTCGGCCAAGAGAGTCTCACTGACCAACTGGATCCCCTGGCGTTGCTAAGAGACGTCGCGTCCCTCTGCATTCTCTATCGCATATTTCACGGGGAGTGTTCTGAAGAACTGTTCGAGCTAATACCAGCTGCTCCTTACACTTCTCGCCGAAAATTTAATTTCCATCCACATCACCTGGATGAGTGGAAGTCTACCACTGTACGTTTCTCAAGAAACTTCTTACCACGTACGACCACCCTGTGGAACGGACTTCCGGCAGTGGTATTCCCGAACGAGTACGACATAGGAACCTTCAAGAAACGAGCCTACACCTTCCTCAAAGGCCGGCAACGCATCGGTGACCCTTTTGGTGTTGCGGGTGTCCATGGGCGGCGGTGATTGCTTTCCATCAGGTGACCCGCATGCTCGTTTGCCGCCCTCTCATATAAAATATATATATATAGAACATACCACGGATTAAGATATGGTATATTTTTGATCCCGATAAAGTGAGTTCCAGCAAGATAAACAAATTAAATAGCCGCGATAAAGTTATTATACGCAGGCGAAGCGTAGCGATGCAAAATATACTGTGAGATTTTTATGTTTTCACCCGACTGTCCAAGGAAGGAGGGTAATGTTTTTCGAGTGTATATATGTATGTATGGCCGTTATTTTGGTGCGTCCTGCCTGAATGGCTCGACCGATTTCGAAATGCATAGTGTCGTTAGATTCGTTATGGTACCCGGAATGTCATAGGATATATCATATCTTTTTGTTAATAGGCAGAAGCATGCAAATTTTAATTAAATGATCTCACACCCACACACATGCGCACGCGCAACTTGTACAATTCTAACGTGCTAGTTACGTCTAAGGCTAGTTCTGCATGTCTATCTCCCTAAGTCTAATTTAACAGATGATGTTACTTATAAAATGAAATGACCAGTGAAATTGTTTCTCTAATATGGAAATTTTGGCATCCACGATACAGGCCTAGCCTAGTGTGGACGCTACAGCAAATGTATAATTATGTATGGTCCTTTTTGGTAAATAAACATCTTATCTTATTTTATATCACAATTACTACTCAACACTGGCTGTATCAACAAAAGGCTACTAAGGAACTTTCCACCAAAAAGCATACATAGATTTACACGTTTCAACGGCGATGGGGCTCACCCCCTGCCACGTGTGCTTTTCTGTATATTTCGACAGGTAAACCGTGGATGTTGTTTCAAGTATTAAACTTTACTAAGCTTTAGTTTGGGATATCTCTGACCACCCCATTTGGGATAAAAGCCGTGACTGTAGTGACAAGCATTGAAATTTTAATCTTTGGAACATCCAAACGCTTACGTTTGGGATATCTTTGACCCTCCTATTTGGGATAAAAGTTGTAGCGTTGTGTACGTAACTAGGTACAATGACTATTTCTCCAGGATGTTGTAGGCTGTTAGCATAGAACAATGTTTGGATTATGTAGGTATCTTTCACATTAAAAGCATAACTATTTGATGCTATAAAAATTACAATGGGACCAACTCGACGGTAACCCCTTTCATTTACAAAAAGAACCATGTGAATCAACCGCCAAATCTCGGAGATATCGGTGTACATACATAAAAAAAAAACCCCCGCCCCGAATACAGAACCTCCTCCTTTTTTGAAGTCGGTTAAAAAAGGTTGCCTGCCACCAAAGGTACTCCTCCATCACTCTTACACTATCATTTACGGTCCAGGCTGTGTGATTGTGGAACCAACTGCCATTGTATGTGAGAAAGTCCTCATTACTAAATGCTTTTAAAACCAACGTCAAAAAGCTCTCCGGTTTTGAGCTGTAGCTACAATCAATGTATGAAGTCTTATTTTTATTTCATCATTATTTTTATTAGTTAATTGTTACATAGATCTACAGTTTTGACATTTTCATCAATCAATCAAATACTCTTTATTGCACAATTAACAAAAGCTACATGAAGAATACAGCGTACATCATTATTCGTACAAAAAGGCGGCCTTATCGCTAACAGCGATCTCTTCCATGCAAACCTTAGGGTAAAGATACAAGCTACCAGAGGCTCTACCGCCTAACTGAAAGCTATAGCGATAGCCATAGCAATGCACTGTCTGTCTTGGTCATTGTGTTACAATATGTCAAGGACGGATAGTGCATTGACGTCATAAACGATAGCAATTCCCAAAGCAATTGAGTTAGGCGGTCTGACAGCAGTAGGTGAGGTTTGCACTAATAGTAGCAATACGGGTGTATTTTATAGTTGGTAAAAAATATAACGTAAAGATTAAAATACATAAACTAAGCCTACAAATTATAACTAGATAATTTAATTGCACTTAAACATATATATTATTGACTACATAACACACACAAATTTATATATATCTACATTCAATATATAAATATATAATATTAAATATATAAAAAATAAATAAATAAAAATACATGCTATTTGTTTGCTCAGAAATAACTTACAAATCACATTGACAACCACGGAGAAGATAAGAGGACTTTCAATGAATTTTTTTATTTTTTTTATTGAAGGAAGTGCGCTTTGACTTGCGTTTCATTTGGCTTAAAATTACTTAATTTCTTTAGTTTGACGTTTAATACTATGCAATGTAGACTCATTAACATAACGACTTGTATATTACTGAGGATTGTTTTATTGATACCTATATAATTATAATGTAAAAGTACGAATTTTCTTGTAATATAATTAAAACGTTACCCACTCAATTATAACGGTAATTATTGTCAGTAACATAATAAGAATCACTAATTGACATAAGTTTGGAATTAGTTTACTATAATATAATTTCTGCAATAATGCTGTTGATTCTATGTAAATAAGTAAATAAAATAAAATGGAATGTCTTTATTGCTTACCTAACTAATGTCATAAATGCGAAACTTTGGATATTTCTCACGGTGAAACAGATTAACGGATTTGGATGAAATTTAGTATATAGGTTGAACATACGCTGGATTAAAACATAGGATAATTTTTATCCCGATAAAGTAGTTTTTTTTATGCACAACGGGTTAGCACTTGACCTTAATCACACCTAATGTTAAATGAAGATGAGGCCGACGGTGGAAGCGTACTGACCCAGAAAGCCCATCTTACTTGGGGAACTTACTATTTTTATCTCTGACAACCGGAACACAACAATGCATTAACATTGCTGCTTGGCGGCAGATTTAGATAAGATGGTGGTAGCTAGCCAGGCCCTACCACCGACCAAACCGAGTACTAAACTGATTCATAAACCCTATGCTGCCACGGAGGCCGTTGAGTTACTGCCGGGTAAAACAAATGTCTGCGATAACATTATTCCACGCAGGCGTAGCCGTAGGCGGAAAGCTACTTAATGTGTATTCTTACAAACTTTTGCACCCAAACTTTTGCACCTTGCCGACTTTTTGCACCGAATCGAATCGGGGCTCCACCGGTTGTTGGCGATGCCGAACGTGCGCACAGTGGCCCACCAAAACTCTCCGCTCCTGCGCGGACTTCGCAGACTCAACGCCTTGTTGGAGCGAGACCAGGAGTGTGATGTGTTCGCTGGGAGTTGGCCGAGTGTTAGAAGGGCGTGTTTGCAGTGCTGTGAGATTGATGGATGATTGACTTAGATAAATACGCAATTTTACCCGGAGAAGAATAAGCAAGAAACTCGAAGGGTTGCTCTTTTAAAATCAGGTTTTTATATTACAAAAAGTTTCCATATCTTAATATTAATTGTGAAACATGCTCCCATGCGAACGAGCTGGTTAGGTCCAGGGATTATTTTCACCGAAATATTATAAAATATCAGACTAGATATTTTATAATATGCAAGTTTCTGTTTTATAGTATATCTTTAAATTTATCGAGAGGAAGATTTTGTATATCAACAGGAACGTTATTGCAAAAGCTTATACATAACCCTTTGAATGAATTACTGACATTGCGGAGGCGACTTAATGTCTAATAATTACTATTTTTCTTAAATGGCGCAATCTTTTTTTTATATTATGATATCGTTCAGCTACTGCTGTGAAGTAAACTTAGCGGCCATTAAGGGCTCACCGAGAACACTCAGAACACCTACGGCATTCCTCGTAGAAATAACAAGAGATTGTAGATCCTTGTAACGATGATACTTGGTGCATCCTTAATTATGACATTTATTGCTCAACATCAGGTGTGATTGAGGTTAAGACCAGTGGCGTACACAACGTATTATCAGAGGGTAGGCAGAATGATAAAATTAACTATTAAATGAAAGAAAATAGAAATGCAAAATAATAACTTACTCTTTTTTTTGTTATGCCGACTCCGCCTAGATTGGGATAGGTGCAGGAAAATGATGATGATTTATATTGCGTTTTACAATGTACCTGTTTTGTACTAGCGTTACATCGGCAAGGAAGACATTATGTAGACCTTTTATTTGGCCAAAAAGTAACCTAATGCTGCTGTGACACGTTTGTTTTTTGGATTGGCGATGCAAGGATATCCTATTAATTTTTTAAATTAGATTAATTTTTCAAACCGTTCTCTGATTGCAATGTATAGTTTTTTTTATATATTTTTAATTAAGTTTAAGTAGGTTCTCTCAGTGGAAACCTCTAATTGGCTTTCAGTTTTTTTAGTTTAAGTGATAATTTGTAAAACAGCTGTTGGTTTTCCCAATAAAATAAAATAAAAAATAAATAAAAAACATTAGATTTTTTTTTATATGAAAGGGCGGCAAACGAGCATGCGGGTCACCTGATGGAAAGCAATCACCGCCGCCCATGGACATCCGCAACACCCTAAGGGTCACAGATGCGTTGTCGGCCTTTGAGGAAGGTGTACGCTCGTTTCTTGAAGGTTCCAATGTCGTACTCGTTCAGGAATACCGCTGTTTGTTTCTTTGTTGTTGTATTGTTTTTTTTTTATTTTTTATTTTTTTAATTAGAATTTCGATTTTTAATAACCCGTTTCTCTTTCTGGCGTTCATGTTAGCCATGCGAGGTCGAATCAACACGCAAACACGGTAGCTAACAAAAAAACATATTACAATGTACCGCATAATAACGCCAGTAATGCACTAATAATGCCACAGTTATGTGACCTCATGGCAAATAATGCAATTATGTTAAAGATCATTCGGTTAACAATTTAATAAGTTAATATGTGACCTTTCGGGTGTTCACATCATTAATAGTTTAAAGATTTCTATTCGGTAGTAATGTGACGATGAGAATAAACGGTTCGAACACGCGACCTCCGATTCGTAAACCCAATGTTGTTAACATTAAGCCATGGAGGCGGATAAAATGCCTATTACAAATGTATTGTCCTTATACTCAATGGTTGCCTGGAAGAGATCGCTCTTAGTGATAAGGTCGTCCTTCTCTTACCATCTTTCTGTGTGTATGTTTTTCTGATATTGTATTGTATTGTGTTGTTTGTTGTGTTTTGTGTGTTGTGTCTTGTGTGTTGTGTGTTGTGTGTTGTGTGGTGTGTGTTGTGTTGTATTGTATTGTATTCATGTGATGCATGCAGTTGCAGATACACATAATTGTAAATACCCAAGTATACAGGGTGAAATTGAACTCGTACTTCACTCCTGATTACGAACAATTTTCCCCAAGGAATCACAGTAGAATTCGATCAAAAAATTTTCGATTACCCATACAAAGTAAACCATTCTGAAACCACCTTTATTATGGAAGTCCGACAATTTTCAGTTGAATTCAGCTATGGTTCCTAGTGGAAAGCTGTTCGTAATCCGGAGTGAAGTTACCAGTAAACAGGAATTACTCGAATTAACCTAACCTATCCCTTGTCAAATTCCAATTTCTTTTTTAAATCGTACACAGTACGAGCTGCACAGTTGTGGAACAAGCTTCCTGCACACATCCGAGGGAGTCCCTCCGTCCAAGTATTCAAGAAGAGGCTAAAAGAGCACTATCATTCTATCATGATTTTAGATATATATTTATTATGTACTTTAGATATTTATTTATTTATATTATATAGTTTACTAATAATCACGTGTAATTTTATAACTAAGTGTATTTCTGTATTCTAGTAGTGTATGTATGTAAATAACATATTATATTATATACCTATATGTATAGTAGGTATATTTGTTCTTCCATAACTGCACTTTTTGTTCACCGTCCCGCACAATGCTCTAACCACCACTGAGGTTGCCTGGAAGAGACCTCTATTAGAGATAAGCTCACCTTTGTACAATATTTCCGACTGATTGTCAACATGTTTTTTTTTATGTGCAATAAAGAATATATATAAATTTCACCCTGTATAACAAAATTAACCCGACAAACTTCGGCAATTGCACGTACATGACAATAAAATAATATATTCATTAATGAAAACTAGCATTAAATATTTTGTTTCCGAGTAAAAAAATTAAACGTAAGTTCAAACGAAAATACACATTAACAGACTTACTTCATTTCGATTGTACCTTGTGTTATCAATGAGAAAAAACAGGCAACGTTCCATTGATATGGAAGACAGAATCGATACACCCCAATCAAATCTAACTAATATTTTAAATGCGAAAATTTGAATTTTTTTTAAGCACAACGGGTCGGTGCTTGACCTCAATCACACCTGATATTAAGTTAAGATGAGGTCGAAGGTGTTTGTTTGTTTGTTTATTTGTTTGTTGACCAATCACGGTGGAACAGATTTGGATGAAATTAGGTATATAGGTTACCCTGGAGACATAAGATATCTTTGTCAAATTGTGTGTATGCCTCACATAAACGTGTTATTCAGCCTTAATGAATATTTGAAAAGTGAGACGTTGTAAAACTAAGCCGTACAGAACTACCTTTGCCTGTTCTTTCTTTTTCTCTCTCTCTCTCTCTCTGCTCTCATCGACTGACGTGGCTGGCTGCACATTCAAAATGTGTTAATCTAATTTTATAATTTAACTACTTGGTATGGGACGCAACTTATGCGGACACTTTGGCACCGTCCCATATACAAGGAACTGCCCAAAGAGCTGGAACCGCGGCTGAACAAGCTCAAAGTAACAAGCGCCGTAAATATGCGTCAATCTCTATAAACCACGAGTTTGTGGCGCTTGCAGTGGAGACTTTAGGCCCGTGGTCTTCTGACATGAAACATTTTGTAAAGGATTTATCAGTTAGACTGGTCCATGCCTCTGGAGATGTGAGAGCTGGTACCTACTTTGCTCAGCAGCTGAGCTTATGCATTCAGCGGGGCAATAGCGCTAGCGTACTAGTACTATGCCTCACGGAAGCGAGTTGGACGGCGTATTTTTTCTATAAGATATAGGTATTTTTAATTGTGTTTTATAAATTTGTTGTTTCATGTACATACTTAATTTAAATATATAAATATATAATACTTACGAAATAAAAAAAAATTAAAAAAAAATAAAAAAAATAAAAGAAAATAACTACTTAAATAATATTTTAATTCCATCAATAATGTGACGTAAGAAGCTCAATTAAATAAATGATTATTTACTTCCTAGCTTCCAAATCTTCAGTTCAATTTGTGTCCACCACCGTCTCTCTGTTGCACGTTGTCAAGGACCACTGTCGACGATCCACTCACCTCTGCAATAATCTTTACCTCGATAAACTAAAGTTATTCGCAGACGAAGCCGCGGGCGGAGAGCTAGTACAAAATATTACCTTGTGTATATATTTGTAACAATAAGTGATATTCTCAAACCCCTTGTGTAACTGTGAGTGAATTAACTAGACAGTCACGATTTATAAATATGTAGTCGCATTAAGGGCCCGGATCCAACGACTATTACAGAAGTGTTGCAAACCAGTGAACATTTAACAATACCAATCACATATCGGTTACGATTTGAACGAGTAATAGTTTTTATTATTTTTTTTTTATTGCGCCATGGTTTATTAGGAACTCAGTAGTACTTCATAGATAGTAGCGCGCCTTTTACACGGGCAAATAACTATTTAAGTATTAAAAACCAATGAACCCGATAGCTCTTTGGTATTTTGCGGACGCCATGTTGGATTTTTTACTATAAAATGTATCCTATGACACTACGGGTACCAAGACGTGTCTAACGACACCATGCACTTTGAAATCGGTCAAGCCGTTTAAGCTACAGGATGCGCCAAAGAAAGGACATACATACATAAATACATATGTACACTCGAAAAACATTACCCTCCTTCAGTCAGTCGGGTAAAAAGTAAAGTCAAATCAAGTTTTAAATTATTTAATTTAACGATGTAATTAAGTGGAATAGGCTACAAACACGACCGTCAAATGACATAAAACTTTAAGTGAAGATAGTTTTAAAAAATACTAACTATGCCAATAACTTCTATTTAACTTACCTACCTAATATATATCTTTTTCTTACGGTAAAAAACTCACTGGTATATAAAAGCTAAGCTCACCCACTTGACCTAAACCGCTAAAATTTGTCAGGTTGAGAGTTTGTAGCTAGGAAACGTCCGCTAAGTACGGATTTTACGAAATTCCCACGGGAACGGGAAATAACGATTGGAACGGGAGAAACGGGATCTTTGCAGGTAAAATTTTGTAAATTTCTATTTATTTCGAGAACTAATAGAAAAGCTAGTCTATTTAAATCTCTAGCTACGAGTGACTTATGGGTTCACAGGATATAGGTAGAGAAAAGACTTTTAAGAATCCATGTGAACCTAATTTATTGTGAATTAAGTACACAAAATAATAAAACAGTTGTGCTCCTAAGAGCTAACAATAGAGAATGAATGTCGCAGCGCGCCATGCAGCCGGATGCGTATCAATAGGAATTTGCTGATTTAGCGTCCCGGGCCCGCGGTGCAGTGGTCGAATGCATGAATTTATATCTTTTAACTACCCGTAACTTACTACGAGTAATGTATTTACATAATACACTTAAAACTACTTATCATATCTAATTCACTATGTATGTAGGTAAGATCATCACATAACAAGTGATTCTTCGACATTCTCCAGTCATTATAAATTTAGGTAGTAGGCTTATAACCTACACAGTTTTGTGAATAGCGAACAATGCCTACACGAGTGTTAGTCATCGCGGCCAGGGGCAAGGGTACGAGGTATTGGAACAAATTCATTAGTGTTAGCTATTCTAGATACGACGTAACTCACGTTCATTATACGCAGTAAATAATCGATCTATTCGGTGTATCGGGGTAAATTTGCTTACGCGACCTCCGAATCGAGCCTAAATCAATGCACAACGGGTTGGTATTTGACCTCAATCACACCTGATGTTAAGTAAAGATGAGGCCGAAGGTGGAAGCGTCAACACATTTGAGGAACTGGCTGTCTTATCTCTGACAACCGGAACACAACAATGCTATTAACATTGATGCCTTGGCAGCAGATTTAGATAAGATGGTGGTAGCTAGCCAGGCGGAAATTTTATAATGCCCTACCACCAACTAAACCGAGTACTTAAACATGTACCCCGCTGGGGATCGAACCCGCGACCCATCGTAAACCCAATGTTGTTTACGGAGGCGGTAAATCAATTTACTTATTTCGTCTTATTTTTGGTTTAAACACGACTGTCCAAGAAGGATGGTAATGTTTATCAATTATTACAGAGTGAATTTGAATTCATGTAACTCCCATTAACTGGCGATGCTACTCTTTATTACGAATAATTTTTAAGATCTTTTTCTTTTTGTTATCGCACTCTCAAGTAGGTAACAGCAGTTTTTTTCTTTTTTTTCCTGTTTTTTTTTTCTCACACATAAGTGTATGTGGGAACGCGCCTGACTGCTGTTTTATGTTGAAAACCTAAGTGAGAGAGGGGTTGCGCTGAAAATCAGCGCTGTCAATTGCCATAAGACATATTGGCAGCAAATGCTGACGCCCAATCCCTTTGCCACAAATACATTTAATTATGCAAAATGTTATACCTTACGAAATTTTCTGTATTTGTTGGCAATAAATACTTTTCTTTATTTCTTTAATAACTTTCCCCAAGGTACCATAGTCGAATTCGATCCAAACATTTTCGATTACCCATACAAAGTAAATCGTTCTGAAACCACCTTTAAGTATGGAAGTCTAACAATTTTTTATGAGTTTTCTGTACGTATATGAGTTTCTTTACCGCAATCAAAACAATATTAGGTAAGTGAAATAGAAGGTATTGGCATAGCATAGGTAATTTTTTTTTTTCAAAATCAGCGGGTGCTTCCGGATATTGATAGGCGACTGGCGTGATTTGTAGGGATTTGCAGAGTTGATAACGGCATGTTGACAAGCTCTCGCCCGACGAGCGTAAACATCTTTAGCAACAAATGTTGACGTGTGTGAACGTGTTTGCAACAGTTTATAAACATGGCAGTAGTGTGGAGCAATGATTAAATAATGCAATGAATAGAATTGTTTCAATCAAAATCATTATTATAGGATTATTCTATAAAAGATTACAAAGATAGAAACAAAAAGAACGATGCATTCGAAGAAATTTATACAACACAACAACACTACTTCCTCGGGCAACATTTTAACGCAGACTGGTGTGTGGCCAACCTGTATTAATTTAAACAAATTTTTCAGCAACATTCTTTCCGCCCATCAACTATGTTGATCAAATGTTGCTAAACAAATGTTTAAATAAATACGGGGCTTTAATAATCCCATCATCAAAACATTTTACTCTTTATCAGGAATCGAGTTCAGTTCTCACCGCGAATTCTCCTTTATGTCTTTCGAATGAAAACGGGTCCCACGAAGTGGTAATTTGAGTTTAAGAAAATGAATGAAGTCGACTGGAACCATATCTGGTGAATAAGGTGGTCGCTAATTTACTTAAAAACTTTCGTGTGTAAGCTATAAAGAGTTTTGAACGAGAAGAATGTTGTAATACTGGTGTGTTGTGTTACTGTTATATTCTGTAAACTGTGGTTAGGTGAAATAAAATGCGGTTTTGGTGAGCAACGTGTACAAATTGTACTTTAATGGCTGCGTTGATTGTCGTTGCTTCAACAGCCATTTCTAGCGGTTGAAACTACAAAAGTGATTTTTTTAGTTTTGAAATACTTAGGTACCTACAAATGGAACGGAGATATTTCAGCAAAAATATTTGACCATTTTGTCTGCTAATTTTATTATAAAAAAATGTTTTTCGAGTCCAATCAAATCAAAAATGCTTTATTTTGTAGGTACACAGGGTACACTTAAAATAGTCAGATTTTACATTTTTAAAGCTACTGCTTGTTCAAACGTCAATTTTCCCCTGAGAAGAACAAGCAAGAAACTCGAGAGGTTGCTCTTTAAAAAAAAAGGTTTTTATATTACAAAATTATTAATTCAATCAATCAATCAATCAAATACGCTTTATTGTTTAAATAAGGAAGGTACATTTAAATATCTATATAAAATTTAAATAAAATAAATTATTATTTTATATTATTAATTGTGAAATAGCCTGGTTATGCGAACGGGCTGGTTATGTCCATGAATGTTTATCATCTAAATAGTCTGATATGCTTTCTTAGTAAGTTTCTGTTTTATAGTATTCACGTATATTCAGTATATATTTCACGACGGGTTCGTATATACTTGACCTCAATCACACCTGATGTTAAGTGAAGCTGAGGTCGAAGGTAGAAGCGTACAGACCCGGAAACCCCAACACATTTGGGGGACTGGCTATCTTATCTCTGACAACCGGAACACAACAATGCTATTAATATTGCTGCTTGGCGGCAGATTTAGATAAGATAAATAATATAATAATAATAATATAATAAATAAATATTTCGGACATTTACACCAATCATCAATCAATCAGGGAAGAGAGTGCTGTCGCTGACCCGCTGCAACAAAGACAGGGAGGGCGGAGAAGGCGGCGCTACGCACATCTCCTTCCGCCCCCATAGGCGAAACGCCCAGGCGGTTGGTCGGGGGGCCCACCGCCACACACGGGCAAAAGACTGAGTGTGCCTCTCATGAACCGGGGCACCCTACAACGGCCGGAAGGCACGCTTAAACGCGTCTAGCCTTGGGGTGGTGGCAGTGGTATTCGTCAGGGAGCCTACACCGCCCCCTCATGGACGCAGAGGGTTCATCGCTGGGTTTTTAGTGGGTATACCGGGCAAATGCCCGAGGAGTCCCACATAACTGCGTAGCTACCCCCCGAGGAACTGCGTAGTATGCGAAAAGCATTTTAGTAGCATAAAACAAAAAAAAAGTATCAAACATACAGATGTCGTAGATAGCGATAAATTAGCGACAGAATTTATTATTTCAATAATGAATGCTGGTATCGCCGGAAATGGCGCGGTGACGACGTTAACAGTTATATTAGGTCTTCACATCAAAAATGGGACACACTTTGCTACCAGCCGTCGAAGGATCTGACCACCACTGGACATCAACGACCATGAGAGATTCTGATTACCTGCTACCATCGACGCGTGGAAGAATCCGGTGAGTCGTTACTGAATAAGACTTTGATTATGGAATTTGAGCAAGGAGGAACTATAGACAAGGTACGGTTGAGTTCCACAGAGTGCACGCGGGGGCCAAGTTGTATGGCACGAGGGGCGTGCACATGTTTTCTCTTTAACAGAAAGCATCTCAGGTTTCATGATCATAATCGAACATGAATACGTTGTCGATTTGCCTATGGTAGCTTGCAATAGTATCGCCATTGCCCGAGCCACCCTTTACCACGCGACTGGCACCGTCCCGGTCGCTAGCAACGCCCACACACCCCCTCACCCATCTACGACACATATATACGTACAAGCACCCACACAAACTTTCGCATTCATAATATTAGTTGGGATTGGTATAAACTAAGCAGATTAGAGTGGCAAGAGATATTAATGATCAAAACAATAGCTTTATCTAATCATAGCGAGTGAGTTATGCGCAAATGCACTCGTGGCGCTGTCGCATTCGTTATTCGTTTTCGATTAACGAAGTTAATCAACGTCTGGCGCTTTCAGTCTTTGGATGGGTGAGCCTAAATACCTGTCCTATATCATTTGTTAGGAAACATTTTTATTCTATCACTGACAGGTACTGTCTGTGCACACAGAGCTATGACCCATTTGTACGGCTGCAGCACACACATACTGTGTATCCTGATGTTACTTTTATGAATTGTTATAAAATATGTTTATCCAATTGCTTTGGAACTTATTATATGGTATGTGTGTGACTGGAGATACAAATATACGATTTATCTATCTATCTATCAAAAAATCACGGTATTTAAAATTATAGTAAGTTAAATATGTATCCTTACTGTACTATATCTATCTCTAAAACTGCACGTTTTAGAATAATAAATTCTTTTTAAAGTCGACGTAAATTATAATATACCGGTGATGCATAATTAAGACATAGTACGAGTACATCCTGTTTGTAGTAGATGCAGTTACCCACGCCAAAAATTAATAGTTCCTTTATGTAAAAGGCATTGCCATTGCCAAAGCAATCATTATTTAATTGTAATAATTGACAACAATATGTATATTTTAATAACTTTAACAATCAACTCGGTATGGAGTTAAACTCCAATTACTTCGTCTTTATCCTTAACAAAGTCTTTTGAACAGTTAATTGAATAAGGTCAAGCAAGATAAAGAAACAATATTAAATTATTTTAATTTGTAAATAATTTGTATTAAAATTATACAGGGTGAAATTTAATTCGTGTAATTCCTGTTTACTGGTAACTCCACTTCTGATTACGAACAACTTTTCCCCAAGGAACCATAGCCGAATTCGATGAAAAAATGTTCAATTACCAAAGTCAAAGTCAAAAATGCTTTATTTCGTAGGTACACAGAGTACACTTAAAAAAGTCAATTTTATTTTTATTTTAAGCTACTGCTTGTACAAAATGCGATTTTCCCCTGAGAAGAACAAGCAAGAAACTCGAAGGGTTGCTCTTTTAAAATCAGGCTTTGATTTTACATACAGGTTGATATATTTCATTATTAATTGCGAAATAGCCTAGCATACGAACGATCTGATTATGTCCAGGGATGATAATCATCTAAACATTTATTCCCACTTGGTCGGATTCCCAAAAGGACAGATTCTCATTTCGCCGGAATACTGTTAATAAGAAAAACATTTTTATTTATTTAATAAAAACACAAAAGAATGAATTAATCTAAAATACACAACCGCTTCAAACATTCTATCGCGGAAATTTTATTAGTTGTGCAATCCGATATAATTCGTCCAATTTGTTCATCTTTTTGGACGTAGTCTGACATTTTATAATATGCTTTGTTAACAAGTTTGTGTTTTATAATATCTTTAAATTTATTGAGAGGAACATTTTGTACATCAACTGGAACCTTATTGAAAAAGCCCATGCAAAGTAAACCTTAGTGGAACCACTTTAACATGGAAGTCAACAATTTTCGACTGAATTCGGTTGTGGTTCCTAGTGGAAAGTAGTTCGTAATCAGGAGTGGAGTCATCAGCCGAAAATTGTTGGGCTTCCATAGTAAAGCTGGTTTCAGAATGGTATACTTAATATGGATAATCGAAAATTTGCAATTTTGTAGCTGCTCAAGCTCAATTAGCACATCCTCGTTGGCATTCAACATACATACATCTGCGTAGTCCAAGATAGGCAAGATCAAGGATTGGGCAAGAGTGTTTTTTTTTCTTTTTATGCACGAAGGGTTCGTACTTGACCTCAATCACACCTGATGTTAAGTGAAGATGAGGTCGAAGGTGGAAGCATACTGACCCGGAAACCCCAACACATTTGGGGGACTGGCTATCTTATCTCTGACAACCGGAACACAACAATGCTATTAACATTACTATTTGGCGGCAGATTTAGATAAGATGGTGGTAGCTAGCCAGGCAGACATTTAAAATGCCCTACCACCAACCAAACCGAGTACTTAAAACATGTACCCCGCTGGGGATCGAACCCGCAACCTCGGAATCGTAAACCCAATGTTGTTTACATTGAGCCACGGAGGCGGTTAGGAGAGTGTTTGCAATTGTAGAAAACTTTCAGATGTTTAAGAGAAGCGAGAAATGGGTCTTTTTGCTTAGTTCGTTACAGTGAGCCTTCCAAGATAGCTTGTCAAACGTAACGCCGAGATTCTTTATAAAGTACCTTACAGTTTGAGCCTTATAGTTGGCGCTATTTGTCAAACAAGTAATGTAGAAACTATGGATTAAGTTACTGCAAACCAGTAGAATTATCAGATGCAAGTTGTTGTCTGACAAACCTGTCCCTAGCAACGCGGTTTGAGAAATTCAAACACTATTCTGGCAGGAAATTAATCGTATGGATAAATCATTGTAAGTTCGCTAGTCATCTGTTTAAGCTTATGCTATCAGATAGTTTTTTTTTTTTTTTTTATATGAGAGGGCGGCAAACGAGCATGCGGGTCACCTGATGGAAAGCAATCACCGCCGCCCATGGACACCCGCAACACCAAAAGGGTCACAGATGCGTTGCCGGCCTTTGAGGAAAGTGTAGGCTCGTTTCTTGAAGGTTCCAATGTCGTACTCGTTAGGGAATACCGCTGCCGGAAGTCCGTTCCACAGGGTGGTCGTACGTGGTAAGAAGTTTCTTGAGAAACGTACAGTGGTAGACTTCCACTCATCCAGGTGATGTGGATGGAAATTTAATTTTCAGCGAGAAGTGTATCGGTTAAATTGAGCAGCGGGTATTAGCTCGAACAGTTCTTCAGAACACTCATTACAGTTCATCTTGTACAGACGACACAACGATAAAGACTACTAGTGTTGGCTGACCGTTCGATTTTACCAGTTATGTGAACGGCGCGAGATCTGGGGCTCTATTACATAATTTCATCGTTATCGTAACCGACGTTCTGACTTGTGATTGGTTGGCTCATCGCTCGCTCGGCAATTTGACGGTTTCTCATTGGTCAACGTAATCTATGACGATACCGATGAAGTTACATAATCCAAGGGCTGCTTATACTGGAAAGTTCGGTGGTAGCTTGGCCCTATATGCATATAGTCCAGTAAGGATACAATTTTAACTTCCTACAATTTAAACACAACGTTTTGATATAATTTATGGTTTTGAAGAAAAAAAAATTTTACTACCTATGGCAATATCTTCTATTTCACTTACCTAAAATGCCCTATTTTTTCCTTAAGGTAAAAAACTCATCCAGTATTTATTTTTTTATGCACGACGGGTTCGTACTTGACCTCAATCACACCTGATGTTAAGTGAAGATGAGGTCGAGGGTGGAAGCGTACTAACCCGGAACCCCCAACACATTTGGGGGACTGGCTATCTTATCTCTGACAACCGGAACACAACAATGCTATTAACATTGCTGCTTGGCGGCAGATTTAGAAAAGATGGTGGTAGCTAGCCAGGCGGTCATTTAAAATGCCCTACCACCAACCAATAAATATACACACTGCATTATTTTGCATAAAAAGCCCCGTTATAAGTCCGCATCTCATTACTACTACGGAACTACGTTTCACAGATGATTTAGTATACTATTTGCTAGTATGACCTCAAGAACAAATCACACCTCTAATTACAAGACCTCGCACCTTGAGCTGAATAGCGATGGCGATGCAAATGGCACATTATTTATAAATCAATCGATTCCCAGCGTGCGCTTTCGAAATAGGGCATCAGATAATATCACTGCATTCACTATGAATATTTACCTTTTGTGAATGTGTACTGCCGATGACAGTCACCTAGTTGGCTTGCGCACATTCACCGCACATTAAATTTCGGTGATTTCAACCATACAGGGTTAATTTTAATTCACAGAAAACCATACATGTCAGTAAAGCAGACAACCTTCGTTCTATGACTTCCTATATTTTATTTTGCTGCATGGTCATACATTTTGTCTACGGGTCGTTGTAATACGGAGGATGAAAGAAGAATGGAGAATTTTAGAAAATCATAGAACAAAAATGGTATGTACCAATTACTTATACAAATACCATGTTTTAAGAGGTTAAGTCAAAAATTTAAGGAATACTCATGATACCAGGCAACGTTTCTTAAGGAAAGTACTGGGTCTTTACCTATGAAATTGGAGCTTTTTTCTTCGTTAATCATATGTACCAATTCCTGTGATTTTCAATGCTATATCCAAATTTGTTTTTTTATTTGGAAAATGGAATATTATTGCAAGGTTTCACATGATATATTTTTTAATTTCTGGGCTAAATCATTCACATAATAGAAAAATTTTGACGGAGCTCTTTTCAGGAGCTTCCCATAATCATTTCTTAGATTCGCTGAAACTTTTATAAAGCGGTTACTTTTAAAAATTAACACTGCCTATACTTAACTTAATGTAATCCAATAATACACACAAAGTTTAGCTAAATTTGGATTTGCCGTTCCCAAAAAATAATCAAAAATGTTTGTATGGAGAAAACAGTCTTAATGAGATTGTTCATACAATACGCCAATTTCATAGGTACGAGTAAGAACCTAATATAATAAGAATAATAAAGCTCTCAAAATTAAGAAAAAAAACATTTCGGAACCGGAAATTTTACTCGTATAATAACGTTTCGCGCACAATTTGCGTATAATAATAGTTTTATGTTTGTCAATAGCCAGATATCAGTAGGAATCCTCTGTAAAAGACGTACGATATAGTCAGAAAATTGTAGCACAAAATATGTAGTCGTTACTTTAAATAGAGTGCTATCTATCATAGTAACAATGAAAGATGGGATGTTGGCCAATAACGTGTAACCTTTAGGTTATGGGCAATTTTACTTCACATACGTCTAAATCACTGTAGCACAACGTGTTATTTTCACATACGCAATTCAGAGGCAATTTTGATATCGATTGTGAGATCGGATATTGCATTCGGTAATGTTTTTAATCCCCGCAATGAGGGATTAGTTTGAATCCTATTTTGTCTGTCTGTGGAGTTGAAAACGGGTTTTTTAAATCTGGTGTTTCGTTAACAGCCTAACACGTCCTCACTGTTGGAGCACGTTCCTATCACTGTGAGACGACAGAAACAGGCACATCAATACCTATGTATTTTCTATGTATCGACTATGTACCTACTGATATTTAAGTTATTCAGCTTTTACTTTGCACTATCCAACTACTTATTAAAAAAAGCTTCTTTAACTGAGGTTGTCTGGAAGAAATCGCTATCAGCGATAAGACCGCCTTTGTACACTTCATCATCTATGTTAAATGTTATTTGTATTTTATTTTTGTGTGTCATAAAGAATTTAACAATAATAATGCCGAAACACAGAGTTATATGAAAATATGAAAGAGAGCCTCAGATTTCCTGTTCATCTCGCTTGCGTTCAATCGCTAAATTTGGTATGTACCACATAAGCGCCCTAGAAGTAAGGATAAGGGGATAAACGTCTAAGGGATAGACGTATCGAGTTACCATAATTTCTAGGGCGCTTACGTGGTACCAAATTAAGCGAGCGAACGCAAGCGAGCTAAGCGAATACCTACTAGACACAGGATGTACAAAAGGCACTAGTACTTAAATATATTATATTTTACAAAACAGGTGTTCGAAAAACTTTAATCCCTTGAGATGGGGTGACTTATGAATGCACTTTTGAACTCACATTTGCTGGGGAGGAAGTGGGACTTTCTTTCTTCCATACATTTTCACCTTTAAATTCTTTCTTTAATTAGTCTGGGGTCCAAGGTAGCAATAGAGTCACGTAAACTAACATTATATACTAATTAATACTTGCTAATTATGTCAACAAATCGCCATATTGAAATTGTCCCTGAATGATGAATTTACTAGTGATGGGCAAGACTCTTACTTACTCCTTTACTTATGTCAAACTATATCGAATAATAAAATACCGAAAGTATAAAACAAGTAGGTTCGAGAGAGATCTGAGATCGTCTTACAGATCAATACAATATAAATACACTTTATTGCACCACAGAAAAGAAAATACAGTTTCGGAAAAGTGGTAAGAATAGAATGTACAATTTACACTAAGCGCTTTGCTTCATCATATAAAATGCGGACTGCTAAGGTATGGAACTCACTGCCCGCGTCGGTTTTTCCCGACACTTACAACCTTGGGATCTTCAAGTCTAGACTGAATAGGCATTTACTGGGTGCGCGTGATACATCTTCGGCTACATCGTCACTTTCCATCAGGTGAGATTGTAGTCAAACGCGAAACCAGTTTTTAATAAAAAAAAAAACATTTGAAATAGGTATGTTGTGCGGCATTAAATAGGGATACAGACACAAACTATACGTGAATAAATTTCATATATTTACATACACATACATACATAGATCAATAGACAAATATACCTACTTAAACATAACATCTATAAAATAGCAACAAATTACAAAAGTAAATATATTGGTGTACTAAATAAATATTTATTTATATATAAAATAATAATAATAAGCGACAACAGGATTGTGCTAAGGTATAGAGAGAAGATATGAAAGGAGCACACATTAAAGCGCCAGGAAATGCTCTTTGACGGCGACTTTGAAAGCATTCAAAGTTTGAGCTCGTCTGATGGACTTCAAGTCGTCTTATGTTTACGTAACAAGTTCCATAGAATGACACTTTAGAGCACCATCTACCTTCAGTGGGCACCGTGGACCACTGTTGATCCAGCTTAAAGGAGTTCCACACTATTTTAGGAGCTATATAAGGTCTGAGGAAGACCGAGAATAAGCTACATGCAGCAGATAAAAGAGAAGTTGAACGTCGTGTCGTATCAGGAGGTCAAGAGGAAGGCGGAGAGCAGAGAGATATGGAAAAATCTCCACCGACAAGAGCATGGCTCTTAAATCAGATAATGATGATAAGGTCTTAAAAAATTAACCCGACAAGCGTTGCGGAGTGTATGTATAGGATGTATCTATTACGAAAAAAAATAAAAAATTAAACATTGAAGTTAACTCTTCGTTTTTTTTTTTTAAGTTTTAATTTGCGTCTATCTGAACTGAGAAACACCTAAATGAAATATAGGTATTAGAAAGTTATTTACATCGAACTTAGAAAAAAAGAAAATATAAAAATAACATAATATTTACATAATTACAAAAAATGTATAGCGTCCAGCTCTCCCACCTGGGGCATTGTCCCATTGAAGTTAACAGATTTTATTCAAAAAATAAAATTTAGAAATGTAAATTTTGTGAGATGGACCTCTAAGTACTTTGCCACAACACACAAACACGTGCCGAGGTATCTTTGAAGACGCCGAAAGGCGACCACTCGCCGCTCGCCGGCGGCGCTTGCCCCGGCGCCGCCGCGACGCGCTGTGATTGGTTGCGCCCTTGCCCCGCCACCTGCCACCCCCTTTGGCGTCTTCCATATCAATGGAACATTGCCTGTTTTTCTCATTGATAAAACAAGGTACAATCGAAATGAAGTAAGTCTGTTAATGTGTATTTTCATTTGCACTTACATAAATTTTTTTTACTCGGAAACAAAATTTTTAAGGCTAGTTTTTTTTTAATGAATATATTATTTTATTGTCATGAACGTGCAATTGCCAAAGTTCGTCGAGTTAATTTTGTTAGACCTTATATATATAACTGGTACTATTTATTGATAAATCACGTTGTATTATACAAGTAAAGTCAAACGCGAGTTGTTACATTAATAATGGAATGCGCATTACTCACCTGGGAACCGAATTTCGACCTCTGGGCTATTGAACTGTCAATTACTCATCACCGGAACGCATTGTTGCCTTGTAGTGGAGTATTTGTCAAAATTATCATTAGTGATCTTTGAGGTGGTAATAATGGATATTTAGGACGAACTACACTGAAAAATGAGGGGAGTTGTGTATTTTACACCGTATGTGTGAATTATCGATAGCCATCTAACAATTAGCCTTTTTAAATCAAATTTTAAATAAAATAATTTTTTTGATTTTTTATCCATAGAACAGTATTTTATTTATTTATGTAATGATTTATTTGAAATCACAGCCATAATTACAAATTTAAAATATAAGTTATACATTTAGAAGCCAAAATAGATCTCAGTAAGTTTATACATAGCTTATTATGTTACCTTATCTATCGAGACATCAAATTGTTGTGTTTGTGGGTGTAAGGAAGAGAGAAAATGTATAGAGTAGTATGTGTGTGTGTGTGTGTGTGTGTGTGTGTGTGTGTGTGTGTGTGTGTGTGCGTGCGTGCGTGCGTGCGTGCGTGTGTGTGTGTATGAGTTGAGTGCATGTGTACACAATTACCTAATCTATGTCAGTGCTTTCAATACTGCTGATTTGAACTGATTACGACTCAGATGAAAATCCGAAAATTCTTAATTGTATTCTCGCAAACATATATATATCATAGTGGACGTATTTGAACAATCTTCACTATAAGACGCCTATGAAAACCTGTAAAGGTTGTGTGTAGTGCGAATGTGGTCACTGACCCGCCGGGTTATTAATTATTACAAAAGATAACTTAAATATCTACATAAGATGATATGCGAAAGCAAGTAGACGTGACGTAGTTAGAGAGGCACTTCCTACATAGTTCCATCTATAAAGTACATGCATTTAATGCATTTTTACATTGTTTTATATATTAAGGCCCGTATTAACAAACCATTCTCAAGATTGAGAACAGTCTTGGCACCAGTCTCAAGTAAACATGTTAATTAATAAACCTAACTTGAGACCTGAAACGCACGTGGATACTCAAGCAGCACTCACTTGAGATGCGCTCCGAGGTTCACTTATTAATAAACGAAACTCAACACTATCATTCATCCGCCGCTGAGGCGAATACTTGAGAAGTGATCTCATCTGAGTAGACCTCAAGATTGGTTTATAAATTAGCACGGAGCTTGAGATAGCGTCAACTTCATAAGACTTCTCTAATACTACTGTATTAGAGATACTTAGGCCCGTATTAATCAACCAATCTCAATACCAGTCTTGACGCTGTATCACCCGAGATGCGTATGCGTATGATACGCAGTAGCGTATCGTTAAAAAAAATAGAAGATTCAAATAAATTTCGCATTTCCCTACGAATCCCGCCATTAGCATATCAATTTCGGGTCGGCACGTGCTTACATAATGGTGTTGAAAAGAAATATTAAACTATCGATGTCAATTACTTCCCTTTCACTTACCTAATGCCTGCCTTATTTTTTCCTTACAATAAAAAAACATCCGGTATAAATTCTGTGACCCTGTTGAGGACATCACCATTCACATATCACCTCGCCCATCATCCTCTGCTTTGTCCTATTTCATTACTCACCTCTATGACTAGTCGGCATTTGGCAGACTAATAACTTTGAGTATGGTAAGTGATGCTTCTCCACCTAATGAGCCTTAATTACCAACATATATCACTGCATTATTCTGTTTGTTTGCGTTGTAAAAGTGTAGGTGTCAGTATTGTATTGTACGCTAATGAATAGGTGTGTGTGGCCTGTAACCTTGTACATGTGTACAATATCAATCGTAAGAAAGGGTTTACAATTACTATTTTGTATTATTAAATGATATTTGATCATTATCGAGCCAGTATTTACCGGATTACAGCGAAGTCAAAACGAGGGTAATATAAGAAATGTGTTTTATCACAAGGGAAAAATAGGGCATATTAAGTGAAATATAAGTCATTGCCATAGGTAGATATATTTTTTTTTTCAAAACTATCATCGTTTCATCACTATTAGAAAGAAGGCGTCGCGGCAGACCGAAAAGGAGATGAAGGGATGAGTTGGATAAGTTCCTAACCAACTGGTCGGAGGAGGCCTGGGATAGAGAACCGTGGAGAGAGAGGAGGGAGGCCTTTGCCCAGCAGTGGGACAGTATGGGCTCCTAATAATAATGATAATAATCATCGTAAAAATGCGTTGTGTCATTTGATGGTGGCGTTTGTAGCCTATTCCATGGCAAATGTTTGTGTGATGATATATTTACGTATGTTTGTCCATGAGTTAGTATCCATGGTACAAGCCTCGCTTAGTTTCGAACTAGATGATTGGTGTGAGTCTCCGAAATATTTATTTATTAAAAAAAAATGTTTTTCAGTGACCGTGAGACGCGAGAGAAGTCGCGGGCACAGCTACTCTACAATACAATTTAATGTTATTTCAAAATACAATTCTATGTGCATTACACGTTGCATCTAATGATCGATGACATAACGCGTTAGTGCGCGGTACTGTGACAAATTGTTATTTAATTTAATATTATGTCATGTGCGTGTGCGCAGGTGGACGGCATTATACTGTAGTTAGCGAGTTTATCAATTGTACGCTCCACGTAAACCCGTAGTAAGGCTTGCGGGTATTTTCCTGGCGTATCCGTTACTGTGTGATCGAACACGGTGATATCATCGTTTATTGCCCGTGGTCCGATCGCCGCGTTCTACTAGTCGATCTATGGGCAATTGTTTTTGCCTGTGGCTCTATCAATCGGACTACGGGCAAATCAAATTGCCCGTAGTTCTATCGGTAGTACTAAGGACAACTTCGTTTACCCGTAGTTCTTTTAAAGTGTGATGGCGTGACAAAAATATGACATTTGTAATGATAAATGCTCTTTATTGTTTCAAACACAACGTAAGTAGGTAGATGCATGATCTAATGAAAGCATTATTACAAAATTCAGGTCGAAATTACTATTCTGCTTGTGAGAGATTTGAATTAGGAAAATTAAATACCAAATACCCGAGAGCATATTTTATAATAGGTAGTATTGTATGCGTTCCTAAAGGCCGCGAAATTTTCCGATTTTCCGGCCACCATTTTGGATTTTTACCGTAAAATGTGTCCTATGTCACTCTAGGGATCAAGACGAATCTAACGACACAATGTATCAAATTCGGTCAAGCCGTTTAGGTAGCATATAAATTTACATACATCCATACATTCGAAAAACATTACCCTCCTTCCTTGTGTAGTCGGGTAATAAATCTGTTTTTCAGATTGCTGATAGTAACAACGCTATTTTATGGATATAATGTTTAATAAATATTTAAGTATTTAAAAACCAAATTATCCGACTGTATATTTTGTATTTTACGGATGCCATGTTGGATTATTTTACAATAAAAAGTATCCTATGGCACTCTAGAGATCAAGACGAATCGAACGACATCTTGCACTTCAAAATCGGTCGCGGCGTTTAGGCTACAGATCTCTGTACAATCATCATCAATGTAGCAATCATCATACATACATACTGTATTTTTTTGTTTTACCTCCTTTTAAATTGTGTTCGTAGTTATTTCGCTAGATGTCGCTGTGTTATCAGTCACTAATTTCTACATCGCGGTGTTAAGATTTTCTAACGTTTGATGACTTTCCCCAGTACATTTATTTCGGTATCGCTTCTCGGCCTTTTGGCTAAGATCAAAGTGTAGTATCTGTTCTTTTCAGCTTAATATCTGAAAGTTCCCTCACCGAGGGACCAGTATATTAAACTGATTTTTGTGACCAGACGGGATGTTCGGGGCTCGCTCCACTCCCGTCGCGGGTCGGCCCGGCATTGCAGTGCCGCCGGGATCGGCCCACATTTAAAATTGTTGAGCGCGTTTCACTAAACGAGTAAAAAGTCTTTCACTTGTTTAGTCATATCCCATGTAGGTATCTCAGACGCAAAGTGAGGAGTGTTGATCGCTATTTGTGTTTCTCTGTGGCACCGTAGGAATTAAGATCTCTAAAAATGTAATATACAAAGACATATGGTACAACACTTGTGATACTTGGTTAATTGAATGGGGAAGAGACTGGTTACCCACAACAGGGAATCCTAGTGTGGGGGACCAGGGCTACCTCATTGCTTATGTTGTAACTGTGTTTTTGACACAATAAATGATTTTTATATTTTTTTACCTACACTCGAAAAACATTACCCTCCTTTTTGGGGTTGTCGGGTAAAACCGGTCGCATCATAACATCTCATATGATTGAGGTCAAGTCAAGTCAAAAAATTGTCCGAGCGAATATTTTCTCACTAAAATCCAGGCGAATCTTTTTACTAATGCCTGGTTCATTAAAGTACAACACTTACGTACCATTTTGTCCGTTGACGCGGTGTGTCCCCGACCTCAGGCATTCAGTAAAAACTCCGTTTTGATAATTTTGCATCACAAATAATCACTGTAATCAACAATAGGGAATCTTGAAAGATTTAATGACACATGCACGTACATTAGAATACCGATTTATCTCTGCTTATGTACAATCGGGCTCATATATCGGTTACCCTGTATAGTAGCATCATGTACTATACAGGGTGGAAACGTTAAGTGATATACAAGATATTATAAAACTTTTTGCTGACCTGTTTGGTGTAGTGGTTAGCAAATCTGACCGCTATACCAGAATCCCGCTAGGGGCATGTTTGTGTGTTGAATACCCGGGTTGAATATGAATGGGCATGTGTACCCGAGTAATGGATGCTTTACATTTATAATAAGTATTTATTTACAAAAAAAAATATATTTATGTAGTATATTAACCATGTAGTATTCACAACACGAGCCTATAGTTGCTTACTGTGTAACTAGATGGCGCTGTGTGTATGTCTAAGGATATTTATTTATTATTGATAGTAGGTCATTTATTGTTTCCTACCTATCAACATATTAGTTTATAAAACTATATCCCAGCACAAGGTTAGGGAGAAGAAGCGACAAGAAACTCCGTAACAACACATCTTTAAATAGGGTACTCCTGCGTCGTCTCTTTGGAAACATTTTGAGCAGTTTTCTATTTGATTTCTCCATTCCACTTTGAATTGTTATCATAAAATGGTAATTACGTTTGAAATTTTAATGTGGTTATTTGAAAGGGTGGAAGCGATAAATAACCTACGTTCAATATCTGCAAAAAGTTTTACAATTTCTTGTATAGTTCTGGAATTATAGAGTGAGATCAATTATCGTTTCCACCCTGTATATGTATGTACGCTACCTTCTCTTCAATTTGACTGATCAACTTTTATTTAGATCGGGTTCACTTTCTCTCGCTATGTAGGCAAGAGCTCTCCGGATGATATCATTGGCATGATAGACCGTGAACAGCGATTCATCATCATCATATCAGTCTTTCCACTGCTGGACAAAGACCTCCCTGTACATTCTCCACAACTATCGCCCGCGACTAGCGGCTTTCCGCAATCTTTACCAAATCGTCCACCTCGTGGGGGGCCAGCCCACGCTGCGTCTTCCGGTGCGTGCACACCACTCGAGAACATACAATTAATGAAGAACTTTGCACCATCAAAATAAAAAAAAATCAAAATCAAAAATATTTTATTCAATGTAGGATACAAAAATATCACTCATTGAAAGTCAATATGTTATGTTTTTTAAAACTACATCGCTTCACAGGGTGTTATGGTTAGGGAGAAGAAGCGACAAGAAACTCCCCAACAACACATCTTTTCAATTGGTTTCCATCTTTACAGTATTTTACATTTTATAATACATATTACAAAACAAAAGCAATTAACATAACGACCAGCTACCTCATTATCGCCTAAATAATCATCTATCCTGTAATATAATAACCCTTCTTACACAGAGTTTCTTTAATGTGGCGTTTAAATTTCTGCTCTGTTAAACTCAATAAATGTTCTGGTATTTTATTGTAAAAGCTCGTCATCATCTTCGTCATCATCATCAGCTCGTTCATCCCACTGCAGGTTCCCTCTTATAATGAGGGAGTATGGGCCATAGTCCACCACGCTGCCTCAATGTGGGTTGGGGACTTCACACGCCTTTGAATTTATATTTCTCAGTTATGCATGTTTCCTCACGATGTTTTCCTTCACCGTTCAAGAGCAGTCGGATAAATGAATATAAGTAATTAAATTAAATTTAAAAAGTAATTAGTACATGGCCTGCCTGAGAATCAAACCCGGACCTCCCAAATTGGGAGACCGCGTCTGAACCGCTCAGCCACCGACGCTCATAGAATATTTTTGGGAAACTTTGGGAGGAACTTTGCATACAAGAAATGATTTTTTTACGGAGGCCTAAGTAAAGCCAATTGATCACAAAATTCTCCGCCAAAGAAATGCGTACCTTGTAGGCCGTAACCATGTTTGGTGTAGTGGTTTCAAACTCTGACCACTATACCAAATTTCGAATCCCGCTAGGGGCATATGTTTGTGTGATGAATACGGACATATGTACCTGAGTTATGGATGTTTTCATTTATAATAAGTATTTATTTACAAAAAAAAATGTAGTATATCAACCATCTGGTAACCACATAGGCTTGTGTTATATGCTATACTAGATGGCGCTGTGTGTATGTCCAAGGATATTTATTTATTTATTATTGGTGACTTGACTTGACGACCGATTGGTGTAGTGGATAGTGACCTTATCAGCGAAAACAACGGTTGCGGGTTCGAATCCCGCGAGGGGTAAATGTTTGTGTGATGAATACGAACATTTATTCCCGAGTCTTGGATGTTTATATAAATATTTATGTATTTTATCCGTTATCTAGTATCCATAGCACAAGCTTTGCTTAGTTTGGGACTGTATGATTGGTGTAAGTGTCCGAAATATTATAATATTATATTATATTATACTATATTATATTATATTATATTATATTATATTATATTATATTATATTATATTATATTATATTATATTATATTATATTATATTATATTATATTATATTATATTATATTATATTATATTATATTATATTATATTATATTATATTATATTATATTATATTATATTATATTATATTATATTATATTATATTATATTATATTATATTATATTATATTATATTATATTATATTATATTATATTATATTATATTATATTATATTATATTATATTATATTATATTATATTATATTATATTATATTATATTATATTATATTATATTATATTATATTATATTATATTATATTATATTATATTATATTATATTATATTATATTATATTATATTATATTATATTATATTATATTATATTATATACTACCCAAGAAGCAGTTCTCTGTCTAGAAAAAAGACTAGGTTATAGCGAGAAAGAAACATGACAAAGGGCTTAATCAAATGGAGACAAAAATCGCAGGCGTCCACTAATAACATAATAATGCAAGGAACAAACATACTAATTAACTAATTCACTATAAGTACATGGCTACAGTTGCACAATGTCTGTCTGTATTTCATTCACATTGTTGCAGACGTGGAGCTAAGAAAGATAATCTAGCTTATTGGATGAAAAGTCTGGTGATAATTTTGTCTTCATCACAAATTTGGTCGCAACAAGCTTTTGTACTTAGAAGGGAACAAGAAATCAATACCTATTCTTATAGTCAATATGTTCATTAGGCGTAATATTTCTAGTAAATTGTAAAAACACTGATGTAATCGGATATTTTAAATAACATTACGCGCACAATTTGCTTTATAAGACCAAGTTTTGGATATAAGCAAGAATTTTATTGTAAAATATTGCCTTTTTTGTAAGGTCGGTTTACGGATATGGATAGCTAACTAGTTCTTGTTCCTATCACCATTTTAAGTGAATTAGGTTATATTTTTGTGCATATAAAACATACTGTCAAAAATGATTTCATAGGGCATTGTTAAAATTTAATTTCCTCTTTAAACTTATCCCAGAAACAACTGTGTCCCTGAATGAAATGCGATAGTAATAGATAATAATATAATTTTAATAATATAAGTTTTGACATTAAAATGTTTTTTTTTTTTTAATAAAGACAGCGTCCAAAAATAGAACTTGGGTTATTGATTTATATTAACTATAATAAATAAACTTATAAAAAAATAGTAAATTAATATTATACATAGGTAGGTTTGTTGTAAATCCTCGATTTACTTGAGGGATTTTTCAGTCCAGTGGCGCCCTCATTGGATAAATTTTGAAGTACAGCATTAATCAAAAAAATCGCTCTGACCTTCATTCGAGAGGCTTAAAAGGCTAATTATAAGCAAGTAATACCTAAATAGCTTTGATAACTGTTATTTTCCAGAATTCACGACTGTAAAAAAGTGACCAGTTTTATCAATTTAAATTCTCGAAAATAACCGTAATTATAGCTGTTTAGAAGCGTTTCGAGAGCAAGCCAGAGCAATTATTTTCGATTTACGCTGTATTTATAAAGAAATCTTACCTAATTTATCCAATGAGAGTGTCACAAGACGGAATAAACCCTATTAAATACCAATCCATATAGTATAATAATTCGCTTTCATTTCACATGTTCCCTCCTCTATCTAGACTAAGCTCTGCAGACATTGATGTATAGACGGACATTGTTCCCGTAGAAATAATTATAAGAAAACTTTGAACTTCAGACAAATTACATATCGCATTCATTGCATTATTTAAAAATTGGTTACGAATAATCCTCAAGATACAAAGCGGGAATTACTATGGATTGATGAAAGTGTATCACAGTCACCATGGTCAGCTTTTAACTCTGTAGCAAACTTTAAATAGATTATGTAATGTGTGACATTTCATACGTTTATTTTTTATTTCGTAATAAGATATTTACGTTAAATGTAACGAAATTTTTTTATGCACAACAGGTGAAGCCGAATGTGGAAGGCGTACTAACCCGGAAACCCCAACACATTTGGGGGACTGGCTATCCTTTATTGTAGTATCTATTTGACCGTTGACACGCTCATTTTCATTTTATGGTGATAAGCTATTAAAACGTCCCGTTTTATGTTTGCAACCTCTGTTTTTTTAGGTATACTTTTCAAAATGATTAGTTTACTTGTATTAATTGCATAGTTTGGTAGTAGAAAATAAAACTGTAATGTTTTATTATTGAAAATATGAATAAATCGTTGCATTAATGGATATTTAGAATCTAAAGCCATACATGTAAAATTGACGACCTGTTTGGTGTAGTGGTTAGAAACTCTGCTGCTATACCAAACGGTCGCGGGTTCGAATCCCGCTAGGAGCATATGTTTGTATGATGAATACAGATAATGTGTTCCCGAGTTATGGATGTTATATATGTATTTATTTACAAAAAAATGTATTTGTGTAGTTTATCAACCATCTAGTACCTATAATACAAGCCTAGTTGCTTAGTTTGGAACAAGATGGCGCTGCGTGTATGTGCATAGATATTTATTTCTTTATATGTCATTATTTATTAATATATTTTCGCTTGCCACACATTAACGTACATAAGAACCCGAATTTACTTCTTTCTAATGTAAAAAACAAATGGACTATAAGTTGGTTTCTTTTTAAGTTAAGTCCCAAGTTACGGTAGCGTCACTCGCGAAAAGTACCAACCAACTGCCGGCGGACAACCGACGCGAGCGCACTTTTTGCCGCATTCACGCATTGTCGGCGAGATCTGTATGTTTATTGTTATGTTATCTGTGGCTTTCAGTCGATTTTTAGTGCATGTGGTGCAATATCTCGTTTCTACTCGTATTTCATTTAGTGAACAATGGTTATCAAGTCAACAGAACAGAAAGAAAAACATTTTACTAGCTTGCTGCTGTCATCACGACGTAGTTTCACAACATGGCTGGGGCTGGGGTAGAATGGCGTTTGATTCCCGAGATTTACACATAGTGAACATAATATAAGCGAATAGCATAATTAATTATTATAAAGAATCTAAAAATCACACTTTTATCATGCGCTAAAAATTATAATATGACTAGCTGAAATTTGTTTATCCCGCGGGAACCATTTACTTTTTCGGGATGAAAAATATCCTATGTCTTAATCCAAGGTATATTCTACCTATATACTTTCGTCCATTCAGCATCCAAATCCGTTCAGCATTGACTTTTACGATATAAGTACTCTTGCCAATATTTTGAAGTCATTGTCGAGAAAATACGGTAATTAAAATTTTCAACGCCATTCCTAATGAAATTAAAAATATACAATCAAAGAAATCGTTCACCCAAAAACTAAAAAGCTACCTTGTTAAAAAAAGCTACTATAAGTAACCTAAACGATTTCTTTCAAGATAACAAAGTATTTATATGATATTTAATAATCTTATGATTTATTTATTTATTTATTTATTTATAATAGTACAACCACATCACATATATTTATACAATTTAGGAAAATTTGTAGATGTAATTATTTCTAACATATGTGACAATTATGGTAATACAGGCACTTACCATAATCAAATAATAACATTACCTAATGAAACGAAAATAATCTGATAGCTATTTAATGATTATTTAATATTAGTTAAGTTATATGATTCCTCAACGCCTACTTTAAGAAAAATATATAATATAAAAATCTTATATATACCTACATGTTATATTACTGTGATAATAATTATAGTTAAGTATAGAAAATAATATACTGTCAGGCCCTCTCTTAATGTCAGATAATATTGCCATGCCCCAACGGGGCCTCACAAATATTTATTTAAGACCTAGTTTTACTCGTAAGCATGTACTTTATATTTGTGATACTGCAATAATACTGAAAATGGAAACATTTTTTAAAACATATGTGGTGCCTGATAGACACCCCAGGCAGTTATTTATTAGTAAGCTTGTCACTATTTTATATCCAATGGTTAAATCAATAAGACCGGCCAAGTGCGTGTCGGGCCACGTACAATTTAGAGTTCAGTATTTTTCCCTCACAATATGCCGACTTAGAAAGGGGCTTTACGTTGTTTGACAAATAATTTTCATTTTTTCTATGCACTACGGATTGGTACTTGACCTCAATCACACCTGATGTTAAGTGAAGATGAGGTCGGAGGTGAAAGGGTACTGACCCGGATACCCCAACACATTTGGGGGACTGACTATCTTATCTCTGACAACCGGAACACAACAATGCTATTAACATTGCTGCTTTTAGATATGATAGTGGTAGTTAGCCAGGCGGCCATTTAAAATGCCCTACCACCAACCAAACCGAGTACTTAAACATGTACCCCACTGGGGATCGAACCCGCGACCTCCGAATCGTAAACCCAATGTTGTTTGCATTGAGGCACGGGGGCGGTTTCTACGGAGAGTATCCTTATAAGTTTTTATGTTACGGAGATATTTTATAATGTTCTGTACATTTCGTAGATGAAACACCCAAACACTAATGTTTTGGGATATCTCTGACCATCCATTTGGGATAAGGGTCGTGACTTTGTGTATGTATGTGTATACAGTGCATTCACCTTTACCGCTAGTTGACCTCAAGGACAGTCAGGTCGCCCGGTCAAGTTCAAAGATAACAACTCTGGTATTCAGTTAAAAAGGTTGTAGTTAAATATGTATGAGGTATTGTTTTAACTGGGCAGGCAGGTTGATTGCGGAAGTGTGGGACTTAAGGGCTTTAAGGGCAAGTGATATTTATGGGTGTCATCTGGCACTACATTATTAATTTTTTTATTCTGTACTATGTAGGTACAGTCGGTGGTATTAATGTACACAATAACTGTACATTGATTCAAGATGATATTGATGTAGGTATACAATTTAAAGACAAACGTACTGTCTTTAACAATTATTATTTATTAATAGATACATTTTGCCAATTTACATGATGTCAATAAATACATGAAATAAAGATAAACTTGCAGGTCACATAAGTCGCCGCCGCAAAGTCAGTAATTCATTCAAAGGGCTATCTATGTACACGCTTTTTCAATAAGGTTCCTGTTGATATACAAAATCTTTCTCTCATTAAAAATAAAGATACTATAAAACAGAAACTTATTAAGAAAGCATATTATAAAATATCAGATTATTTAGATGATGAACATTCATGGACATAACCGCCCGTTCGCATAACCAAGCTATTTCACAATTAATAATGTAATATTAAAATATATAAAAATATAAAATAATAATTTAAAAAAAATTCTTAAAAGAGCAACCTCTCGAGTTTCTTGCTTGTTCTTCTCAGGGGAAAATTGCCTTTTGAGCAAGCAGTAGCTTTAAAAATGTAAAATCTGACTATTTTAAGTGTACACTGTGTACCTTACAAAATAAAGCATTTTTTATTTTGATTTTTGATTTTGGGAGGTCTGGTGTCGATCCCAGACAGGCCATGTACAAATGAGTTTTAAAATTTAATTACTTATATATGCCTTTACCTATTATCCGACTACCTCAAACGGTGAAGGAAAACATCGTGAGGAAACCTGCATGCCTGAGAAATAAAAATTCTAAGGCATGTGATTTTTTTATTTATTTATTTATTCAGTCTTTCACATACAGCATTACAGTAAAATTACCAATGCACTGTACGGTTACTTAGGTAGTACAAATTAGTTAGCAGAATTTATAGATATTCTTAATTATTTAACTAAGTCAATCCATCTAAAATCCATCAATCTCACAGCACAGCAAACACGCCCTTCTAACACTCGGCTAACTCCCAGCGAACACATCACACTCCGGTCTCGCTCCAACAAGGCGTTGAGTCTGCGAAGTCCGCGCAGGAGCGCAGAGTTTTGGTGGGCCACTGTGCGCACGTTCGGCAGCGCCAACAACCCCCAACCCGCATTGGATCAGCGTGGTTGACTATGGCCCATACTCCTTCATTATACTAGGGAACTATAGCTAATAACAAAAGATTATAGGTACCTAAATAAAATTAGGTTGGAGTAGGCTGGCGGCGGCGTGGCCTTGTTGAAAAGCGAGACTCATCCTTTTCGCTAAATAGAGACCAGCCTTCCGATCGTGCGAGGCTTCGACCAAACGCTCCGATAACTAACGGAAGAAACTATGAGCGCCTGGTCCCCATGACCCCCTAGGGTCCAGTCTAGTCTAGTTTGGGGTATAGAACCCATCATTATATCAGTCGAAAGACGTCACAGCTTTTTTTTTTGTTATGCACAACGGGTTTACACTTGACCTCAATCACACCTGATGTTAAGTCAAGATGAGGCCGAAGGTGGTAGCGTACTGACCCGGAAACCCGATCTTATTTCTATGACAACCGGAACACAACAATGCTATTATAACATTGCTGTTTGGTGGTAGATTTAGTTAAGATGGTGGTAGCTAGCCAGGCGGACATTTAATATGCCCTAGCACCAACCAAACCGAGTACTAAATATGTACCCCGCTGGGGATCGAACCCGTGACCTCCGAGTAAACCCAATGTTGTTTACATTGAGCCACGGAGGCGGTTTCTGCACAGCGGGTTAGCAATTGACCTCAATCACACCTGATGTTAAGTGAAGATGACGCCGAGGGTTGAAGCGAGCTCACCCGGAAAGCCCACCTTATTTGGGGGACCACTATGAACATAGCTGCGGCAAACTTATATAAGATGGTGGTAGCTAGCCAGGCGGACATTAGTATAAGGCGGCCAACTCCATGGAAGGTCAATGCAGGACATTTGACCATTTATGATGGCGGCCATGAGCTAATGGATGTTGGAATGGTTGCGCTATAAATCTCAAATAAAATATTTACATACATAATGCCACTTTTATCCCAAATGGGGTGATCAGAGATATCCCAGACAGGCGTTTGGGTGCTCCAAACATTAAAAGTTTAATGCATCCACGATTCACTTTTCGAAATGTAAAGACGGAGTGTGAGTTTTGTTTCGACTTAACTTTACTACCGCGTTCACGTTTACGTGGCGATTTGTATGAAGAAATGTGCAGCGCCTCTAGCGGATAGTTTGCAAATCGATTTTTTTCATAGATACTTTTTGCGTAAACGCGAACGCGATGGTAAAGTTAAAAACGAGACAAAACTCGCACTTCGTACACAGAAATGTAAACGTGACAGTGAGTGAGCCCATCGCCGTTTAAACGTGCGTTTTTACGACACCCACGGAAGAGATGGGTTTTGTATTAAAAATAAAATTATGATTTTTTCATATTCTCCACCTACAGTGATTTTTCTCGATAATTAAACAAGTCTAGAAATGCGGGACATCCGGGACGCTATAGGCGTTTTGCGGGACTATTTCACTAATGATTCCAATGCGGGATTACAACTACAATATCGGGACGGTCCCGCAGGTTCCGGGACGTTTGGCCGCCTCACATTAGAAGAACCCTACCACCAACTAAGTAATAAACATGTACTCCGCTGAGGATCGAACCCGCGACCTCCGATTCGTAAACCTGTGTTGTTTACGAGCCATGGAGGCGGTTTTCGATTTTGGTGATGGTCCTATCGTTTGATTTTTTTATTACTACTAAGTTACATCCGGGCAAAAAGTGGATAATCTTCGGTGATATTGTAAATATTCTATTTATTATCATAAGAAATAAAAACTATTAACTTTTTGTGTCACTGTGAAGCAAAAATAAAATAAAAAAATAAACAGATATTTCGGACACTTACACCAATCATCTAGTCCCATAAACTAAGCAAAGCTTGTACTATGGATACTAGATAACGGATAAACATACATAAATATTTATATGAACATCCATGACTCAGGAATAAATGTTCATATTTTTTTTACCCGTCGCGAGATTCTAACCCGCAACCGTTGGTTTCGCTGACAGGGTCACTATCCACTACACCAATCGGTCGTCAAAAACGTCCTCAAAAAGAACTGCTTATATGCGGTGGTGACTGTACTCCGCAGACCCTAGATGGGCATCAGCGTCACCGGCGTGGAATGTCAAGCGCGATCGCAAATCGCCATAGTAACTGATGAATATATTACCACGTCAATACTGTTGCATGTTGGCATCTTTATGGCAGAGGTTCCGGGTTCAATTCCGTTGAGACAATTAATTTTATAAAAGGACCTTTGACAAGACGGAACAGTTAACATGTTAAGAGACTGGCTTTCAAAGGTTTTTTATTAAGAGTGATTATTCGGTCCAGTGGCGGCCTCATTGGATAAATGATTAATTTTTAAATACAGAATACAAATATACACATACAAAAAACAATTACAGCGATACTTAGCTATTAATAAATAAGATATCCGAAGTATTTATTAATTTATTTGTATCTTGGGAGTTTTCAACATTTTCTATGTATATAAGTATTAAATAAATAATAATAATAGGTAAATTTTTTTTTTATCTTTATTGTACACAAAATTGTTACAGAAATATGCATTGTATATAAAATGTACAAAGTACAAATATTTCGGACACTTACTTAAATATTTCGACGACCTGTTTGGTGTAGTGGTCAGCAATTCTGACCACTATACCAAAAGGTTGCGGGTTCGAATCCCACCAGGGGCATATGTTTGTGTGATGAATACGGACATGTGTATCCGAGTTATGTATGTTTTCATTTATAATAAGTGTTTATTTACAAAAAAAATGTATTTATGTAGTATATCAACCATCTGGTATCCACAACACAAGCCTATAGTTGCTTACTGTGGAACTAGATGGCACTGTGTGTATGTCTAAGGATATTTATTTTTATTATTATTTCAGCTATCTCAGCAGTAAGGAAACCCTCATTTTATCCAGTCTCAAACATAAGCAAAGCTTGTACTACGGATACTAGGTAACGGACACATATACATAAAAAACGTCCAAACTAAGTAATAGATGTTCGTATTCATCACACAAACACTTACCCCTATCGGGATTCTAACCCGCAACCGTTGGTTTCGCTGGAAGGGTCACTATCCACTACACCAATCCGTGTTCATTCTGAGGTTACTTCTCTAACCTGAACTATACTAAAACCAGTTTTAAAGTAGTAGGTACGTCTTTTTCTTCTTGAAATAAAGAATGTTAAAATAATTTATCAATTATCGGATAAACATACTTAAATTTATATAAACATCCGACTCGGAAATGAATGTTCGCATTCATCACATAAACATTTACCCCTCGCGGCATTTGAACCCGTAACCGGTCTTGCAGACAGGGTCACTATCCACTACACAATCGGTCGTCATACATTATATTCTTTATTGCATCAAAAAATTACATATAACAGAGTACAAACTATGTCAGGTGGACTTATCTCTTTAAGAGATCTCTTCCAGTCAACCTGAGCCATAGTTACCAGTCATAGTTACCATAGGTAACATTTATATTTTTTGTTAAGAGCGTTTGTCTCACACGGCATTCCATAAAAAACTTTCAAATCTAAAGTTTTCTAAATGAATGGACCGATTCTAATGAAACTTTATACGTATAAGCTATATATTGGGTCTTTACGTATGTAATTGGAGTTTTTTTCTTCGTTAATCATATGTACCAATTCCTGCGATTTTCAAAGCTATATCCAAATTTGTTTTTTATTTGGAAAATGGAATATTATTTCAAGGTTTCACATGAAATATTTTTTAATTTCTGGGCTAAATCACAGAATAAAAAAAATTTGAACAGAGCTCTTTTCATATGCTTCCCATAATCATTTCTTAGATTCGCGTGAAACTTTTATAAAGCGGTAACTTTTAAAAATTAACGTTGCCTATATTTAACTTAATGTTATCCGATAATACACACAAAGTTTAGCTAAATTTGGATTTGCCGTTCCCAAAAAAAAAAATAATGAAATTCTTCATACAAAACGCCAATTTCATAGGTAAGGACCTAATACATAGATCTAAAATACATATAAATTTTTATTGCTGGTATTTAAGATTATTGTTTAGTTTACGATATGTGACACTGAATAAATACTTTTTATTTCTTTCGTTCGAATTTAAAAGAATACATTGCATTTTTTCTGTCGCTAGGGAATACTTCGGTCTAATTTAATAGTTCTACTCAATTTCATAAATATTCTCCCCTAACTTTTTAGATCTATGTATCCTACTTATATGTATAAAGTTTCATTATAATCGGTCCATTCATTTCGAGTTGAAAGTTTGTATGGAAATACTCCACTTTGGTTTTCAATATTAACTAAACCCGGATAAGTTCCCAAATCTCAAAGTTAAGACCCGGAAACTTACCCCCCTCTAAAGCGCATCCTTACTTGCATCACTTAGAAATAAGATCAACTATATAAGCAGCCTCTCAGATACCCATCCGCCAGTCTCACTAAGCCGCGGTCAAAGTAACCTGCCGGTTAATACATCTAACGCAAAGTAAGTTGAGTTTACGTGTGTGCATTAAGTTTCAAGTGATATTGTGTGGATTTTTCTCTCTAATTAAAAGAGTTTTGGTAATGGTTTTTGGAAATTTGAATATTTTTTCAGTTTTTCGAATGAATTTTTCAGTTAAACTGACAAATTAATTGAGTTTTAATTTTTAAAATGTTTTTGGGAGTTGTTAGGTAGGTGTCGCAGTAAGTTATTGGTGTTGTAGGTTTGATTCTCGGACGAGTGAATTTAGAAAATGGAATGTAATATTTTTTTAAGATAACAACCTAAACAGTTCGTACACTCGTAAAACTAAGTCCCTCAATACCTGCATATTGAAACAGTTGTAGAGCAAAAATGAATCATAAGATATTTATTCTAATTCGATCTCAAAAATAGAAATTTTCAATAAGGTTCCAGTTGATATACAAAATCTTCCTCTCAATAAATTTAAAGACACTATAAAACAGAAACTTATTAACAAAGCATATTATTAAATATCAGACTATATAGATGATAATCATCCCTGGACATAATCAGATTGTTCGCATGCCAGGCTATTTCACAATTAATAATGAAAGTTAAAAACCTTTTTGTAATATAACAACCTTTATGTAAAATCAAAGCCTGATTTTAAAAGAGCAACCCTTCGAGTTTCTTGCTTGTTCTTCTCAGGGGAAACTGAAAAAACAGGGAAAACAGGGCATTTTGAACAAGCAGTAGCTTAAAAGATGTAAAATTGACTATTTTAAGTGTACTCTGTGTCCCTACAAAATAAAGCATTTTTGACTTTGAGAAGGTTCTCAATCCAGGCGTTTACATATATATTTTTCAAATCCTGTACATCGATATTGGACTATTTTAACATTGCTCTGAATAATTGCTGTACCACAGTAACCTACCACTACCTTAGATAACGCAATTTTTTTATATGACAAAATGGTAGATCACAGTGTTTTTTTTTGTATAAAGATACTTTATACCATAAGTGCACAAAGAATTTTGTACATATTTACAAAAACGAAATAGTAAATACACATTTACAAATTAAAAATTTATAAATATATAGAACACATATTAACAAATAAAAAATGTTAATATCACAATGTTACTTATATTATACCATATTATTGACTAAGACCTTTTTACCTGTGTTTCACATTAATAAATTGAATTGATTATACCGAAATTTGGCGGTCGAATGGGGTAATTCTTTTTATTTAAATTTTATGAAGACCTAATAATGCACTCCAGAGGTAGAATGGAGAAATACTGAAGATTTTTTTTTTGCCAATTTTTTGGCAGTATTTTATTTTATTTTATTTTCTTGGGAAAACCAACAGCTGTTTTACAAATTATCACTTAAACTATATATTCGTTCAATCATCAGGAAGGTACATTTAAATGTCTTATAGAAACTACAAATTAGGCGGATTTATCGCTAACAGCGATCTCTTCCAGGCAAATCAGTATTTTTGTTTAATATTTATTTTTACCGTCAATACCAGCCAGCCTTCGCAAAGACTACAATGTATTGAGCCTTCGTACTCCACGTAAAAAGAAATGCGTTCGATTGCTAATAATTTGTCGTTTCGCTCGCTTGCGTTCGATCGGTAAATTTAGATAGATAGATAGATAGATAAATCGTTTATTTGTTACTCTAATCACACACATACATAAAGTTTAGAGTATTTCTTAAAAAGAACTTAAAAGGTAAGTACTAGGTACAGAACAACTATATGTATCGTCTATGTACCTACTAATATTTAAAGTTATTCAGCTTTTACTTTGCACTATCCAACTACTTATTAAAAAAGCTTCTTTAACTGAGATTGTCTGGAAGAAATCGCTATCAGCGATAAGACCGCCTTTGTACACTTCATCATCTATGTTAAATGTTCTTCGTATTTTATTTTTATGTGCAATAAAGAATTTAATTATAACAACTAAAGCATATGTGTGCTGCAGTAGGACAAATGGGTCACAGCTCAGTGTGTGAGATTGTCCAAGGAACAAAACACTGATTCTCAGCTATTACCCGAGGAGAATCATAGGTACAAGTGCAATATAAACAAAAATAAAACAATGCTAGGTTAGTGTAAATAATAATATGAGAACAATTATAGAAATAAAGAAATGTATTGTATGTATGAGTTGTTGACTGATTGAAACCTACATCAAATATAAATTATAGATTTTTTTTGCAATGTACTGAAATTAAGAATTGTGACTTTATTGTTTTACATTTCGTACGACATAAGCGCCCTAAAGGATAGGATAAGGGAATAATCGTCTAATGGATAGACATATCGAGTTACCATAATTACTTCCAAATTCTTCTCTGGGGAGTCAGCTTTGTGAGTGAGCAGTAAATTTAAAATTTAAATGTAATATTACTATTAATAGTGACGTTTTCAAGTGATAATTTTATCCTATGAAATAAAATATTTTGATTTGATTTGATTGGTACTGCTGCAGATCAGTATAATCAATCAAACAAAGTCTAAAGTTTTCTATTCAATTTAGAATCCAAAAATGTTGCTTAGTGAAATTAATTTAGTATAAATTTATACCTACATCTGGCCTGAGGTACCCGACCAACTTTATGCAGGTATTTTTAATCGTTTTCTGAATTTTCCGTTACTTTAACTTTTTTATCTTTCGGAACAAAACAACCAATTAATTTTAATACTTTCCTGTGAACAATATCTTAGAAATTATATTAGACATGTAAACTTTTTTCTAAGAAAGGAAAATTTTTATTGTTGGATGCTACTAAAAAGAACTTAATGTAAACCTAATGAAAACAAAGATGACAAGACTTGAGGTAATACACAATTTTTTATTTATTTATTTACAAGGCCGGCAATGCATCTGTGACCCTTTTGTCCATGGGCGGCGGTGATTGCTTTCCATCAGGTGACCCGCATGCTCGTTTGCCGCCTGTTCATATAAAAAAAAAAAAAACGTAGACTTGCAGTATCAGGTTCCGCTCTATTTTACAACGGTAATACAATTCGAATGAAACGTTTTTGGTTTAGCTTTAGTTTAACTGATATAAAAAATTGTATCCCGCCGTTTTTTGTGAACGGTTATATCGTTGATGCTACCAAAGTAAAACTAAACCCAATATGTTTAGGTTTAACCACGAGTATTAAAAACAAACTAGTTTAATTTCCGTTCAAATGATTAGCGCGATACGAAATGTGTTATTTATTTACAACTGTGATTACCTACCTACCTAATAAATAAAATTATTTACACACATACAAAATTTGACCCTAATTAAATGAACAAAATAAGAAAAAGAAAGTCCTGGATATGAATATGAAAAAAGTTCGAATATTTGGGAGAGCGTCTCAGCGTCACAACACAGGTCCATCCAGCAACGCGCCTAAGCGATCACTGTCGAATTGAGTACGAGTAACAGAGAAAGCGTTACTTAGAATTATAGGGCGTAAGTGCCAAATCACAAAATTAATTATTTCAATTAAAATAGACGCATTATTGAAAATCTAAAACATGAATTTGTTTTAGGAACATATACGACACAATATTGTACAAAATATAATTTATGTTAGTGAATGCATATCTGAGAAGAATAAGATTTCATGCATTTTTAGATGCTACTTTGCAATTAAATTCTATCGAGAGAAGATTGTGTAATTATGTTTTGAAAACATGAATCATGTCAGAAATATGATCAATTTTACCTATAACTTTTTTCATAATGATACGAGCTATAGGCTTTACAAAAAATGATAATCATTCAACGCAATTGGCTGTTGTCAGCCTCTTAACGTAACGTTTTTTGGTTATGGTTTAGCTTTGGTATTATAATTTGTATCCCAAGAAAACTGTACATAATTAGTGCCACCGAAAATACAAGTACCATAAATAGGTAGTACTTCAAAAACAACAACGTTATTTAGATTACTGTAAAATTATTTTTAAAGTTTATTTTGGAATGCTCTAAGTATTTATATGTTAACTTAAAAGGAGCTCCAATTAATTTATAATTTGTACGGTGTGTGACTATTTTAAGTGTACCCTGTGTACCTACAAAAAAATTATTTTGACTTTGACTCACTAATTAAGACAATGTTTGAAGTCGAGTATTGTAAATTCATTATATTTCGAACACAATACATTAATGCTGTCTCGCGTATTGGGTCTTTACCTATGAAATTGGAGTTTTTTTTCTTCTTTAATCATATGTACCAATTCCTGCGATTTTCAAATCTATATCCAAATTTGTTTTTTATTTGGAAAATGGAATATTATTTCATTTTTTAATTTCTGGGCTAAATCACACAATAAAAAAAAGTTGAACAGAGCTCTTTTCATGTGCTTCCTATAATTAACTTAATGTTATCCGATAATACACACAAAGTTTAGCTAAATTTGGATTTGCCGTTTTCCCAAAAAAAATCAAAAATGTTTGTATGGAGAAAACAGTCTTAATGAAATTCTTCATACAAAACGCCAATTTCATAGGTAAGGACCTAATATTAACATCCATGACTCAGGGAAAATGTTCATACTCAACACACAAACATTTGCCACCTCAATGGTTGATTGTAAACAATATAAGACTTAGAAAACGGAGGCGCGAGTTCGATTCCCAGTGGGGTAATATTTAATGCTTATTTTGGTTGGTCGTAGGGCATTTTAAATTTCCGCCCGGCTAACACCATCTTCTCTAAGTTTGCCGCCAAGAAGCAACTTTGATAGCGTTCCAGCTGTTAGAGATAAGATAGCCAGTCTCCCGAATTAGTTGGGGATTCTGGGTGAGCGAGGGTGAAGGTGGCTGCCATCGACTTCATCTTTGCTTTACTTCAGGTATACAGTCTTGTTGTGTTCTGGCTATTTCAAATAAGATAGTCAGTCCCTCAAATTAGTTGGGGAATCCAAATGAGCGGGCTTGCATCTTCAGCCTCATTTTCACTTAACATCAGGTTCAGGTGTGATTGAGGTCAAACGGGGTTATGCATAAAAACAATATAATGGGGTACTGGGATATACTGGTTGATCCCATCTTGATCCTAATATCATTTTTCAGAATCACAAGTCAAATTTTTCAAAAATATAATATTATGTTATGTTATCTTAACATCAGCGGACATCCGGCGAAATATTATAAAACTTGCATAAAGGCTTTGTTTCCTAAATCTAAGTTTTGCCTTCAACTTAGCGCCTATTTGAAATTGAAACATACGGAGCGATATCTCGCTATGATTTAGCATTTTTTTAAAAGCTTTTATTATGTCCGTTCAAAATTTGCAAGTCAAATTAGAAATATTTCCCGTTAATCTAAGGAGCTGATATTTTACAGACTGATAACAATACATTTATAATGTTGTTATCCCTAAAACAATAAAATAAATAAATATGATACATACATACATATTTCGGATACTTACACCAATCATCTAGTCCCAAACTAAGCAAATATTATGGATACTGTATATATTTATATAAACATCCATGACTCGGGAATAAAATGTTCGTATTCATCATACAAACAATTACCGTTGGTTTCGTACACCCATCGGTCGTCAAAATGATAGACATGAACTGACGCTGCAGCCAGGATTGTTTCCTCAGAAGGGGAACTCCTAGACGGTTACGGTAAGGCATAAGAAATTTTGTATACATGTCTACTTTTGATAGATACACATGATAATTATGATGGAGCATTAAAATCTTATTTTTAAAAGTATTTTCATATTTATGTGCAAAGTCAAAAACTTTTATTTCATGAGGCAAAAGGCTGTCACTTGAAAACGTAACATTTTTAAATTAATATTTAATCACTGCTCATTTGAAGAACGAAGAAGAAACTCAAGGGTTCCATTTTTTAAGCAGGTTTTTAATTACAATTTATTAATGTACAAAATCAGCACCGAACACACACATAAAAAGCTAGCTATCAAAAAGTCCTTTTTAAAACAGACATTGTCTTTTGCAGATAAGCAGTTCGATTTAAGTCCTGAATTTTCCTATAAAGTTCGCTGTAACAGAACATTTTAATTTAGATTTTATGAAAATAATGATAGTTTTTATTTTAAATGTAAAACACTGTTTGTCACTTACGACTTTATAGCAAAAGCTAGCTCGGGAGAGTTAGTGTAGGAGGATTGGGTGAAGTGAAGATTAATTATTTACCAACTAGCGACTCACTCCAGATTTGCATGGGTACAATATACCTACTGTATACAACTGCAATATGTTTGTATTATAATATATATATAAACCTTCCGGAAGAATTTTTTTAAAGATAGTGTATACCGTATAAGCTCACAAATAAACACGGATAGCGACTTTGTTTTATACCTTATTATTTGTTATACTTACAATACCAGTTAATTCATTATAAATAGTAAATCGTAGATACGTTGTTTTCTTTTATTATATTTTTTTTACACAATTATCAGATCTTGTCCTTTTGATGTAAGTTTGAGAGTCCATTGAGGAGTAAACAGCTGATGTTTTTTTTTTTTTTTTTTTTTTTATGATTGACTGGATACGCGTTTGACCACAATCTCACCTGATGGAAAGTGACGATGTGGTCGGAGATGAAGCACGCGATCTCAGTAAATGCCTATTCACTCTGCTCTTGAAGATCCCAAGGTTGTAGGATTCAGGAAAGACTGACGCCGGATGTTCATAATACAAGCATTTTTTATGTTTGGCATTGGTAACACCTGGCAATATAATGTTTATTTTAATTATTTTAATTTTATTTTATTTTAATTCAAAATTGAATTTATTGTTGCTACATGTATTAATAATAAAAATTTACAGATTTGATATATAATAAATAAGTCGCTTACACAAAGTTACTCAGCCATTCAATGAACAATGTATTCTCTTTTATAATAAGGTTTCGATATACATTCAAATAATTTGCCTTTAAACAAATTTAAAACCACCATTTTAAACGAAAACATGTGCCAAAGGCCATTATAAAAGTTCTATCTAGATGATAAGAATGCATAGACATGAACCGCTCGTTGATGGCCAGTCTATTATTTTCTTATAATTTTCCTTGTCGAATCATTTAAAAAGATCAACCCCTGAGTTTCTTGCCCCTTCTTCTTCGGGGAGTCAGCCTTGTAAATGAGAGATAATTGTATGTAATGACGTGATGCGTTTCCTTAAAATTCTACCAATGAAGTACTTCTTTGCAAAACTAGGCAAAGCCTGTAGGAACTATTGCTAGATAACAAATAAACATGCATAAATATTTATGCACTGGCCATCAAAAAAATCGACCCACCAAGCAAATCTCTATGCAATTTCCTACGATTTTGGCTTTAGAAACTGTTTCGTAACTGGAACTGTACTTTACCAATATGAATGAAATTTTCGCTTTTCTACAGCCAGTAGAATTAAAATGATGTATGACAAATTTCCTTTGTATGAATAATTATTGCTAGAAACTCCATTAAATAATAAAATTTCACAGTTCATACGGTTACAATTTTAAAAGTATGAAATGAAAATCAACGAAATTTAATTGAGTTTTTGGCAATAATTATTCATGCAAAAGAAATTTATCATACACCATTTTAATAGGTAACATACCGGTTGTAAAAAAAAACAAACTTCATTAAAATCAGTAAAGTACAGTTCACGTTACGAACTAGTTTCTGAAGCCAATAATGTAGGAAGTTTTATAAAGATTTATTTATTGGGTCGATTTTTTTGATGACCAGTGTATAAAGATCCGTGTAAATGTTCGTTACCGTTCATCACACAAATATTTTCTTCGAAATTCGAATTCACAACGACTGCCTTCGAAGGCAGGGTCGCGACCACGACCGCTAGCGATCGTCAAATTATTCCTCGCACTAAATAGTGACCCGTATGTTTCCACCAATGATTTCTGTTGTGAAATCGTCCCACAAGATACGATTGTCCGCTCAGTTTATAGCTCCGAACAGATGGAGGACGTTAATTCGCTTTAACTTGCACAGTTAATTTTAACTTGCAGTTAAAATGGCGGTAATTTTAGTTGTGGGTGCTCAAAGTTAAGTGGCAGGTATTGATATATTAGTTATTATTGTTGAATATCTCTTATTGTTATCGATTTTAATTAAATTCTCTGTACGTATTGAAATTCAAAACACAATAACTATAAATAATCTTGTCTTATTTGGATATGCAAGGTAATTAAAGAGTAGCTACATAATAGATATGATTAAGGTAGATTCTTATATGTTAATACAGGGTGTTAATTTAAGAAGTACCTACCGCAAGATACTAAAATATTAAAGGGATTGCTTCCTAAAGAAAATTACTCAATTGTACTGCAATATTGAGGTAGTCTTGACTGGTATATATTTAATTTATTTTTCAATTCATTAGGTAAATGATTATAAATTCTAACTGCCATACAGTTTGGTTGATGGTAAATTATGTCCGCCTGGCTAGCCATCCATCTTATCTAAATCTGCCGCCAAACAGCAATGTTAATAGCATTGTTGTGTTCCGGTTGTCAAAGATAAGATGTGTTGTGGTTTTCGGGTCAGTACGCTTCCACCTTCGAACTCATCTTCACTTAACATCAGGTGTGATTGAGGTCAAGTACCAACCCGTTGTACATATAAAAATAAAAAATAAAAAACACACAGCGCCATCTAGGTCCACAATAAGCCTCTAGGCTTGTGTTATGGATACCGGATGGTTGATAAACTACACAAATACATTTTTTTTTGTAAATAAATACATGTATAAATGAAAAACATCCAGAACTCAGGAAGACGTGTCTGTATTCATCATACAGACATGCCCCTAGCGGGATTCGAACCCGCAACCATTTGGTATAGCAGCAGAGTTTCTAACCACTACACCAAACAGGTCGTCAACTAAACTAAGTAAGTAAACTAGATAATATTGAAGATTATGAAAATTATATATTAGAAAGAGAAGTTTTGAGGTGTTTCAGTATTTTACTACTAAAATTCAAGATTGTATCATGATCTTCCATGATCCGCTGCTACGCATAAAGAATTGTAAGAACTACATATAAGATGATTAAAATACATTAATTGAGTTATGACAATCCAGACCATAGCACACGCGAAGTTATTCAAGTTTCCAAAGCCATTATTATTTGAGTACATCGTTCTTCAAATCATGCTACTAATGTTTTGTAATCATACAATAATTTTCAGGTACACATCACAATGACCTCTTCACTCACAACGGTAAGTTGTTTTTTATAATATAAATATAAATTGTACAAAATTTTAGCTTTACGCTGAATCTAGAAATTAAAACTAATTTTAATCATGGTAAAATATACATATTCAAAATATACATATTCAAAAATTATCTAATAAACTAAACTCTTTTTCTTACGCACTCTACCATTTAAAAAGTCACTAATTTTAAAACAGCTCTGTCGATATATTATGCATTTGCACATTCCAGACTTACCTATGGAATCATTCTATGGGGAAATTACACGGATATAGCACAGATCTTTATACTACAGAAAAAATGTATTCTAACTAATACTGGTCAAATGGAATCGTGCAAACCCTGCTTTAAAAAGCATGGCATACTCATACTAACATCCATTTATATATTGGAGACATGCGAATTTGTTAGGACCCACGAAAACCTGTATTCCCCAGTTAAAACAATAAAACGAAATAATCGTACCCAAAACCAACATAAAAAACCAAAATAAAAAATTAAAATTTTCAACGCCATTCCTAATGAAATTAAAAATATAGAATCAAATAAATCAGTCACCCAAAAACTAAAAAGCTTCCTTGTCAAAAAAGCTACTATAACCTAAATGATTTCTTTCAAGATAACAAAGTATTTATATGATATTTAAAGATCTTATGATTCCTCAACGCCTGCTTTAAATAATCATAATTATTTGTTTAGGTTAGGTTAGAACTGTGACCACAACAATCGGTCCTATAGTTATTGGTTTAGGTACGGTTAAAACTGCGGTATTAACTCCCAGGCCATAAACACTGTTACGGTAATTATGTTTAGGGATAAAAGCGTTATGATAAAAAACAGTAGGAGTTTAAATATATTTACATTCATGATATTATTAATTACAATTTTCGGAAACACGAGTGTTACGAACATCGCCGGTAGCACTACAAATAGTATGAATGAAAACTTTGGGATGAAAAATTTTAGAAAGAGTGATCATTCGGATTAAAAATCATTAGTAAGAACATTTTCGGGTAAAGAACTTTAGGTGAGCCAATATGGACCCGTGTATCCTCCACTGAGCCACCGACGATCGCCCAAATTACTTGACTATATGTATATTTTCATATCTGATGTAAGCTACGTCCCTACGTTTCCAAGGATGATTGGAGACCGTTACAGTACTTACTAAACAGTGGGCCAAGTATTCATATTAATGCGCGTTTTTTACTATGTATACTTAATAGATACATTATGTTCTACAGAAAGGTTCATAACACAATGGGTCGCACGAAACGTCAACCATTGTTGGCGTTAACTAAAAACACGCTATTATTTATTATGGGTATTGAATATTTGCGATTGGGGAGATTACATTAGTATTTGCAACAAAAACATAATGCATTAAACGGATAATGGAGGACTTAGTCGTAGTCTCAAACTAAAAAAGTTTTATTTCGTTAGTTATTTATAACGTTATTTATTTTTAAATAACATCATGACATCTGACGACTGATTGGTGTAGTGGATAAAGACCCTTTTTATGGAATGACGCGTGGGACAAACGCTCTTAACAAAAAAAAAAATATTAATGGTAACTAATAATATTTTGACAACAGAGTATAAACTAGGTCAGGTGGACTTATCTCTTTGACGACCGGTTGGTGTAGTGGATATTGACCCTGTCAGCGAAACCAACGGTTGCGGGTTCGAATCCCGCTAGGGGTAAACGTTTGTATGATGAATACGAACATTTATTCCCGAGTCATGGGTGTTTTTATAAATATTTATGTATGTTTATCCGTTACCTAGTATCCACAGTACAAGCTTTGCTCAGTTTGGGACTAGATGATAGGTGTAAGTGCAACAAATATTTATTTATTATTATTATTATTTTAAATTCTTTATTGCACACAAAAATAAAATACAAAGAACATTTAACATAGACGATGAAGTGTACAAAGGCGGTCTTATCACTGATAGCGATTTCTTCCAGACAACCTCAGTTAAAGAAGCTTTTTTAGTCAGTAGTTGGATAGTGCAAAGTAAAAGCTGAAAAACTTAAATATCAGTAGGTACATAGACGATACATATTAAATACATAGGTATAGTGGAATACATACAAAGATAAACATTTCCTAAATTAAACAAACCATATAAATAAGTACAATAATAAAATACACATAAATATATATAACAGTATATACAATTCATTAGAGAGATAAATAATATTCCTTTAGACGCAGTTTAAACACTGCAAGCGATTCTGCGTGGCGAATATTTAGTGGTAGTGCATTCCACAACTGCGCAGCCTTAATGCCAAAGGATCCCGAGTAATAATTTGTACGGCAGCTGATGGGCTTAAGCAAATTGTTTGTTTTAGACCTAAGGGGCACCTATGTAAACAGATTTTTAAGGTAAGGGGGGGGAAATCTGATTGTATAGTACATTATAAAGAAGAGTGAGGATATTCAAGTTACGTCGGAGTCTGATAGGAAGCCACTTTAATTGCGCCCGGTATGCGGATATGTGATTATTATTAATTATTAAGTATTATTATTATTATATACATACAATTATCGCTCATTCACAAGGCTGACTCCCCAGAGAAGAAAACTAGCTGTACGCCCGCGGCTTTGGCCGCGTGGAATAATGTATCGCGGATATGTTTCATTTGTGTCCCGCGGGAACTACTCAATCTGAATGAAAATATCATATATCTTAATCCAGGATATATTCACCTTAAATACCATTTCATCCAAATCCGTCCATCCGTTTCACTCTGATTGAACAACAAACAAACATTAGACAAAGAAAAAGAAAATATAATAAACTGGATATCACCGAGCGGTTCATGTACTGTCCACGCATTCTTCATCTAGATAATCAGAAATTTTATAATAGCCTTTGGCACATAGTTTCCGTTTAATGGTGGTTTTAAATTTATTAAATGGCACATTTTGAACCTTCTACCGGAACTGTCATTGGCCTCATTAGTCAGACACCAATCAGCACTGAGCCCGCGTGGAGGATTTGTTCATACCCTCTCCCAGTGAGAGGAGGCTGAAGGGACGAATAAAAGCTGTTGATGATTTTATTTTATTGATGATAATTGATGATGGTGATTAAAAAAAACTTAAATTTCATTGCTAAATTGCCGAAAGTCAAGTGAATATAATGAGTTATTCAGGCGTTTGGTTCAAAACTGTTTGGATCAGAAAAAGTATGTAATTTTTAAACAACATAACATTGGGTTTACGATTCGAAGGTCGCGGCTTCGATCCCCAGCGGGGTACATGTTTTAAGTACTCGGTTTGGTTGGTGGTAGGGCATTTTAAATATCCGCCTGGCTAGCTACCACCGTCTTATCTAAATCTGACGCCAAGCAGCAATGTTAATAGCATTGTTGTGTTCCGGTTGTCAGAGATAAGATAGCCACATGTGTTGGGGTTTCCGGGTCAGTACGCTTCCACCTTCGACCTCTTCTTCACTTAACATCAGGTGTGATTGAGGTCAAGTAACTAACCACACGTTAAGCATAAAAATAAAAATAAACTATACTTCTTTTGCAATTATTTCTCATATATAAGTTTGTTATGGAGGAGCGAGGCTTCCAGCTACAGGTATTATATTCAAAATTTAAAATTCAAAAATAAAATCTTTAACTGCTGGATCCAGAATGCGACTACAACTAAATAATCAAGTAATAATAGACAATACTTAAACGTTGCAACATTACCCTCATCACAGAAAAACTACTATTAGTTTTTCTGTGACGATTAGATGGACGTTAGTACTATTACTAACGTCCATCTAATGGGCACAATATCTTTTAGATTAGCTCCAACTTACCACCTAAGATGCTTTTGTACAAATTGGTGAATGACGTGTACATCTTTAATTGTCATATAATATCAGGAATTGAATTTCTAAAATATGTAGACTAATCTATATGTGTAATATTATATATGATGTTGATGTTCCAAATAAATAAATAAAATAAAAATAAAATATTATCATCATCATCATCATCATCATCATCATCATCATCATCAGCCCGTAAACATCCCACTGCAGGGATATAGGCCCTCCCTCGTATAATGAGGGAGTATGGGCCATAGTCCACCACGCTGGCCCAGTGCGGGTTGGGACAGGTATTATATACTTACTAGGAAGCCTCAACCTTATGAATTTAATTTGTATGTAGAAAAATAAATAAACATTTAAGTGTATATCCTTACTGGACTATGTTAGGTTGTTAGATGTTACTTCATCATTGGTAACGTCTGTACGGAGAGGTTACGCGTCTGTGACACCAGCAATTTGCCTTACACCTCAATCCCGTGTGATTTTCCTCACCATTTCATGTCGTTACCGACTTGTAGAGTAACATGACCGATATGATATTTACAGCGGCTTATAAAGTATGGAGGACGCTTATTTGTTTATATAATTTTGTTTAAGAATGAGAGCACTTCATTTGGTCCATTTTGCGGCACACATAAAAGGTGTATACTACATAATACAACATAAAGAACAACAATCTAAGAATAAGCAGTAGCTATTTGTTTATATAATTTTGCTTAAGAATAAGAGCAAATGCAAAATGAATATATTGCCTTTTTGTACAATAAAGCGTTTACAAACAAACAAACAAACTTTATTTGGTGCATTTTGCGACACACATAAAAGGTGTATACTACATAATACAACATAATGAACAACAATCTAAGAATAAGCAGTAGCTATTTGTTTATATAATTTTGCTTAAGAATAAGAGCACTTTATTTGGTCCATTTTGCGACACACATAAAAGGTGTATACTACATAATACAACATAAAGAACAACAATCTAAGAATAAGCAGTAGCTAGTTTTCGGTATAGCAAAGTGGTATCAAATCAGGTCCTCATCAGGTCAGGTTGTAGTATATCTCGGAAAGGAGCAGCTATTAATATTCATCATCATCATCAGCCTATGACTGTTGGACATAGCCTCCCCCATCCGAGACCTTTATCAGATCATCTCCACCTTGTGATTGGGTGCGCCTAAGGTGCGCTTGCGGATGCATGGTCTCCACTCGAGAACCTGCCGTACCAAAAAAAAATCTAAATTTGACATAAATTCGGCTGATTAGACATTTTTCATTCTAAAATTTCTAGATTATTCCAGAAAATGCCAATGGTTAGATAACTTACAAATCATAGTCATCTATTTAAAATCTCTCTCTTTTAAAGTAAATATTTTAAATTCTTGGTTGTTCTTCTCAGGGGAAAATGTAGCTTAAAAAATGTAAAATTGACTATTTTAAGTTTACTCTGTGTACCTACAAAATAAAGCATTTTTGACTTTGACTTTTGTCTGCTATGAATTCATTTAAAATACTTTACTCAATGATTTACATACTAGGGTCATGGGAATGACATGAACTTAAGACTACTCTGCTGAGGGGAACTAACTAACTAATTAAGATAAAAAATAAAGATAAGATAGCCAGTCCCTCAAATGTATTGGGGTTTCCGGGTCAGTACGCTTCCACCTTCGACCTCATCTTCACTTAACATCAGGTGTGATTGAGGTCAAGTATCAACCCGTCGTACATAAAAAAAATAATAATAATAATTTTGTGATGAATAAATATCTTTTTCATCACCATCATTTTCCTGCCCTTATCCCGCTCTAGGTGGGGTCGGCACAACATGTCATCCTCTTCCACTCTCCCCTATCAGCCGCCATCTCCGTACTCACCCCTTTCACACACTCATTCGTCACGCAGTCTACCCACACCTTCTTAGTTCTTTCTCTACCTCAGTATCCCTCCACATTCATACTTAGCAGTGTCTTTCATTCCTCCTCATAATGTGCCCAAACTATGCTAATCTAATAAATATATCTTTCGACTGTATGTATGTATGTCCGTTCGTTTGGCGCATCCTGTAGCCTAAACGGCCTGACGGATTTCGAAGTTCATGGCGTCGTTAGATTCGTTTCGTGTCTTAGGTAGGATACATTTTATGTTACAAAATCCAACATGGCGTTCGCAAAATATGCTGTTGGGTTTTTTGGTTTTTAAATATTTTAATATATATACATATTTATTTGTACGAATGAAGAGGATAAAGAAGCCGCCTCCACCCTCCACACCATTTTAACAGCCAACTGTATGAATAATTATTATGAAGAATATGAGGAAAGCTTTAATAACTTCTATCAGTCTTCACTGGCCCTTTTTATGGACAAAACATCTCGAATGTATAATGGTATACCGTATTACACTATCCCGAAACGTTTGACCGAAGAACGGTTAATCGAAAGCCAAGTGCATTGCGGAGTTGGTCTTAATTAAAAATTTTAATGATGAACATACTTCGTAATCATCAGCCGAAAGACGCCCACTGCTGGACAAAGGCCTCCACGCTTTTTCAATAAAGTTCCTGTTGATATACAAAATCTTCCTTTCAATAACTTTAAAGATACTATAAAACAGAAACTTATTAAGAAAGCATATTATAAAATATCAGATTATTTAGATGATATACAATCATGGACATAACCAGCCCTTTCGCATAACCAGGCTATTTCACAATTAATAATGAAATGTTATAATATAAAATAATAATTTTGTAATATAAAAACCTTTTTTTAAAAGAGCGATCTCTCGAGTTTCTTGCTTGTACTTCTCAGGGGAAAATTGCCTTTTGAACAAGCAGTAGCTTTAAAAATGTAAAATCTGACTATTTTAAGTGTACCCTGTGTACCTACAAAATAAAGCATTTTTTGATTTTGATTTTGACCAAAGATCTCTACATCGATCGTTCCTGTGCCGCCCGCATCCAGCGGCTTCCCGCGATCTTTACCAAATCCTCGGTCCACCTCGTGGGGGGCCTGCCCACGCTGCGTCTTCCGGTGCGTGGTCGCCACTCGAGAACCTTTCCGCCCCAACGGCCGTCGGTCCTACGAGCAATGTGCCCCACCCACTGCCACTTAAGTTTGGCAATTCTTCGGGCTATATAGGTCACATTGGTTCTCTTGCGGATCTCCTCATTTCTAATTCGATCCCGCAGGGAGACTCCGAGCATAGGTCTCTCCATTGCCCTTTGGGACTTCGAGCCTTCTTATGAAGCCCATAGAGAGCGACCACGTTTCAGTTCCAAATGTCATTGGCAACACACATTGATCAAAGACTTTCGTCTTGAGACATTGCGGTATTTGGGACAAGAAGATGTTACGCTTAAAATGCTTACAATTTTTACTAGGCTTAGTTAAGGAAGAGCAAGATTTTCTGGCACAGGTATCCTTATACCTAAAAGGAAATCTTAACAATACATTGCATGTGATTTCTAAAGAAAGAAATAAACATTTTTTCATTTTCATTTTTTCATTAAAACAAACTTAATAATATTAATTACTTATGAAATTCATAGCCATGTTTGATGGAAAACGGTTAATCAGTTTTAGCCCAATTGCTTTGGTCGATTCAACTTTTCATTTTATATTTAAAAAGAAAGAAAGAAACTGTTTATTCGCCACTTCGACACATATACAACAATTGTTAGGCAAATAAAATAACAGAACACTTAGATAAATGTCGCAGCAGCGACAGGGAAACGACTCAGCTATATGCTGAGCTTGTAAGAGTTCAGCGCTGGTTTACTGTGGCATATTTATAAAAACTTCGGTCGATATAGCATGAATAGGCATTACACTACCATGTTATCATATAATACACGACTTCATCTTCACTTAACATCAGGTGTCACACAAGAAACCCTTTGTGCATACAAAAAAAAAATACAGCCCTGTATAAATAAGTATGGCGCCGAATGTACAACCAAATAGAAGCCATTTCCACATTATCTAACGCCATGTGTCATCATTACCCTCCCGCCACCTGCGCTTGACCTCGCGGTGTGGTTGCCCTCAATGAGTTAAATCCATGGGAAAAGACATCTTTGCCGGTAATGACAAGCGTCTCCTTGGTTTCACCATAGTACTGGAGATTCCTCCATTGACGGAGCGATCCTTGAATCGCTTGCTTTGCAATTTTCGTGCGAAAATTACAAATTCATGTCTCATCTCATTTAAATTATCCGTCTGGCTAGCTACCACCATCTTATCTAAATCTGCCGCCAAGCAGCAATGTTAATAGCATTGTTGTGTTCCGTTTGTCAGAGATAAGATAGCCAGTCCCCCAAATAAGATGTGGTTTCCGGGTCAGACCGCTTCCACCTTCGGCCTCATCTTCACTTAACATCGGATGTGATTGAGGTCAAGAGCAAACCCGTTGCGCATAAAAAGTTTTCTATCAGGAATGTTACGACGCTCCGTACCCGTGACCGAAACTATCGGAAATTCGATAAATAAATCTATCCGTAACCAAACCGAATCTGATATAAATGTTTCGAATAATTTCGGATATACTGACGGAGTCTAAAATAGTTTAAGGCCCGTATTACAGAAAGTTGCTCAAGAGAAGATCTGCGCTTGAGCATAGTTGAGAGATGCCGATATACAAGTTATATAAAGCTGTCCCTTTTTAACTGTCCTCAAGCGGAATCTCTGTTTGAGTACCATTCTGTAATATGGGCCTAAATGAATGAGACATGTTTCGTATATATCGTAAAGTAAACCGTTGAAGAATTTACATTTAAATAAATTCAAAATCATTATAAAACATTACCAAAGGCTATTATAAAATTTCTGACTATCTGGATGATAAGCAAGCATGGACGATAAACTTATTTAAAAGAGCAACCCTTGAGTTTCTTGCTCGTTCTTCTCTGGGGAATCTGCTATGCGAATGAGCAATAATGTCAATAATTTTAATATTAAGATAAAAAATGTGACGTTTTCAAGTGATAATTTTTATCCTACGAAATAAATATTTTTTTGATTACGTGACGTGTGAAGTCCCCAACCCGCATTAAACCAGCGTGGCGGGCTATGGGCCATACTCGCTCATATAAGAGCGAAAGCCTATATTCCTGCAATGGGATGTTTACGGGCTGATGATGGATAGGGGACACCGTGTTGGAAACCCAAACATAATGAGATATCTCTGACCGCACCACTTAGGATAAGGGTCGTGAGATTATTTATGTATGTTTATGCACGTAATTCATAAAATTTTACATTTTGATGAAATCACAGCTATTGAGTGATTTAAATTTTCACAGGGCTTTAAAGCCTACCTTAATATGATACCTATGTGAAATAGAAATAATATGAATGTGAAATAAGAAATATTTCGGACACTTACACCAATCATCTAGTCCCAAACTAAGCAAAGCTTGTGCTATGGATACTAGATAACGGTTAAACATACATAAATATTTATATAAACATCCATGACTCGGGAATAAATGTTCGTATTTATCACACAAACTTTTAGATTTTATTTTATCAATGCCAAATTTCACCTTGCTGAGCTAAACCTCGGACAGACAGACACAGTTCCTCATTGACTATACGAAACCCTAAAAAGGGTCTTGGCAAAAAGGTGGACAACTAAATGATCCTATAAACTTTCCGTTTTTACCTACTGAAGTACGAAACCCTAAAAGGAATAGGTATTTAATTTGAAGCATGTGACCCGGAGTTAACACCTTTCTCCATTTATATCGGGTTACACCAATACAGTGATAATGGTTATCTTTATCGGCGCAAGAGTCGATATGTCAGAGTGAAATCAGTTGTAAACCACCCGTGGTGAACAATCAGAGGCTGCAACCGTGGGTATGGTGTGAGTGATCGGACAATAGCGTTTTAATTCAGTAGCGGTGCTTTATGACATTTGAGCGATAATGGTAGCGATCATATTTTATACAGATGAGCTTTGGGGTAAGGAAGTTATGATTCCCTTTGGGTCTAGATCTTTACGAGTATGATAACACTCAGGGTTTTTGTGGTAAGCTTTAGCCTTATTGTAAACAATATAAAATTAAAAAAATAAAATTATTTCAAAGTCAAAATTCATTAGAATAGGTCAATACCGAACTTTCGCACTAAGCGGTTCGACTCTTCATTCATAATGCGAACAGCCAAGGCATGGAACTCCCTTCCGGCGTCAGTCTTTCCTGAATCTTACAACCTTGGGATCTTCAAGAGCAGGCAATAGGCATCTACTGAGTTCGCGTGCCTCATCTTCAGCCACATCGTCACTTCCCATCAGGTGAGATTGTGGTCAAACGCGTATCCTTTAACCATAAAAAAAAATCCTTTTCGAAAAATTTTAATTTCAAAGTTTGTATGGAATGCCACGTGGGATAAACCCTCTTAAGCCGTAACAAAGATTGGTCTATCCAGATGATACAATCATTTGTTGAAAATTATTTATCAAACAACAAAAAGCCCACTTAAGTCCGCATATTCTAAAAGCAAGTACGGCAACGGTTTTTTGGTTTTATGCTTCTTTGATTTTGTGTAGGAAAGTAAGGCTGTCCGCCCATGACCGACAATCGGTGAGCGATTTGTTGTAGTAGAAAAATGTAAGGTACTGATTGCAATGTTTCAACGCACACGTCCTACAAAAAATCGATCACAATGTCGGAGATAAAAGTATTGAGGAAAAAATCGGCCCGATTATCGGTCCTATAAAAAGTCGGTCGTGGGTGGGCACATTAATACATTAATTCCATTTATGTTTTAATTTTTTTGAATTTATTTAAAGGCAATTAGAATATCTACTAAAACCTTAATATAAAAGCGTATGTGCCAGAATACAGTATTGTTCTACTATAGAGACGACCTGTTTGGTGTAGTGGTTAGCAACTCTGACCAGTATACCAAAAGGTTGCAGGTTCGAGTCCCGCTAGGGGCATATGTTTGTGTGATGAATACGGACATGTGTACCCGAGTTATGGATATTTTCATTTATAATAAGTATTTATTTACAAAAAAATGTATTTATGTAGTATATCAACCATCTGATATCCACAACACAAGCTTATAGTTGCTTACTATGGAACTAGATGGCGCTGTGTGTATGTCTAAGGAAATTTATTTATTTATAGACATCCGCTATCTCTTACTGCATACACCACCACTAGGAGTGCTTTTAAATACCGCAAATAAAGAGTAACAATTTATTAAATTTATGATCCACTTTCTTTATTTTACGATGATTTCTGTAATCGTTTAATTTATAGATATATAGGGCGTTTTTAACTTCACTTTCAAGTATAATTTGTGATGAGAATTTTTTTTTTTTGTGTTAAGGAATTTTTTATTTGAATTTAGAGTATTCTACGCCGCATCTCTAAAATTTTGACGTTTCTAAAATCTGAAGTTCAAAACAATTTAGGTTTTAGAGATCAAAACCTATCCCAGAAAGTCATTTAAGAGAAATCTTGACTTAATATTAGCGAATTATAGCCGCCATTTAAAAACATCACGTTTAAAATTAGAGAGTAGGTTTTTCTACATTTATTGGGCTATCTACAGCCCAAAAAGTGTGAACTTTCCATAAAACTCTTTTGTAGGGGTGCTAAAGATTATCCTAACATGTTTTATTTTGAATTTAAGGCCGCTGTGAAAAATAATGCCTAACCTATTTTTTTTATTAAATTTTTTCGAAGTAAGATGGTATCAAAAAAATTCTTTGTAATTTAAAACAAGTTAGTTGTCGAACGCGAAGAATTGTTTTGATAGAAGAAATCTTTTTTAAAAGAATGTTGCCATTTTCCCAGTATCGATAAAGAAACGTAATTAACCAAAGCCTTTTAGGCTTGCAGTCAAAAACAAAAGCTAATTTAAATTATAAAATGCGGTAAAGAATTATATACATTAGTTCATTCATTTTTGATTGATTGAACCCGTTCGGAAGGAAAGATATCTGATTTTGACTATGGCAATACAGTACATCAATTCAATTTCGGGCCCATATTAATATACCATTCTGAAGATTAAGAACAGTGATTAATAACCCTTACTTGAGACCTGAAACGCACGTGAATACTCAAGCAGTACCTACTTGAAAGGTGCGCCGAGTTTCACGTATTAATAAACGAAACTCAAGACTATCATTCATTCGCCGCTGAGGCGAATACTTGAGAAGTGATCTCAGCTGAGTAGACCTCAAGATTTGTTTATAAATTAGCACGGAGCTTCAGATAGCGTCAACTTCCTAAGACGCATCTCGGGTGATACAGCCTCAAGACTTGTATTGAGATTGGTTTATTAATACGGGCCTTAGACGTCAGTAAACCATTTCTAAATTTAGCGATAGATGTATTTCAGAATAGCACATTTTATGAAATACATTTAAAATTAGAGATTTTTAGACTTAGGTAGATAGGTAGGTACACAATTGTGTACATATATCTGTGATATTGAAACAGCGCGCTTAGTCTACTTCAGCTACTTTCACAGCTTGATGTCATATGGTATCTTGCTGTGGGGAAACGCTGCTGATACAGATAGCATATTTGTCTTACAGAAACGAGCTATTCGTGCAATTTATAAATTAAGGTCAAGAGATACATTAAGACAAATATTTAAAGAAATTAATATTTTAACATTTCCATCAATATATATATGAAAATCTTATATATGTTAAGAGAAATATATATATTCATTCGAGAAACAGTGTGACCGACATAATGTCAATACAAGGAGCAAAAATCAATTAGCTAAAATAAATTTAGTAGACTTAGTAAAGTTAGTAACTCATTCAGAGGTCAATGTGTGCGCTTCTACAATAAGGTTCCCATGGATATACGGAATCTTCCGCTTAATAAATTTAAACTTATTATAAAACAAAAATTATGTAAAAAGGGATATTACAAAATTTCAGACTATATTAATGAAAGTAATCTATGGGATTAAACGGCTCCTCTACACGATATATAAAATTGTTGTAACCTTTCTTGATTGTAAATGATTGATTGAAAAGAGACAAACCCTCTGAGTTTTTCGCTAGCTCTTCTCAGTAGTGGTCGCGTTCTGAGCTAGTGGTAGTTTAAAAAACAAATGACGTTCATAAGTGCATATTGTATTGCCTACATGAATAAATGATTTTCATTTCATTTCATTTCATACAAAATAAAGTATTTTTGACTTTGACTTTGTATTAAAAGAGTTGGCTGAAGTACTGCCCTTAGCATGTATAGAAATGTCTCACTTGCAGGTAATAATGCTGCAGACTATTATTCTCCTAGAACTTTCATGAACTAATGAAATAATTAAAAGCAGTTGAATTGACGTTGAGAAAATGACACAGATATCCTAACTTATATTATTTACTACAGGTGAAAAGTCAAACCAAATGAAAAATTATTATAGTCAATTATAAATCATAATTGTAATTGGTAATTATATATAATTATTACCGTCATAAATATGATATAGGTGTAATGTTATGGTAGGCCGGAGTCGTAGGTAATAAATGTCTCACAGCAATTGGGTGTTACCACATAACATGTGATAGGATTGCCAAATATCTGTGAAACTGGTGAAATTTATTGTTCATTTTATCGGCTTTGGGGAATGCCATCTATATTATATGATTTATCATCAGGCACACGTGAGCATCATATTGAAATACACTGCGAGTATTGTTTCACATCAATAAAAACGAATTTGTCCTGGAGAGGCAATGTAAACAACATAGGGTTTATGAATCCCAGAAACCCGCGACCTCCGGGTTCGGTTTGGTTGGTGGTAGGGCATTTTTAAATATCTGCCTGGCTAGCTACCACCATCCTCCCAAGTCTGCCGCCAAGCAGAGACGTTCTTCTGTTTAAAATAATATCACGACCTTTTTCCCAAATGGGGTGGTCAGAGATATCCCAAACAATAGTGCTTGGGTGTTCCAAAAATTAAACGTTTAATGGTTGAAACAACATCCACGGTTCACCTTATGAAATATACGAATAGCACACGTGATAAGGGGCGAGTCTATCGCCGTTGAAACGTGCAAAACTATAGATGTTTTTTGATGGAAAGTCCCTTAGTCGCCTTTTACGACACCCACAGGAAGAGACGGGTTGGTTCTATTCTATTTGAGTGCCGAAACCACGCAGCACAAGATAACATAGGCAGTCCCCCAAATACCTATGTTGGGGGTTCCAGGGGGGCGTTTATACCTTCGAACTCATCTTCACTTAAGAGAGTTTATTCCGTCCGTTCCGGTCCTAAAAGCCTCGAAAACCCTAAAAGCCCTAAGTAAAACCTAAATAGATTTCATGTATAATTAAAGCTGTTTAGGTATTATTTATTTATTTATTTTAATTTATAATTAGTCTTTAGTCATCTAGAGTGCAGGTCAGAGAAATATTTTTGATTTATGCTATATTTAAAAAGAAATCTCAATTTAACCAATGAATCTTACATAAAATCTTGTGTTATTGATGTCAGCCAAAGAAAAAAAATAACGATTACTAAATTATTTAAATTACCTTACATTTGCAAAGCGGAAATCTAAAAATTGCCTATTGTTTCACAAAACGTCTGCCTACTGCAAATTGAGAGCGAATTAGAGAGTAGATTGCACAAAATTGGCGCATTTCGTTCGACATTCGGTAACGGTTCCTGTAACGTCTTCGGTTACATAACGAACGTTGCACATCTCTAGTGGTTCCTGCTTGCGGCGATGCACAGCCTGCCATCTTGTTACCCCGTTATACAGGCTGATGCAGTTATTTCCTTGATTATACAAAACAGGTTCCAAACACGTTTGATTCCCAAACATGCCTATACATAATGTTACGACCTTAACCCAAATAGGGTGGTCATAGATATCGCAAACATACAACCAATTTGGGAATCCCAAACATAAAAAGCAATATTTGAAAACGTCATGACACAATTATCGTTCATTCACAAGGTAAACTACCTAGACTCCCCAGAGAAGAACGAGCAAGAAACTCTAGGGTTGCTCTTTTAAACAGATTATGGGTTACAATTTGGGTTACAATTATAAACTATTAATTTATAAAATTACCAAACTTTTGAAGGCGTGTTTCCCAGAGATAACAGAATGAATGACGCCGTAATCCTCGTAGCACCGTAAACCGACGAGCATGTATGAACAACATTATGAGAGTGAATGAAGCAAGAAGTCAGTAGTAGGCTTTTTAGCGGGATCTCGGCGAGTGAAGTGGCATTTTTCTTTATAATTCTTATAATTTGTGCATTCAGACTTTTGAAGTTTAATAATGGCAGAATATTGTGCAGCAAAAGTTAGTGATGGTGTACAAGTGAAGGGAAGTGTAAATTAAACGCCGGCAACGCATCTGTGACCCTTTTGGTGTTGCGGGTGTCCATGGGCGGCGGTGATTGCTTTCCATCAGGTGACCCGCATGCTCGTTTGCCGCCCTCTCATATAAAAAAATAATTAAAGTGTGTAACGAAGCTTTCGGGTTCCCTCAAGAAGACGCCAAATTCTTTTGTAAAGCATTCTGCCACTTTACTGAAGAATGACTTGACCCTGACTAGACTCTGTATACGTCAAGTATAAGACGAATTCTTGTTTTGGCTGAGACTGACTAATAAATTGAAGAAATAAGAGAAATAAGACATGGCTGTATGGGTTTAGATCCCTTTGCCTTAGGAGTGAATAAAACGAAAAAAAAGTCTGTGGTATCTGCATGGGTATCTGCCTACCACCCTCAGACTATATAGGGATAGTACGCACTACCACCACGGGAGACAGGCGTGACTTTATGTATGTATGTTCGCAATATCCATCCTTAATAGCGTGAAATTATAAAGTTCCTAAATCATATATGAAACAAAACAACAAAATCGACTCTAATCGCCCGATAACATCTACAAATAATATCTTTAAACAGCAATAAAGTATAATTCAGTAATTCCATATGGGCGTAAGAAGATATCGAGTTATTTCAACGCTGTTTTAACGGTTAAGTTACTTTTTTTTTTTTTTTTTTTATATGAGAGGGCGGCAAACGAGCATGCGGGTCACCTGATGGAAAGCAATCACCGCCGCCCATGGGCACCCGCAACACCAAAAGGGCCACAGATGCGTTGCCGGCCTTTGAGGAAGGTGTCCTAACGTTTAACTAATAAATTGAGTAATAAATTCCTTTATTTTTGTCACCACATTCACAAGTATACGAACATGCATACATAACGACATCTTACATATACGACGACCTGTTTGGTGAAGTAGTTAGAAACTCTCATTGGGAGGTCCGGGTTTGATTCCCTGGCAGACCATGTACCAATGAGTTTTTAAATTTAATTTAATTACTTATGTGCATTTATCCGACTGCTCGTAAATGTTGAAGGGAGAAATAAAAATTCAAAGGCATGTGAAGTCCCCAACCGGCATTGGGACTGCGTGGTGGACTATGGCCCATACTCCCTCATATACGAGGCAAGACATATATATCCCTGAAGTGGGATGTTTACAGGCTGATCATGATGATGATCACCACACATGTTTCGTATTGGTCGTGGTTGGGTGATCGGCGTCAGCCATATCGGAACATCTGTTAATATTAGGTCCCTACCTATGATATTGGCGTTTTGTATGAAGAATTTCATTAAGACTGTTTTCTCCATACAAACATTTTTGATTTTTTTTTCATCAACATTAAGTTAAGTATAGGCATTGTTAATTTTTAAAAGTAACCGCTTTATAAAAGTTTCAGCGAATCTAAGAAATGATTATGGGAAGCACATGAAAAGAGCTCTGTTCAAATTTTTTTTATTATGTGATTTAGCCCAGAAATTAAAAAATATTTCATGTGAAACCTTGAAATAATATTCCATTTTCCAAATAAAAAATAAATTTGGATATAGCTTTGAAAATCGCAGGAATTGGTACATATGATCAACGAAGAAAAAAAAACTCCAATTTCATAGGTAAAGACCCAATAATATAACGCTGTATTTAAGCGTAAATTATATTTTTCACCTTCTACGTGGGTGGTTAGAGGTTACATAACCGATGACTGTACATTTTTCTACTTACCTGTACATTACCAATAGCATTTCTTTATTATAGTAATTTGTACAAATTATATGTTTGGTTGTTTTTAGTTTAGTAGCAGGTATATAATATTCGAAATGGTAATGTTGATAAATTATATTTGCACAATTTTATTTCAATTGCCAATAGCTTGAGCTAGAAACGTTTTTACAGATATTCACTACCTATTGAGTAATTTATTTTGTAATTTATGTATTTTTTGTTGCTAATGTGTAATTTTCGTTGTAAACCTTTGAAATTATAATTTGATTTGCTTCAATCTAATAAGATTAGATTCATTAATTTCACTTTTACTTTTTCGCACATTACCTAATACTTGTAGTACTTAAATATTAGGCCCTTACCTATGAAATTGACGTTTTGTATGAAGAATTTCATTAAGACTGTTTTCTACAAACATTTTTGATTTTTTTTTAGGAACGGCAAATCCAAATTTAGCTAAACTTTGTGTGTATTATCGGATAACATTAAGTTAAGTATAGGCAGCGTTAATTTTTAAAAGTAACCGCTTTATAAAAGTTTCAGCGAATCTAAGAAATGATTATGGGAAGCATATGAAAAGAGCTCTGTTAAAATTTTTTTTATTATGTGATTTAGCCCAGAAATTAAAAAATATTTCATGTGAAACCTTGAAATAATGTTCCATTTTCCAAATAAAAAACAAATTTGGATATAGCTTTGAAAATCGCAGGAGAATGGTTTATTAATACGGGCCTCAGACTTCCAATAAAAACCGAAAGTAAATTCGTTAGGAATTAACGACTGGTAAATCTATCTACAAGTAGGTATGTCGAGACTGCAGACCCAAAAAGTTTTTCAAAAAAGCGCCCCATCATCTCTCATATAGTATTGTTTAATTTCTAAACCACACACGTTCTTTGTCCGCGATTATTCATATAACATAATACTTTTATTATGTACTTATTGTATTGATGATGTCACTGCACGGTCATAAAATTAGACGCAACGTAGTAGGCATATCGTGAAGCAGTGACATTTAATCAAGTGCCTAAATAACGGACGACTGCTCCGCTGAACACCCAAAGTGTGCCCCCGGTGGTAGGACGGGTAAATTTTGTATAATCTGTAGTGCTCCTTTGGTGGAGCACTACTTCATTATATTTATAGTTCCACTTTATTTATAGGTCATCATGTGTTCCATCCTTTGTAGGGGACAAAGGATGGAACACATGATGACCATTTTATTTGCACTCGACTCTGAAGAGTACTTCAAGTAAGTTATAGTATCTCTACAATAAAATCTACTTAGATAGAACTACAAAAAATACAAATAAATTTTTCGTAAGAATAACAAATTAAAGACACATTAATTTATAGGTAGAAAAATAATTTCATTTTGAAGGAAGAAAGTTTTGTTTCAATAAAATACTTAACATTATAGATTCAAAACAAATATTTCAAGTATTTCATTTTAGTTGTCCCTCCAATGTGTTCATAACTTAAAAGGAGCACGACAGGTAACTCCAAAATTTCCCTTCTGAAACACTAATGGGGTACAACGGAGCATTCGAATTTATCCGTCTTACCCCTGGGGGCACAGTCTAGGTCGGTCGGAGCAGTCGTCAAATAACGCGATCGTTTCATTAATCTAATCTAATATTATAAATGCAAAAGTTTGGGTGTTTGTTTGTTTATTTGTTTGTTGGTCAATCACGGTGAAACGGGTGAACGGATTTGGATGAAATTTGGTATATAGGTAGAATATACCCTGGAATAAGACAGGACATTTTTGTATGAGTAGTTCCCGCGGTAAATTTATATATTCTAAAATACTCCCGCAATTATGACGAATCTGTCAATCCATTCTGGCTACAGGATGCGCCAAAGGAACGGACATACTTACATGCATACATACTTACTCTTCTTGAATTCTGACACGTTCTTGAAACTGAATACTTACACCATGTGAAGATGCCGACATAAACAAATAATATGTTCTAATAAAAATAGCGGCCATCGGTCGGGACGCAATAAAACCCAGACCTGCCCCCGCAGTCTCGACATAGATAGCGATCGCTATACTACCGATTTCGGTCGTTAAGTCCTAACAATGTTATTTTAATTGGAGAATTAGAGTCTTTAGTATCAAAATATCGGTTTCCATTGAAACTACGATTCAGGCTTCCAACAAAAACCGATATGATTATGAACACTATAACATTTAGAATAAGATCGTTAGGAGTTAACGACCGAAATCGGTTGCTATCTATGTCGAGACTGCGGGCCGGTCGATTCTTCCCAATGATGGTTACCTTTCGAACTTTGGATCATAGACGGCGGTCGTTTTGTGAGATGCCTGACTTTCCGATCGACCTGCGACATTGACACAGCATTATTAGACTGGCATGTGCGACTAATCGATGTTAACGTGCCCATCACAGCATTAAATAACAATTGGCATGAAGCTTTCTAGGTAAACATATCTATTCAACTGTAGTACTTAATTGTATTGGGTGTAACAAGTCATGTCAAAAGCTTTCAGAAAAACACAATAAACTTATTTATGTAATGTTATTTATGTATTTGAAGAGCGATAACTAACTAAAGATAACATTAAATTGGCTGGTGACTGCAGCGAAATTCAGATTTAAGCTAGGCTAGGTTAGGCTGAGTGCATTAGCAGTTGAACGGATTTGGATGAAATTTGGTAACATAGGTAGAACACACCATGGATTAAGAAATATGATTTAAGAGGCTGACAGCAGCCAATTGCGTTGAAAGATTATCATTTTTTGTAAAGCATATAGCTCGTATCATTATAAAAAAAGTTATAGGTAAAATTGATCATATTTCTGACATGATTCATGTTTTCAAAACATAATTACACAATCTTCTCTCGATAGAATTTAATTGCAAAGTAGCATCTAAAAATGCATGACATCTTATTTTTCTCAGATATGCATTCACTAACATAAATGATATTTTGTACAATATTGTGTCGTATATGTTACTAAAACAAATTCATGTTTTAGATTTTCAATAATGCGTCTATTTTAATTGAAATAATTAATTTTGTGATTTGCACTTACGCCCTATAATTCTAAGTAACGCTTTCTCTGTTACTCGTACTCAATGCGACAGTGATCGCTTAGGCGCGTTGCTGGATGGACCTGTGTTGTGCGCTGAGACGCTCTCCCAAATATTCGAACTTTTTTTCATATTCATATTCAGGACTTTCTTTTTCTTGTTTTGTTTATTTAATTAGGGTAAAATTTTGTATGTGTGTAAATAATTTTATTTATTAGGTAGGTAATCACAGTTGTAAATAAATAAGTTGGTAAAGTTAATAATAGAAAATGGACTCGAAAAAAAAACAAAACCGAAGAAACGGCAATATAAAAGAAATCAGAAACACATGATGGAGGTTGTAAAGTAAGTATAATAAAATATTATATCTCTTTTTAATTAATTAAGTATGTACATGAAACACCAAATTTATAAAACGCAACCATAATTATGTTTTCACTATTTTGTAGTTGCGTCTACTGATACGGGATGTATAGGTACCTTTTTTCGTCACCGCTTATGTAAGACGTTTGGCTCAGTCGACTTGGGCTTGTCGCTTGAATTTCGTCGTGCTGGATCGATCCCAGTACTTTTCTTGTCTTTTTTATTTTATTTGCTTTTATTTATTGTATGTCTAAATAAATCCTGTAATCTTTTTTTACATGTCTAAGTGATATTTATCAAAAATTTCATTTTTGTGCATGGCTGTGTACTCATTATATATTCCTAGGTGCTGACGTACTACAATTCTTTGATTTTCAGTTCTAAAAATCATTTGGGCCCTGAAGAGTCATCAACCGGACTTGTTTTGCAAGAGTGAGTAAAATTATTATTTTTACCAGTATCTAGGATTTCTGAAATAGATAATAGGCAATATTGTTATTTTTGACCAAAAACAAACCTTGTCGAAAGAAATATGTAAAGGTCATCATAAAACAAAAGCATAACTTTGAGATTTTTATAAAATGATTGCCAATGGGACATATAATAAAAATTATATAAAAAAAAACAAATAAATTCCTTTCAACCGCTAAAATAATCTATTGAGAATTACCATAGACTTACGAAAATCACAGATTCGGCCATCATACTATATAAGGTCTAACAAAATTAACCCGACAAACGTTGCAGAGTGTATGTATAGGATGTACCTATTACGAAAAAAATAAAAAATAAAACATTAAAGTTAACAGATTTTATTCAAAAAGTTTTCCTGAAGTGTTTCAATAATATTATCTTTTAATGACAGGTACGACATTGAGGCACAAGGTGTTCAGAAAAAAAAAAGATGAAGAGGTATGTACTAACTAATGGCTTAGTAACCTGAATGGTCAACTAAATGTCAAACTAACGTCAAATGCGCTATATAATATATGAAATAAAAGACAAAAACTAATTCCTGACTACGGAAAATATGACTAAAAAGTATTTTGTTCGTGATGACCGCCTTATTGTCTTGTTTTTTGAGAAACACTTAGGCCAAAGACGAAATAATAATAATAATGGGCCGTAGTCGGTAAAAATAATATTAACTAATAAAATAATAACGAAAGTTTTCTGTTTCAGACTTATCAGATTACAAGTGATCAGAATACGGAATAAGAAATCTGCATCTGTCGGCGGTTTGTAGCCAACTCGCATTTTTATAAAAAATTGCAAGAAATTTGAACGGACCTCTTGGCTGTAATCTGAATACTATCGATTTAATAAACGAAAAACAAGATGGGCTCATCTCTAAATTTACTTTCGTGTGTAGAATGTGCAATTTAAAGTTTCATATAGAAAATGATTATCCGGAGGATGATTACTTAGATGTCAATAGTTGTGCCATAGCAGGCATAATATCTATTGGTGGTGGTCATTCACATTTGAAAGAGTTTTCTACGGCAATAAATCTACCTCTTATTTCAAATAAAAAATACCAAACCCAACATGACGTTCTGTCCAGAAATTGGCAAAGGGTTGCTCAAGAAACTATGAAGAAAGCAGGGGAAAAAGAAAGAAATTTTGCGATAGCAGAAGGAAGCCTTAGGAAAAACGGTATACCGATAATTGATGTGATTGCTGATGGATACCGAATGGATGGAACCGAAACTGAAAGGGTACTACGGCTTGAAAAAAATGCCTCACGGAACGCAATTTCGCGTTCCCAGGAGACGCCCGAAGCTCGCCGAGTACGTCTAGTAGCTATGAAAGATTACGTTAAATCACGTATTCGCCAGGAAACTCCAGAACAGAACGAGCATAGACTCGGTTTTATACACGATCGGCTTGCCGAGGAGTCCGCTGAGCAGCGTGACAGGCACGGCCTTATAATCACGTAAATCGGCCTAAAAATGTCGGACTAATCGATGTACATACATAAAGATTACAGAACCTCCTCCTTTTTTGAAGTCGGTTAAAAAAAGTTATTAGTATTTATCCGTGGTTGCTAATCTCCATGATAATTTTTGTGCGATGGCGAACCTTCTCGCTCCTACAGGTTAGGTGGGCACTTGGGGTATACCAGCTCGACCTGATGATCTTCGATTTGTCATATTTATTGATGATAATCACACCGACGTAAATCGGCTTAAAAATCTCGGATTAATCGATGTACATACATAAATAATACAGAACCTCCTCCTTTTTTGAAGTCGGTTAAAAAAAGTTATTAGTATTATCCGTGGTTGCTAATCTCCATGATAATTTTTGTGCGATGGCGAACCTTCTCGCTCCTACAGGTTAGGTGGGCACTTGGGGTATACCAGCTCGACCTGATGATCTTCGATTTGTCATATTTATTGTTGATAATCACACCGACGTAAATCGGCTTAAAAATCTCGGACTAATCGATGTACATACATAAATAATACAGAACCTCCTCCTTTTTTGAAGTCGGTTAAAAAAAGTTATTAGTATTATCCGTGGTTGCTAATCTCCATGATAATTTTTGTGCGATGGCGACCTTCTCGCTCCTACAGGTTAAATGGGCAGTTCGGGTGTACCAGCTCGACCTGATGATCTTCGATTTGTCATATTTATTGCTGATAATCACACCGATCTAGTCTACACTTTTTCCATACAAACCCAAACTGTATCTACTTAGTTTCCCTGTGTAAAAACTACGCAATCGTCTAAATATGTAATGCCATTCTGATATTTACCATGATTACACAAAAACTACTGGACCGATTGCGCTGAAATTACAATGGGACCAACTCGACGGTATCCCCTTTCATTTACAAAAAGAACCATGTGAATCAACCGCCAAGTCTCGGAGATATCGGTGTACATACTCCTTTTTTGAAGTCGTTTAAAAATAACACTTTTTATTTATTTATTTCGCCGTGTCTGAAACATTCTGGTCCCAAACTTATTTTTGAAAACATTCTATGAATACCTATACATTTATATTTCAATAAATCATCCTTGTTATATTATTAATTTGTGTTGTTTTTTATTTCGCGAACAGCGCCACCTGTTGCATTTAGGAGAGCTCTAACTCAAAGTTCAGTTCGCAAGAAGGTTTCCCGTAAGGTCGACTCGTCTGACGGTACGCATATTGACCGTGTCGCAGACGCAGCGCTGCTTTATCGAACATTAAGTGGGCGTATCCATTGCTCAAGGTCATTGGCTCTATTCAGCGCCTTAATTAAATAAATAAAGGAAACGTGGAGAAAATACGAGTTCCAAATAAATTACTCATGATAGGAACCCTACGAATTCCGCCAGTCGCATATTAAACACAGGCCGGCGAGTAAGATTTTGAAAAAAAAAACATTAAACTACCTATGCCAATAACTTCTATTTCACTTACCTAATATACACTATTCTTTCCTTACGGTAAAAAAACCGGTATAATACCTGTGGCAGGAAGCCTCGCTCCTCCATAACAAACTTTTATTTAATTTAATTTATAGCGAGGCAATGCGGCCAGCCTTCTGGGTACCTTTCCACCAACCAGAGACTTGGGGCTAGTTTTTTATTTGTGATTTTTTTTTATAATAAATTGTATTATATTATAATAAGTTGTTTATAAATATTGTACATATATATAATAATATCCTATTTAAATGAGAAATAATTACACAAAAAAAAGTAGGTATAGGTAGTTACAAAGAAACAGACATATCTTTGACTGCATTTTATTTTTAACTAGCTTCTCGCCCGCGGCTTCGCCTGCGTGGAATAACTTCATCGCAGATACCTACGTTTAATTTATGTATCCCGTGGGAACTACTCACTTTTTCGTGATAAAATATATCCTATGTCTATATCCATGGTATATTCTATCTATATAACAAATTTCATCCAAATCCGTTAATCCATTTCGCCGTGATTGAGCAAAAAACAAACAAACATTCAAACTTTCGCATTTATAGTAAGGATTCATTTCGATGAACATACATACATACAGACCCGAATACATTACCCTCCTTTTAGACTCGCCGTAGTCGGGTCTTACTACTGACTATATCATACTTATACTATACCTACTTAAATTACATATCATGCCAACTTTGAGACGCGCTGTTCAAACACGAAAAAGCTGTTAGAATTATGATTAAATATTACATAAAAAACATTGTATTACATAATGATCCATTACATATTGTGCGTTCACGGTAATCTACACAACCATATAATCAACCTTAGTCGGTAATAAATCACCTTAATTGATTAAAACCACTTTGTCTTGACAAGAAAATTGTTAGTAGACTCGCAAGGAACGAACTGTGTTTGGAGTATTGTCCACCTTTTGTTATTGTATTTTGGACCTTACGGCTTGAGATTTCTTCCAATTTAGCCAGGGCTAGTAGTATTGGTGTTCGATTGGCGAAGTTAAGCAACGGTTAACCGGGTCATTGGCCAGTTATTGGCATTTCCGTACAAGTGTTTCCGTGCGTCGGAGGGCACTTTTTTTTTTTTTTATTGCCGAAGGGTTCGTACTTGACCTCAATCACACCTGATGTTAAGTGACGATGAGGTCGAAGGTGGAAGCGTACTAACCCGGAAACCCCAACACATTTGGGGGACTGGCTATCTTATCTCTGACAACCGGAACACAACAATGCTATTAATATTGCTGCTTTGCGGCGAATTTAGATAAGAAGGTGGTAGCTAGCCAGGCGGACATTTTAATACTCGGTTCCTTTACTAACAAATCCGTAGCTTGCCTTAGACATAGTATAGGCATTTAATAATAAATAAATTTACCACTGTGATTTTAATTGCGTCGGAGAATATATTAGGTCCTTATCTATGAAATTGGCGTTTTGTCTGAAGAATTTCATTAAGACTATTTTCTCCATACAAACATTTTTGTTTTTTTTTTTGGGAACGGCAAATCCAAATTTAGCTAAACTTTGTGTGTATTATCGGATAACATTAAGTTAAGTATAGGCAGCGTTAATTTTTAAAAGTATTATATAAATTATATAAAATTATTTAAAAAGTAAATTATATAAAAAATTTCACCGAGGGCAAATAAATCACGACTCAATAAATTATTTTTAGAAAATAATTGATTTATAATAAATAATTGATGAATAATATTTGATTTGATAATTGTTTTAGGTGATCTTAGCATCTTCTACAACCACAGACCAATAAAACAACGCAATGAAGTTCACAGTGGTAACTTTAATTAAATACCTAACTACATCACTATAGCAAGCTACATCATTATTAGAAAACTTTGTTTTATGACTGATCGAAATTAACCTTAGATTTAAATCTAAGATTATCAAAGTTTAAAACCCAATCAAAAACATATTTCTGAGGACATTATAATACACTATAAGTATTTACTATTCGATAAACTATAATTATACACGAGAATAATTCCCGTCATTCGTCGCCATTCTTGTTGATTTTGACATATTTATTTCTCCAGTCCTCAACACGAAGACAACATCCTCATAAATTAAATATCCATTAATTTTTTATGCTGTCGTTATCTCATGGTGCTAAAATCCATTAAATATGTGTACGGTCGTCAACAGGCTAATGTATGCCCACCTATTGAAGATGAAATAGACGGTCGTTGATTTGTTTATGGAAGTTTGACAGACTGTTGTGCCGACTATACAGCATTAACTTTTCTAGCTTTGTTCGAACAAACACGTTAATCGATTTAGAAGAATCGATTTCTATCGACGGTCGAAAGAAAACAGTGGGGTAAGGTCAAGAGGTATTTTGAATATGCTAGTTAACATTGGTGTCGAAGTTATATCATAGATGATTGCTCTATTCATCGTGAAATAATTGCGTTTAAAATGGTATACGATCGTGACTTACTCATAAATGTTGAGCAGGGACGTACTAAGCGAATACGCGTCAGCGACCGGGTTCGATTTTTGAATTTTCGTCAAAGGGGGCAATGCTGCGCACACTACGGCCTTTTTGGCGGCCGAACTTTTTTGTACTCCATGTATACGTTATTGTTTTGAATACCACAAATTACTATATTGACCGATTTATCTGAATAACTTCGTTGTTTTTGAAGGACTATTACATACTTTTATATTGCGGTGGCACTATTTATGCTCAATTTTTTGGGATTTAAATAATAATAACAGATAAAACTGTCTCTGCGTATGTGAATGAGGAAGTCAGCAAGACGTGACACCAGAATGCTCACTATTAAAATAAAATATTGAATAACTCTTAAACAGTGGGACAATTTTTTTCCTTTGGGCACTATTTGGCCCTATTTCAGCCCAATTTTTTGACATATTCACGTCGGTAAAATATTGATACCCATTACTAAAAAAAAAAAGCGATAGAGAGCACTATATAATTAATGCAATAGATCTAAGTTTTTTATAATATTAATATAAATGCGAATTTATGTTCGCAAAAGGTATTTCTGCTTATATTGCGTCGAATGCGGAATCGAGTGACAAAATTAAAGTATATCATATTTTTATTTATTTTAGAATTTTGTCGCTTCGAAACGAATCCCGCTAACAATAAATGTTTAAAGGATATTAAAAATTGTAAAACACACCTGAGAAGTCCTGAATACTTCCCTGCTTCTTGCCAATTTCTCTTTTCCTGTTGCCTTAGGGAACGACATGACGTGACTTGATTTTTGACCTCCGATGTAAACAAGCGAAATTAAACAACGCGCGCCACGGGTGACCATTCGTGGTATTTTTTGATACAAGTGTGTAACAGACATGCAGAGGTTCAGGGGTATTGGCAGAGAAGGTGACAGCCCTACAGTAGCGAAGGCTGCAAAAACTTTTTTCGACAATGACTGCTGCTGGTAGGCTCATATCCATCGTGAAAATACAAAATATGCTGTCGGGTATTTGGTTTTTAAATACTTAATTACTCCTATACATCAAATTCATAATAGGGCCAAAATCAATCAATCAAAAAAATATTTATTTCGTAGGATAAAAATTATCACTTGAAAACGTCACATATTTTTATCTTATTATTAAAGTTTTTGACATTATTGCTCATTCACAAAGCTGATTCCCCAGAGAAGAACGAACAAGAAACTCAAAGGTTGCTCTTTTAAATAAGTCTGGGTTACAATTATACTGTATTGTATAATTAGACTGAATATCGCCGAGCGGTCTATGTCCATGCTTGCATATCATCCAGATAGTCAGAAATTTTATAATTTTTTGCCTTTGGTAAATAATGTCTGTTTTATGACGGTTTTGAATTTATATAAAGGTAAATTTTGAATGTCCACTGGAACCTTATTATAAAAGCGTATACATTGCCCCTTAAATGAGTTAGTGACTTGTGTAAACGGCTGACATGAACAGCAAGTTTATTTTTATATCTGGTATTAACATTATGTATATCACTATTTTCAATATACATAATATACATAATAAATAATAGACCGTCAATACTTCACCCTATTTCTCACTATTATCTCCGGTATTTAGCACAAAATTTGCACTAGAGAACCATCTCTTAATATTGCACAAAGGCACTGTTTGCGACCTGATTATGTCCATTGTTTTTTTACGTGAGAACACGGCAACACTGTGTCATAACTTGGCGCGAAATAATTTATGTTGTGACCTGTGGGCGCCGGGGAACGGAATCTCTTTGGAGGACCGAGTAAAGTTGATAAATTACTTGAATTTTTTGTGAAATAATTCGTGATTAATATTCCGCTGTACTATTTTTTCTACCGTCATTCATTCAAATTCTAGTAGGCGTCATTTCAATTAATTTTCCCTACCAAGAATTTAAAATAAATCCATGGTGGATTTTTTTTTATTCAGTCATTTTTTTTGCATCCAACTTTGGTGACATTTTATTGTGTCTTAAAGTGTTCTTAAAATAAATAAAATAAAAAATTTGTATGTGCATGCCGGCTGATGCCGGCCGGATTATCACGTAAATGGCGTGATATGGAGGAGGCCTATGTCAGGGGACAGCCTGACCAAGCAGAAAACGTTGCTGGCGTCAGTCAGGAAATTTGATTTGAAATCTGTAATACCAGGTCGGAGAAATAAAGGCAATTTTTTTTATTTTTTTTTATTTATGTGCATGCCGCAGCATACAAAAAGACTACAGCAGTACTAAATCCCGCACAATTTTCGTGGGTTTTTTTTTTTTTTTAATCTTTTTTAAGGAGCTTTGTCGAGAATCGACTATGCCGCTCCGTGTAGACCAACAGCAATAACTTAACTACGGCGGTTAACACCAATCTTATATAATTTATATATAGTTTTGGCCGAATCGGATAATGGAAAGGCCAAAACAGTGTTACAATAACTTACGTCAAAATTTACTCCGCTTTGACGTAACTGCAGTCTATAAGACTCGTTCCGGACACATTCCATCAAAATGTGGTATACGTCTTCCACTACTTCACACTCGGTGCAATTTGGTGATGGAGCTTTACCCATCAGGTGTGCGAATTTGTTTAATGGAATGTGTCCAGAACGTAGTCTGAACGCTGCAACTACGTCTTTGCGTTCTAATGAGCAGTTGTCAATCCAGGGTATAGATAGAGGTTCACATAGCATGGTTTTGTACCAGATACCTTTTTCGACCGATCTCTTATCGAAGTACTCTTTCCAGCAACCGATACATCTCTCTCTTACAACATAGATACATTCAGTAAAATGTGGAAGCACTAACAAAGGTAGTCCATCATTACTAGCTTCTCTGGCCAATTCATCTGCTTTCTCATTGCCAGGTATTCCGATATGGGATGGTATCCACTGGAGTTTAATTGTTTTTGACAAGGCTTTCATTTCCATAATGCTTTCCAAAATATTGTAGGCTTCAGGCAAGCCTCGTATAGAAGAGGTAGACCGAGCCACATGTTGAAGCGAGCTTTTGGAGTCTGTTAAAATAACAAACTTATCAAAATTTAAAGAATTTAAATAGGAGAAAGCTTCAGTAATAGCGAGGAGTTCAACATGCATTATTGAAATGTTAGCGTCTATTCTAAATTTTATATATGTATCTGTTTGAGGATCAAACACGGATGCTCCTGACCCGCTGATATCTTTAGAACCATCAGTATATATTTGATAAAAACCAGGGTATTCGGCCTCTAAATATTTGCTACAAGCAGTCTTCAATTGTTGTACATTATGGTGTCTTTTTGCTTTAGTGACTGTATCTATGTTGTGTTTTATTACATCTGAAACATCAATATTATTGACCCAAGAACGCAAAGAATAAATTTCCAACTTTTGACTGACATGTACTGGCATACTTCTAAGGGATTCGTGAGTTAGCAAGAGGAAAGGTTTTTTTTTCCTTCTCCATAAACGTCCAATGTCCCTAAATTCCTCTAGAAGGTCATACATCTCGTTATATTGTATTGATTTGGATCTCAACCAGTACTTGCCGGCCAAAAATCTAATACGAGTCTGCAATGGAGGCAAACATAACTCACTCTCCATAATATGTATGGGAGTAGACTTTATAAAACCACCAATATATCTCATTGCTTGATTTTGAATTTTGGTCAATTTATTTAAAAGCGAGTTTTCGAAAAGAATTTTCGTGGGTTTTCATAATGCTCTCTCCTTAGACCTCTCATTTCTATACTGTGGCCGCTCTCATTCGGGTGTTATTAATAAAGGTCACACCTAATTACTATGTGGTGTAACCTCTCACAATTTGATTTACATCTTTGTAATGAAATAGCTATCTATGTGAATCGTTACGGTATTATGATTTAATGATCTTACAATGTTATTGCATAAATTTTGAAATTGTACAAAATTCATCAAAATTATATTAGCCGGTCAAATGTCAAATATTGGACATTATTACCATTATTAGAATCAATCAATCAAATACGCTTTATTGTTTAAATAAGGAACGTACATTTAAATATCTTATAGAAACTACAAATTAGGCGGCCTTATCGCTTACAGCGATCTCTTCCATGCAAACCTATCATCATGGAACCAACTCGTCTCTTCCCGTAGGTGTCGTAAAAAGGCGACTAAGGGGCTTTCCACCAAAAAAAACATCTATAGATTTGCACGTTTCAACGGCGATAAGTTCACCCCCTGTCGCGTGTGTATTTTTGTTTATATTTTATAAGGTGAACCGTGGATGTTGTTTCAATAACCTAACCTAAGGTTAGCATAACCAAGGTAGGTATTATAAATTTTACTGCAACATTTTTTTTTAATGTTTACACACAACGCTACAATCATCTTACCAAATTTACCGCCAAGCATTGTTTCATTTGACTATTTGAGATAAGATAGCCAGTCCTCCAAATAAGTTGGGGGTTTAGGGTAAGCACCTTCCACCTTCGGTCTCATCTCCACTTAAGAGGCTGACAGCAGCCAATTGCGTTGAAAGATTATCATTTTTTGTAAAGCATATAGCTCGTATCATTATAAAAAAAGTTATAGGTAAAATTGATCATATTTCTGACATGATTCATGTTTTCAAAACATAATTACACAATCTTCTCTCGATAGAATTTAATTGCAAAGTAGCATCTAAAAATGCATGAAATCTTATTTTTCTCAGATATGCATTCACTAACATAAATGATATTTTGTACAATATTGTGTCGTATATGTTACTAAAACAAATTCATGTTTTAGATTTTCAATAATGCGTCTATTTTAATTGAAATAATTAATTTTGTGATTTGCACTTACGCCCTATAATTCTAAGTAACGCTTTCTCTGTTACTCGTACTCAATGCGACAGTGATCGCTTAGGCGCGTTGCTGGATGGACCTGTGTTGTGCGCTGAGACGCTCTCCCAAATATTCGAACTTTTTTTCATATTCATATTCAGGACTTTCTTTTTCTTGTTTTGTTTATTTAATTAGGGTAAAATTTTGTATGTGTGTAAATAATTTTATTTATTAGGTAGGTAATCACAGTTGTAAATAAATAAGTTGGTAAAGTTAATAATAGAAAATGGACTCGAAAAAAAAACAAAACCGAAGAAACGGCAATATAAAAGAAATCAGAAACACATGATGGAGGTTGTAAAGTAAGTATAATAAAATATTATATCTCTTTTTAATTAATTAAGTATGTACATGAAACACCAAATTTATAAAACGCAACCATAATTATGTTTTCACTATTTTGTAGTTGCGTCTACTGATACGGGATGTATAGGTACCTTTTTTCGTCACCGCTTATGTAAGACGTTTGGCTCAGTCGACTTGGGCTTGTCGCTTGAATTTCGTCGTGCTGGATCGATCCCAGTACTTTTCTTGTCTTTTTTATTTTATTTGCTTTTATTTATTGTATGTCTAAATAAATCCTGTAATCTTTTTTTACATGTCTAAGTGATATTTATCAAAAATTTCATTTTTGTGCATGGCTGTGTACTTTTATTCCTAGGTGCTGACGTACTACAATTCTTTGATTTTCAGTTCTAAAAATCATTTGGGCCCTGAAGAGTCATCAACCGGACTTGTTTTGCAAGAGTGAGTAAAATTATTATTTTTACCAGTATCTAGGATTTCTGAAATAGATAATAGGCAATATTGTTATTTTTGACCAAAAACAAACCTTGTCGAAAGAAATATGTAAAGGTCATCATAAAACAAAAGCATAACTTTGAGATTTTTATAAAATGATTGCCAATGGGACATATAATAAAAATTATATAAAAAAAAACAAATAAATTCCTTTCAACCGCTAAAATAATCTATTGAGAATTACCATAGACTTACGAAAATCACAGATTCGGCCATCATAATATATAAGGTCTAACAAAATTAACCCGACAAACGTTGCAGAGTGTATGTATAGGATGTACCTATTACGAAAAAAATAAAAAATAAAACATTAAAGTTAACAGATTTTATTCAAAAAGTTTTCCTGAAGTGTTTCAATAATATTATCTTTTAATGACAGGTACGACATTGAGGCACAAGGTGTTCAGAAAAAAAAAAGATGAAGAGGTATGTACTAACTAATGGCTTAGTAACCTGAATGGTCAACTAAATGTCAAACTAACGTCAAATGCGCTATATAATATATGAAATAAAAGACAAAAACTAATTCCTGACTACGGAAAATATGACTAAAAAGTATTTTGTTCGTGATGACCGCCTTATTGTCTTGTTTTTTGAGAAACACTTAGGCCAAAGACGAAATAATAATAATAATGGGCCGTAGTCGGTAAATATAATAATAACGAAAGTTTTCTGTTTCAGACTTATCAGATTACAAGTGATCAGAATACGGAATAAGAAATCTGCATCTGTCGGCGGTTTGTAGCCAACTCGCATTTTTATAAAAAATTGCAAGAAATTTGAACGGACCTCTTGGCTGTAATCTGAATACTATCGATTTAATAAACGAAAAACAAGATGGGCTCATCTCTAAATTTACTTTCGTGTGTAGAATGTGCAATTTAAAGTTTCATATAGAAAATGATTATCCGGAGGATGATTACTTAGATGTCAATAGTTGTGCCATAGCAGGCATAATATCTATTGGTGGTGGTCATTCACATTTGAAAGAGTTTTCTACGGCAATAAATCTACCTCTTATTTCAAATAAAAAATACCAAACCCAACATGACGTTCTGTCCAGAAATTGGCAAAGGGTTGCTCAAGAAACTATGAAGAAAGCAGGGGAAAAAGAAAGAAATTTTGCGATAGCAGAAGGAAGCCTTAGGAAAAACGGTATACCGATAATTGATGTGATAGCTGATGGATGCTATTCCAAAAAGCTGATGATACACAATTTACGGCTGAATTAGCAGCAGCTTTCGACGTTAGCGTCAAAACAATATTGGTCAATTTGCGTCAAATTGGCAAGGTAAAAAAGCTTGACAAATGGGTGCCCCACGAACTCAATGATCATTATACCTAACTATTATTGTATAGCATATAAATTGTATTGTATTCTCATTATATATAATAGTGTATATTTATCTCTAAAGAACATTCTGCTCTGGTTTTTTATTTCATACTTTTCAGTTATTAATATTGCAGTAGTTTAATTAAATTATTTTTTCCGGGGTTTTTGAAGTCGTTTTTTTTAAATCCTTTTTTATTTAATTCTTTTTAGTGTCTGGTCAGACATTACAAAATAATAAAATATATTAATTGACCAATATGGGCAGGCTTACGAAAGGTGCTGCTCGTTTAAAGAACTGTCGGTCAAAAGAAACCGAAACTGAAAGGGTACTACGGCTTGAAAAAAATGCCTCACGGAACGCAATTTCGCGTTCCCAGGAGACGCCCGAAGCTCGCCGAGTACGTCTAGTAGCTATGAAAGATTACGTTAAATCACGTATTCGCCAGGAAACTCCAGAACAGAACGAGCATAGACTCGGTTTTATACACGATCGGCTTGCCGAGGAGTCCGCTGAGCAGCGTGAGCGCAGGCACGGCCTTATAATCACGTAAATCGGCCTAAAAATGTCGGACTAATCGATGTACATACATAAAGATTACAGAACCTCCTCCTTTTTTGAAGTCGGTTAAAAAAAGTTATTAGTATTTATCCGTGGTTGCTAATCTCCATGATAATTTTTGTGCGATGGCGAACCTTCTCGCTCCTACAGGTTAGGTGGGCACTTGGGGTATACCAGCTCGACCTGATGATCTTCGATTTGTCATATTTATTGTTGATAATCACACCGACGTAAATCGGCTTAAAAATCTCGGACTAATCGATGTACATACATAAATAATACAGAACCTCCTCCTTTTTTGAAGTCGGTTAAAAAAAGTTATTAGTATTATCCGTGGTTGCTAATCTCCATGATAATTTTTGTGCGATGGCGACCTTCTCGCTCCTACAGGTTAAATGGGCAGTTCGGGTGTACCAGCTCGACCTGATGATCTTCGATTTGTCATATTTATTGCTGATAATCACACCGATCTAGTCTACACTTTTTCCATACAAACCCAAACTGTATCTACTTAGTTTCCCTGTGTAAAAACTACGCAATCGTCTAAATATGTAATGCCATTCTGATATTTACCATGATTACACAAAAACTACTGGACCGATTGCGCTGAAATTACAATGGGACCAACTCGACGGTATCCCCTTTCATTTACAAAAAGAACCATGTGAATCAACCGCCAAATCTCGGAGATATCGGTGTACATACTCCTTTTTTGAAGTCGTTTAAAAATAACACTTTTTATTTATTTATTTCGCCGTGTCTGAAACATTCTGGTCCCAAACTTATTTTTGAAAACATTCTATGAATACCTATACATTTATATTTCAATAAATCATCCTTGTTATATTATTATTTTGTGTTGTTTTTTATTTCGCGAACAGCGCCACCTGTTGCATTTAGGAGAGCTCTAACTCAAAGTTCAGTTCGCAAGAAGGTTTCCCGTAAGGTCGACTCGTCTGACGGTACGCATATTGACCGTGTCGCAGACGCAGCGCTGCTTTATCGAACATTAAGTGGGCGTATCCATTGCTCAAGGTCATTGGCTCTATTCAGCGCCTTAACATCTGGTGTGAGGTCATAAAAAAACTAAGATGCTATAAGCTAAGCTATTTCACCTTGATAGTTTCAGCTTTGATGCTGATCACACAGACAGCTTAACTATGCGTGACCTATTACTTATAGCTTCAAACTTCAAACTTCAAGAATTTATTTCAACAAACATGATATCATTTGTTGAATGTCAATTTAAATCTACTGGAAATAAAAAAGGTTTATTGCATTTATCTGTCAGTCGGTATGTCCAAGCTACTACCGCTTCGGAAAGGGAAATCATCTGACCTGTTTGGTGTAGTGGTTAGCAACTCTGACCACTATACCAAAAGGTTGCGGGTTCGAATCTCGCTAGGGGCATATGTTTGTGTGATGAATACGGACATGTGTACCCGAGTTATGGATGTTTTCATTTATAATAAGTATTTATTCACAAAAAAAAAGTATTTATGTAATATATCAACCATCTGGTATCCACAACACAAACTTATAGTTGCTTACTGCGGAACTAGATGGCGCTGTGTGTAAGTCTAAGGATATTTATTTATTTATTTATCTGTGGGAAAAGAAGCGGCGCAAGAAACCCACAGGATCATTGTAATCCTTTTTTTTTTTGAATAAAGTATATAACTAATACAATTTTATAATTTTGGGGAGCTGGTCGAAGTACACCAAGCGTGTTTATCATTCGAGTAGTCACTAATTTTATAACAACATTTTTTTGCTATGTTATTTTGACATGATCTTTAAATAGAGTCTAAGGTTGCTATCCAGGTTTGCCCCGTGTACACGACCGATTGGTGTAGTGGATACCCTATCAGCGAATCTTAATTAATCCAATGAGGGCGCCACAGGACGGAATCAACGCTCTTAACAATAATTGAGGTTACGGCTTCACCCTAGCCATCATATTAGTAAAGTTAACTCAAAGTCGCATAAAACGTAACGCGTCAAAAAAGACCAGCACATTTAGGAAGCTAAACTCTGCAACAGTTCGTGTTCCATGCCGCCCAGTGTTGCAGTTGCAGTGGTTGCGACAATATGTCACAGTATAACACAAAGTGGTAACACAACTTATCTGACACCAGCTGAGCTAGCACCACTTAGCTAGGTGACATAGATAGACTCGACAAAGATTCTCGTGTCTCGAATGTTGTCTGTTCTTTGAACATAACATATTGAGAAAATTAGACAGACTTATACAAAACTTAGTTTTTTCAGAAGCACATTTAGAATATTTAGAACTATTTATTTAATTAAGGAATGATAAACACTCTACAAGCGGAAATAACGTTAACTGAATTCGCAACAATCCTTTATTTCTATTTAATTGTTTCTAGCCATGTTGATTACAAAACATATGGTCTATTTGGGGTTTATCGGCTTTTTGGTATACAAAATATAACCCTATTATATTAAGGTCTTTACCTATGAAATTGGCGTTTTGTATGAAGAATTTCATTAAGATAGATTTTCATCATATAAACATTTCTGTATTTTTTTTTTGAGAATGGCAAATCCAAATTTAGCTAAAATTTGTGTGTATTATCGGGTAACATTAAGTTAAGTATAGACAGTGTTAATTATTAAAAGTAACCGCTTTATAAATCATTACCATCAGCCCGTAAACATCCCACTGCAGGGATATAAACCTTCCCTCGTATATGAGGGAGTATGGGCCATAGTCCACCACGCTGGCCCAATGCGGGTTGGGGACTTCACATGCCTTTGATATTGATTTCTCAGGCATGCAGGTTTTCTCACGATGTTTTCCTTTGCCGTTTAATTAAAAAAAACTCCTTGGTATATGGCCTGCATGGCAATCGAACCCGGGTCTCCTAAATTGGGAGACCGCGTCTTAACCGCTGAGCCACCGACGCCACTAAATATAATAATATATTCTAATTGAGGTGTATCAAAATTTTTAGTATACAAAATATAACCTTGTAGTAGCAGACCATGTATACTTAAGGCCGCAAATGCGGCTTAAGGAAAGTCTCTTTTTAACCCCCAACGCAAAAGGAAGGGTGTTAGAAGTTTGACCATCACAGCACCGTAGCTCTTAAAGGGGTCAACCGATTTGGATCTGGATTTTATTAAAGCATTTTGGAGCGGTGTTTTCGAAATGTTTTATCAAAATCGGTTCAGCCGTTTTATTTGATACGCTTGTTTTCTCGTGGAGTTTATGCACAACGCTTTAGCACTTAACCTCAATGGCACCATTAACTGGTGGAAGACTGACTAATATTATTTCGGGGACCGGCTATCTTATCTCTGACAACCGGAACACAACAATGCTATTAACATTACTATTTGGCGGCAGACTTAGATAAGATGGTGGTAGTTACCCAGGCGGATATTTAAAATGCCCTACCACCAACCAAACCGAGTACTTAAACATGTACCTCGCTGGAGCTCGAACCCGCGACCTCCGATTTGTAAACCCTATGTTGTTTACAATGGATGCAGTTAAACTCTGTCAAGTGTCTTGTATTACTGCGTATTCATTATACTATCAAATACTTTGAATTTGCGGTCTGGAATGTATTCGGTATCATTGCAGTTGTACCTCTCGGTTTTGCATTCGGGTGATGCAAATAGTCGAGCTTTCGCAACGACCTTGATTATAATAGGTTCGAATCCCAAACATACATACTGCTTTGGTGTTTTTTTTTTTTATTAAAAGTAATTTAAATCTCCACAGACACATGGTCCGTGCTCTTGTTTACAAAAATATAATAACTTGTTTCTTTTTACATTTAATACTCTAAAGACTACGACTATGCTTAAATCTAAAACAGTGAGTTCTTGTTCTTTATGTATGTATATTATATATATATATCTTCCCTTTGTCATATTCTTATTATTATTATTTTTAATTATTTCTATTCCCGATATAATTATGGTATGTAAAATTTTAAATATTTGCTTATTTCTATGATGATTACAACTGATTACAATTCAAGGGGAGGTGCGTTTGGTACTTTAGTAACTTATTAGTAATCTGTGGTTTGGTGTTAGGTTGTTTCCTCTAATTTTCATTCATATGCAAAATTAAATAGTTTTATTAGGTAAATGGAGAAAAATAATGCAATTATTAAAAATTAAGAAGAATAAGAATAGGTAATGTTTATTCAGAAAATGTTACATAGTTGAAACTAAATATGTTAATTCATGTCCCACACTCGCTGAATCGCTACTTAGACAAAATGTGGGGATTTGTAATTCTCATTTTAATCATTGTCCTGTAGACATTATAAAAGCTTTTAGATCTCTAGACAAGAAAAAGACTGTCGACCTTTACGGTTTATCAGTAAAAATTATTAGCGCCATAATTGATTGTGTGTCACCACACTTAGCTTGTATTTTTAATAAATGTATTGATGATGGCATATTTCCTGATTTGATGAAACACAGTAAAGTTATACCTTTATTTAAAGCCAGTAGTAGAACAGACCCCTCTAATTTTAGACCTATATCAATACTACCGACTCTCAGTAAAATCTTTGAAAAAATTATATTAATTCAGTTATCGGCTTATTTTTGTAGTAACGATTTTATGTCACATAAACAATTCGGTTTTACTAGGGGCCGCTCGACAACCGACGCGGGTGTCGAGCTCTTACAACATATTTTTGAAGCTTGGGAAGATTCTCGGGATGCAATAGGAGTATTCTGCGACTTGTCCAAGGCATTTGATTGCGTTAATCATGACATCTTAATCAGGAAATTACGTCATTATGGTGTAACAGGCCGTGCTATTGACCTTTTGAATTCTTATATGAGTGGCAGAGTTCAGAGGGTTGATATCAGTGGCAAAACATCGTCAGGGTCCACAGTCTGCATGGGCGTCCCGCAGGGTTCCATACTCGGGCCATTTTTATTTTTGGTCTATATAAATGACTTGCCTAATCTTGTAAAGGATAATAAACATGAAATAGTATTGTTTGCAGATGATACCTCCGTATTATTTAAAGTAAATAGACAAAAATTAAGCTATGACGATGTGAACAATGCTATTTCTGAAATAGTAGAATGGTTTACGGCAAATAATTTGTTACTTAATGAGAAAAAAACTAAATGTATGAAATTTGTACTACCCAATGTCAGGGCGGTGCCCACAAATATAATGATAAAAAATGCCACTTTAGATCTCGTAGATTCTACTGTATTTTTGGGCATTACTTTAGACGCCAAAATGCAATGGGGTCCTCATATACATAAATTGGCGAAAAGGCTCAGCTCTGCAGCGTACGCAGTAAAAAAAATTCGACAAATGTCAGACATAAATACTGCTAGATTAGTATATTTTAGTTATTTCCACAGCTTGATGTCTTACGGTATCTTGCTGTGGGGAAATGCCGCGGATATAAATACAATCTTTGTTTTACAAAAACGAGCCGTTCGCGCAATTTATCAATTGAAACCTGCAGTGTCACTTAGAGATAGGTTTAAAGTGTATAACATTCTAACCTTTTCGTCACAGTACATTTTTGAAAATCTAATGTGTGCCAAAAAAAAATATAGCATCATTTAGGAAAAATAGTGATAAACATGATGTCAATACAAGAAATAAAGATAAACTTGCAGGTCACATAAGTCGCCTCCGCAAAGTCAGTAATTCATTCAAAGGGTTATGTATACGCTTTTTCAATAAGGTCCCAGTTGATATACAAAATCTTCCTCTCAATAAATTTAAAGATACTATAAAACAGAAACTAATTAACAAAGCATATTATAAAATATCAGACTATTTAGATGATAATCATCCCTGGACATAATCAGATTGTTCGCATGCCAGGCTATTTCACGATTAATAATGAAATATAAAAACCTTTTTGTAATATAAAAACCTTTATGTAAAATCAAAGCCTGATTTTAAAAGAGCAACCTTCGAGTTTCTTGCTTGTTCTTCTCAGGGGAAAATTGCATTTTGAACAAGCAGTAGCTTAAAAAATGTAAAATTGACTATTTTAAGTGTACTCTGTGTCCTACAAAATAAAGCATTTTTGACTTTGACTTTGACTTTAGGGTATACTTAAGCCCGTAAACCAATCTCCCGAGATGCGTCTTAAGAAGTTGACGCTATCTCAAGCTCCGTGCTAATTTAGGAACCAATCTTGAGATCTACTCAGCTGAGATCACTTCTCAAATATTCGCCTCAGCGGCGAATGAATGATAGTCTTGAGTTCCGTTTATTAATACGTGAAACTCTCAAGTGAGTACTGGTTGAGTAAGCACACCCGTTTCAGGTCTCAAGTTCGGTTTATTAATCAACACGTTTACTTGAGACCGGTCACAAGCCTGTTCTCAATCTTGAGAATGGTTTATTAATACGGGCCTTAGTTGCCGGTACTCTAATATTGTCACGTTTTACAGAAATTCAATTTAGACTTGTGTTATTAGGAAAAATAATAAATAACTGGGTACGTTTCATAATTTAATTAAATGTAGTGTAGCAGCGATTGTAAGTTGTACACGGCACGAAGTCGACCGACACGACTCGAGTGACATTTCTGAACGCATCCGATACCTAAACCTAATTCCAAACGAACCACAGGTTATAATCTATCCGAAAACTTGACTTAGCTTTCCGCCCGCGGCTTCGTCTGCATCGAATAACTCGCGAGAAAAACAAATTAAACATATCCGCAATAAAGTTATTAAAGGAAAGTTTGTACAATATAATATTTACATATTGTAACCCAGAACCTATTTGTATCGACGACGTGTTTGGTGTAGTGGTAAGAAACTCTGAGGTCGCGGGTTCGAATCCCGCTAGGGGCATAATGTTTGTATGATGTGATGAATATAGACATGTGTTCCCGAGTTATGGTAGTTTTTCATTTATATATGTATTTATTTACAAAAACAAATGTATTTGTGTAGTATATCAACCATCTGGTATCCACAACACAAGCCTATAGTTGCTTAATGTGGAACTAGATGGCGTTGTTTGTATGTCCAAGGATATTTATTTAAAAAGAGCAACCCTTGAGTTTCTTGCTCGTTCTTCTCTGGGGAGTCAGCTTTGTGAATGAGCAATAATGTCAATAATTTTAATATTAAGATAAAAAAATGTGACGTTTGAAGTGATAAATGCATGTGGACAAGTGCGCCATGTTTTGTGATGGGGTCCCGCAATTGCAGTGACTTTTTGACTGGTCATTGAAATCCCAGCATCCAACCCCGGGTCTCAGGCCATTTAGCATCTTCCAGGTCAACCACCACAGCTTTTGACCAAGTGGAGGAAGGCATATTTCATTCCATAATTGCTCTCTTAACAACCTTTGGCGACTGTCTGTGGCAAGATCCACCTAGGAAGCATCTACGACTTTTCAGGCTCACTCTGGCTATTTTGAGGTCGTCGCAGGGTATCTCTTTCACACTTATTTTATTACGCAAACACAAACACACACACACATAAACACACACACACACACACACACACATAAACACACACACACACACACACACACACACACACACACACACACACACACACACACACACACACACACACACACACACACACACACACACACACACACACACACACACACACACACACACACACACACACACACACACACACACACACACACACACACACACACACACACACACACACACACACACACACACACACACACACACACACACACACACACACACACACACACACACACACACACACACACACACACACACACACACACACACACACACACACACACACACACACACACACACACACACACACACACACACACACACACACACACACACACACACACACACACACACACACACACACACACACACACACACACACACACACACACACACACACACACACACACACACACACACACACACACACACACACACACACACACACACACACACACACACACACACACACACACACACACACACACACACACACACACACACACACACACACACACACACACACACACACACACACACACACACACACACACACACACACACACACACACACACACACACACACACACACACACACACACACACACACACACACACACACACACACACACACACACACACACACACACACACACACACACACACACACACACACACACACACACACACACACACACACACACACACACACACACACACACACACACACACACACACACACACACACACACACACACACACACACACACACACACACACACACACACACACACACACACACACACACACACACACACACACACACACACACACACACACACACACACACACACACACACACACACACACACACACACACACACACACACACACACACACACACACACACACACACACACACACACACACACACACACACACACACACACACACACACACACACACACACACACACACACACACACACACACACACACACACACACACACACACACACACACACACACACACACACACACACACACACACACACACACACACACACACACACACACACACACACACACACACACACACACACACACACACACACACACACACACACACACACACACACACACACACACACACACACACACACACACACACACACACACACACACACACACACACACACACACACACACACACACACACACACACACACACACACACACACACACACACACACACACACACACACACACACACACACACACACACACACACACACACACACACACACACACACACACACACACACACACACACACACACACACACACACACACACACACACACACACACACACACACACACACACACACACACACACACACACACACACACACACACACACACACACACACACACACACACACACACACACACACACACACACACACACACACACACACACACACACACACACACACACACACACACACACACACACACACACACACACACACACACACACACACACACACACACACACACACACACACACACACACACACACACACACACACACACACACACACACACACACACACACACACACACACACACACACACACACACACACACACACACACACACACACACACACACACACACACACACACACACACACACACACACACACACACACACACACACACACACACACACACACACACACACACACACACACACACACACACACACAAGAGTTTATATCAAACCTATTGATATCAATCAATCAATCAAATTGCAATTTGATATAATTAATAACTTTACGAAAGAGATTAAAAATGTTGTCATATTTGCGGATGATCTGACGGTGATCGTGAAATATTTGTATTCGTTCTTGTACCAATATTACGAATATCGTTAATCTTTGTATGTCTCTTGTCGAATAACTTATAAGTGTTTTAGTGTAAAACTGTAAACTTATAATTGTAAATAAATAAATACTTTTTATTGCACAATTAACAAAAGCTACATGCAGAATACAGCGTACATCATTAATCGCACAAAAAGGTGGCCTTATCCCTAACAGCGATCTCTTCCATGCAAACCTTAGGGTAAAGATACAAGCTACCAGTAGATGAGGTTTGCACTAATACGGGCGTATTTTATAGTTGGTAATTATTATATAACGTAAAGATAAAAATACATAAACTAAGCCTACAAACTATATTAAATATATGATATCTATCGACAGTCAAATCTCGAACGTGTGAGAATCACTCCCCAGATAAGCATAGTGTTGAGATGGCCTGGTTAGTCACTTATTTCCTAAGTTATTTCAACTTACAAGTCTCATGACACTTATTATGGGAAATTATAACAAACTATACCTAATTCACACAACGATATACGAAACTAACGGATTTTATGGTCCAATTAGTTATGTTCGTCCGAGGGTAAGGCGTGGGCTCAGTAGCAGCGGGTAAATGTTGTCATCTTACGTGTGGTTCTGTCATAAAGATGTTAGAACCAACACGCTCCTTCCCGTACGTGTTGCAAGATAAAGCAATCTGGAAATTGAGATCATACTTGAGGTGACACTTGAAATACTGTTTTATCAATAGCCTTTGTAAGTGGACCTGCTTATTTGATATGGTCACAATAGGTACGCATGAAAAAGCATAGAAAAGAGTAGGTATTTGGCTCCGAGATCCGCCGCGCCGCGAGTCTGATGAATGGAATACTGAAGTCGGTGTTTTACAAATTTTTAGCCGACTTCAAAAAAGGAGGAGATTATCAATTCGATTTGTATTTTTTTTTATATATATTTGTTGTCTCAGAACTCAATCACTTTAAACCGATTCGAAAATCCTTTTTTCATTTAATAGGACAACTTCCACAGTGGTCCCATGTTCATCATAATCCTGTTCTGATGATGGGATCTATGAGAAATTGAGGGAACTCGTCACATATTATAGACATACCTTGGCATTTACATTTACATTCAGAAATTATCATATATACCGATTTGGAAAAATCTTTTTTTATTTAATAGGATTCGCTTTGAACGTGGGTGGCTCAGTAGAGGAGACACAGTCTCCCAATTTGGGAGGTCCAGGTTTGATCCCCAGGCAGGCCATGTACCAATAAGTTTTTAAATTTAATTTAATTACTTATGTGCATTTATCCCACTGCTCTTAAACGGTAAAGGAAACCATCGTGAGGAAACATACATGCCTGAGAAATTAATAAAAAAATCGAAGGCATGTGAAGTCCCCAACCCGCACTGGGCCAGCGTGGCGGACTATGGCCTATACTCCCTCTATAAGGGAAGGTATGTTTACTGACTGATGATGAGGATTTGCTTCCAAGGTGGTCTCATGTTTACCCATCTGTTCGTTAATTTTGATGATTGTTTTTTTATTTAAAAGGGTTTATCAACAGGGTGGTCCTATATAAATTTGGTTGAGATCTGATGATGCACTCCGGAGATAGAGAGTGGAACCTTATCGAAGTCGGTTTGTTTTCCCATTTTTTGGCCGTTCAATTATTGTCGAGCTCATATTCCGCTCCGCTACCTTAAGCGCTGTCCTCTCCGCTGTAAATCGCGCCCCAATTCAAAAATCACGAACTAATGAGAGATGCCTCAACAGAGCGGCGCGTGCGATCATTCTTGCAACATCCATTGTTTCGGAAGCGATGTCTGATAGCTTTTGTAATAGCAAGATGCCAAATAATATCTAATCATTGTTACCTACGTTAGCTAACCTAAATTGACAAAATCGATTAGGAAATTGAATCAAGAAATGAGCTCACAAGTCTCTTGTTTAAACAGCTGTGACATACGGATATGACGAAACTATAAAGTAACGGAGAAGATAATGCGGTTGCGGTAAGATGAAAGGTAGCGTGTGTGTATTTGTTTAGCAATTTCTTTCAATACAATGGGACCGACTTAGATGCGATTTTATCTATTGCCTAGGTATCTAGGTACAGAGCAGATTTTTAGATATGTTTAACGGTTATACGTCATTAGGGGCGGTGCAGTAGATACTCGTATGTTTCTCCGAAGTGGTGGCCCGATTTTTAATACATTGCTATCTTCAAAGTATGTTTATTCACATTATATTCGTATTAAATAAAATCAATATAGATATTTCATTTCATTTACAAATAAAGTAAATTAATTAAAGCATATTTTGTATATAAATTTACTTATGCATATGGTAACTATAGTAGACGCATTACGAACTGAGTCGTCGGGCCATAAATCATTTTTATCTGTCTATCTCGCTCGCACCTATAGAAATACGTCCATAACAATAGAGCGGCATAGTGATGTGCGTAAGAGTGGTCGAGGTGCATATATACAATAATTATAGATCGTGTTGATCGAATGAAACACTGTAGATCGTGTTGTGGCCCTGAAAAGGGCCGTTTTTTGCAATAAATTAATAAATAAAAAATATCCCTAGGGGATTATTAATTATTCATCCTCATCCGAATCTTCATCATCTGTGTCATCTTCCTGTAGATTTATTATCAGTGGCGGGGCTTCGTCTCTTAAAATGGCTTTCTGTAAGTCTTTGTCCTGGAGCTCCTCGGCATGCTTCACACATTTGGCCCAATCTTCTTGCGTAACATTATCTATAGCCTTGTGGAGAAGGATTTCAACATCTGCAATCTTGAATGTATGGTTATTTGCAGCAACTTCTCCTTTGACTTGAGCCCAGATGAGTTCGATGGGGTTATATTGACAATGATATGGTGGCAGTCTTATCACTTCATGACCCCGTTCGTTTGCCAGCTGATCTAAGGCATAAATCTTCTTCGGGTTACTAGCTTTCACTTTTCTTAACAATTCTTCCTTTATATCTGTATTCAAAAAAGAAATGTTCTTCTTTGTCAACCATTCTTGAATGTCACTTTTTTTTGTAGACGATGTGGGTATCCGTTCCAGTTGCATCGAATGGTAGCTGGCGTTATCGATGACTATGACAGAAGGTTCTTCAAGCACATTTAATAAATCAGAAAACCATTCTGTGTATGTGTTACCATCCATTTCAGTATGGTAGTCAGCGTCCTTGGATTTAACGGCTTTAAAGATTAACTTTGCCTCCGGAACAAAGCCAGTCTTTCCAGAGCCGGCATGGCAAACAATTAATCTCTGGCCCTTTCCTACGGGCTGATTCTTGAAACCACCTTCATCATTGTTTCCAAGCCACATGCGTTTTCTTGAGTGGTTTTGATTAACCCATGTCTCGTCAAGATAAAATCGTGGCCGTTGATCATTTGTTTTTCTGAGCATGTCCAGTTTTCTTAAAAAGTCCATTCTGGCACAGACTATGTCGATTCTTTCCATTAAATACTTCCGTCCTTCGGCATTTTGCTTATATTTAAAGCCAACTTTCTTTAAAATTTTTCTCATTGAAGAATACCCGCACTTAAAATCAGGCATCTGTTCTCGGTATTTTTCTAAAATTTTAGTCACGGATGGATACTCTCCGTTGTCATAAAATGAATCAATCGTGCGTCGCAGTACACTTATATCAAAACTGTCTATATCGGTGACAGTCGCAGGTTTCTTATAATTTGCTCTCGGTATATTCGGGCTGCCCGATTGGGTGACTTCTGTCTTTATGCGGTCCACGGTCGCTCTACTAACTCCACAAAATAGCGCTGCCATGTCACGTGGTTTATTGAAGTTGAGTAAACTTATTTTCTCGGGATCACTTTTCAATTCGTTGAAAGACAGGAACACGTTGTGAATTACAGTCCGAGCTAGAGCGTTGATATCACCTTTTAATTTATTCAAACCCACGTTAGAAAATAAATTCTCCATTGTGCACAAGAAAGTGTCAAAGGTGACTGTGTACATTTCATTACATTAATTACATTTATAGCAAAACAACAACCCTAACGGCGCATCGTAACGACCAATCAGGAGTCAGAGTGCTAATGAGGGTCACAGTGACTCATCGACAGCGCGTACGCAGGTAGCTTTATCGATAACGAACTGCATTGCGTTGCACATTCCTATCGTTATTGACGTTTATGGCCCGACGACTCAGTTCGTAATGCGTCAACTATAGTTGTTTTGTCTTTAAAAGTTTTGGCTTGGCGTCGCCACAATCTAAGAAATTTTGTTAAACTGGAATCTATTGGCCAGCTAGCCTTGCGCGTTTCAACGGCGATGGGCTCACACCCTGTCACGTGTGCATTTCTGTATATTTTGAAAGGTGAACCGTGGATGTTGTTTCAGCCATAAAAAAAAACTTTTAATGTTTGGAACACCCAAACACTTATGTTTGGGATATCTCTGACCACCCCATTTGGGATAAAGGTCGTGACATTACGTGTTTATGTGGTATAGCAATTTTTTAATCTTTATTTAATTTAGGGACTTGAGTCCTTCTAGACACAGTCCCATCGTACGGGACCAAGATTCACTGATGAGAAGATACAAACATATTATAATAATAATCTGGCCGCTATTGATCCAGGTTTACCCAAAATTGATTGAGCCAAACCTACAGCGTATTGACTCAGCTTTAAATTGTCTCATCAATGTATCTCTTTCATTTCGGTTTCTAGCACATTCCATCAACAGGTGTTGGACATCCTCAACTACTCCACAGACTTCACAGTTAGGAGTGTCAGTTCTTTTCATCAGATATCCAAACTTGTTTGATGGATAGTGTCCGGAACGTAGTCCAACAGCTAACTTTGTAACGTGACGGTATTGCGTCTCGTTGGTGATTTTAGTTAGTAATCTTTTTGTTCTTTTTCCTTTTCGTTTCTTTATATATAATTTTTTTTTTAGTTTTATTTTCTCCTCTAGGAGAAGGCAAAGGGATCTAGCCCATAACAGCCATGTCTTATTTATTTTATTTCTTCAGTTTGTAAGTCAGTCTCAGTCAAAACAAGTAATTCGTCGTATACTTGGCGTATACAGTCTAGTCACGATCAAGTCATTCTTCAGTAAAATGGCAGAATGCTTTACAAAAGATTTTGGCGGCTTCTTGTGGGAACCCGAAAGCTCCGTTACGCACTTTAATTTACACTTCCCTTCACTTGTACACCATCACTAACGTTTGCTGCACAATATTCTGCCATTATTAAGCTTCAAAAGTCAGAATTCACAAATTATAAGAATTATAAAGAAAAATGCTACTTCACTCGCCGAGTTCCCGCCAAAAAGCCTCTTTATATTTAAATTCTAATTCCAATTTCGAATTCAGACGGCCGAACAAAACAACGTCATTATATTTTCAACAGTTCAAAAGCTCGGACGTATCTGTCAAACTAATTAATTAATATTATATTGTAACCTAATTCAATTATATTTCCGCTGAGTGCGCTGGAGCTATTGCAGTTATTTCTTATTATACAATTCATTATCATTCGTAAAGGCATTGTTTTATAACGTGAGTGTTTTGTAGTATTTACTGTGTTCGGTTTCTATTCTAAATTCTTATGTGTTTTATCCAATCTATCTTTTATATTCATATTCAGTGATTTTATACCTTTTCAGAGTGCCTTTTTATTACAATTATAAAGTTTCAAGTGTTCCTGATTTTATTATTTATTACGGCCTACTCCTGAACAATCAATTGGAAGTCTGCCAAATAGGAGTAGTGCCACAACTTAATTAATCGCCTACTTAGCTTAACTTCATCAAACCAAGGTACCCGAAGAGGCCTGCCTTGGATAGTTCTATACCAAATACCTTTTTCTAACGAATAACTAACATCTTTGGACATTCTTGTTTTGTTCGTAAACCCATACCTTTGGAGGTTGTGTGACAGGCAGTCGGGTGAAACTAAGCTTCAATCTTTGCATACAATGCACTTTATGGGAGGGAAATGTACTGGCAGCATAAAAATAATGTACAAATGGCGTCACATAGAGTGTAACAGTTCCAGTGAGTTACGCTGCATTCATTTTACCCATTGATGTTTGTGTATGTATGTATGTTTGTGTGTATTCAATTAACGTATGTAATTACTTATTTTATTAAAATTAGTTTACCGTGCACGCTGCCTACATATAATGTGCGTAATGCTTCACAGCCCAAAGGTTCTGGATGAGGTCGCTTTTAGTGATAAGGTCGCCAAATTGTACTATCCCCTTTTTCTTATTTTTCTTATGTTTCTTATTGTTGTACAATAAAGAATATTTTGTTTGTTTGTTTGATGTATCCAACCCTATTCGTGCTGGGTATGGTTGGTTACAATAAACTGGAAGCACGAAGAGACTTCCAATTGGCATTAATAATACTTAAATTAATTAGGGGAATATATTGGTTACTACTACTAAACTTACTTATTTAATCCTTATAAAGAGACTTCCAATTGGCATTAATAATACTTAAATTAATTAGGTGAATATATTGCTTACTACTACTAAACTTACTTATTTAATCCTTATAAAGAGACTTCCAATTGGCATTAAAATACTTAAATTAATTAGGGGAATATATTGCTTACTACTACTAAACTTACTTATTTAATCCTTATAAACTAGTTAGCTGCTGTAAATGGGAAATTTCATGATAACAAACAATTTTTCAAAAGAAGCGTCAGAAGATAAACCAGCTAGTTATTATTATTTTAAGTAGTACATAATATGAAGGCCGGGAAATAATCCAAATCGTGCAATTTTCGGACAAAAAATTCGTCGGCTAGGCTTTTCATGAAGATATCTAATTATTATTTATAGGACTTGTATAGTGCGGTGGCACTATTTATAATAATAATAATAAATATATGGTATGATAATTCCAGCTCATGGTGAAAAAAGAAATTAAGAAATAAATAAATAAATATTTCGGACACTTACACCAATCATCCACTCCCAAACTAAGCAAAGCTTGTACTATGGATACTAGATGACGGATAGACATACATAAATATTTATATAAACATCCAAGACTCGGGAATAAATGTACGTATTCATCACACAAACAGTTACTCCTCGCGGGATTCGAACCCGCAACCGCTCGTTTCGCTGATAGGGTCACTATTCACTACACCAATCGGTCGTCAAATTAAGAACAACTTTCCTCTAGGAACCACAGCCGAAATTTTTTTTTTTTTATGCTTAACGGGTTGGTACTTGACCTCAATCACACATGACTCAGGAATAAATGTTCATATTCGTCACACAAACATTTACCGGTCGCGGGATTCGAACCCGTAACCGTTGGTTTCGCTGAGAGGGTCACTATCCACTACACCCATCGGTCGTTAAATAATAACAGAATGAAACTGCCTTCATTATTGACATAGCCATTCCTAACACCCACAATATTCAATCCACCATTACTGAATAACTCTCAAAATATGACCTAGCAATAGAAATTCAATCCCAATGGAAAGTAAAGAATATGCATATTGTAAGTACATAGTATTGTCTTCGACCGGTATCATACCGAATACTCTTAGCAATAGCCTAAATACGTTAAAATTGCCTACTTCCATCTCTTACATATTACAAAAGGCTACCATTCTCAACACTTGTCGTATCACATTGACTCGCCTTCTCTCTTGTCCTTATTAAACTTTAAAATCCTCTACAGATCCCGTAAACCATCTCCTAGACTGTTTGTTCTTCAAGTGTATAGAAATAATACTTCTTCTTATAATCCCGTAGTCAGAATGTGCCGCTTGTACAATGAAACTGTGTTGCTGAGTGTTCTTCCTTGGACATTTTTGTACACAATTTACTTACGTTTAGAAGACAAACAAAGCTGATATTTTGTAATTAAGTTTGGCTAAGTTTATTTTGTGACTCAACTTTAGAACAATTAATTACTTCATCACCGATAATTGAATGTTTGTTAGATTGTTACACTGCTAGCATGATATTAATATTTCATTCTGTGCATACTTACCCAGAGTTATAGCCTAGTTTTATAAGTTCTATGTATACCTATTCGGCCTTGTTATACTGTAACTTGTTCTGTATGCCCAATAAAAATAAATAAAATAAAATCACTCGCATGTTTCTAACAACATCCATCATCTCTGCCATGAACAATAACCCCTCAACACTTGGCTAAGGTCCATGCGGAGCGGTATTTACCTTTTTGGGAAGAAAAAGAGATAAAGAAGAATTTTAAAAAATAATAATAGCAACAACAACATAACACATATTTTACAAAAAGCCACGATACTTAACACTTGTAGAATTACCAGAAAGTATCTGACTTCATCTATTATTACTTCATCAGCTGAACCCGCCACACTTCCTTGATACCCGTCTGGTGCGGAAATTACCTTCTTCACTTTGAAGAGGAGAAATACGTTACAAATATAAATAAATAAATAATAAATATCCTCGGGCATGCACACAACGCCATCTAGTTCCACTTTAAGCAACTATATAGGCTTGTCTTGTGGATATCAGATGGATGCTATAATACATAAATACATTTCTTTTTTGTGAATAAATACTTATTATAAATGAAAACATCCATAACTCGGGTACAAATGTCCGTATTCATCACCTAAACATATTATGCGTCTATTTATGCACAGTTTTTTGGGATATAAATTATATTTTATTTTATTTTTAATTTATTTTATTTTATTTGGGACAACAAACAGTAGTACAATATGTATATCTTAAATTAGCATTAAACTACAGAGTGGAGGTAATTGTACAACCAGCGACATTATCCACGAATTACAAAAATATTCTAGTACAGAAGTAGATATTAATGTAAGTATAACAATTGAGCTAGAGTATTGCAAACCATAACATAGGTTGTACTGCGTAGTGCATTTTCGTTTAAACTATAATAACAATTAGAATTGCATGTCATGTATGAGAATACATACAGTAGCTATTTGATTATATATATGATATATTTATAATCATAATGTAAAGCAGTCTCTGCGTGTGATAATGAGAATTCCAGAACATGTGCGCTAGAATGCTCGCTTACAATGTTGAATAACTACAGTGGCAATATTTTTTCAATTAGGGAATTATTTGTCACTATTTCAGCACAGTAGCTGAAGTCCACTGTGTGTATTCTAATTTCTAGCGTCAAGGTGAAAAATCTATACACACGTAGCAATATTTTGCCGACTGTACTTAGAGTGCAATTGAATGCACGACATGCAACAATGCACGGCGTTCGATAGAGCAAGGCCGCAGCCTCTCGCTCACTGACAAAAAAAAATATGCCTTCACTTCACCTTCTTTATGCTCAAGTGTTTTCCAAATTTTCAATCATCAACAGCCTTGCATGTCTCTTACTGAGATAGGGCATTATGATCCACCACACGGTGCTAGTCCTGATTGGTAGAGTTGTGGATGCCAGATGGTTGATATACTACATAAATACATGTTTTTTTTGTAAATAAATACTTATTATAAATAAAAACATCCATAACTCGGATACACGTGTCCGTTCATCACACAAACATGTGCCTCTAGCGGGATTCGAACCTGCAACCTTTTGGTATAGTGGTCAGAATTGCTAACCACTACACCAAACATGTCGTAATAGATAGTATATATTAGAATATTATTTTATTTTATAAGGTTTATCTGCCGCCAAGCGGCAATGTTAATAGCATTGTTGTGTTCCTGTTGTCAGAGATAAGATAGCCAGTCCTTTTTTTTTTATGGTTAACTGGATACGCATTTGACCACAATCTCACCTGATGGGAAGTGATGATGTGGCCGAAGATGAAGCACGCGATCTCAGTAGATCCTCAGTCCTCCAAATGTGTTGTGTTTTCCGGGTCAGTACGCTTCCACCTTCGACCTCATCTTCACTTAACATCAGGTTTTCGATTGAGGTCAACCCGTTGACTACCCGTACCGTAAACTAAACTAAACTAAAACCAGTTCTAAAGTAGTACTATCTCTTTCTGCCTGAAACAGTACGATGCGACGGCACCACTCCAAAACTGGTTTTAGTTTAGTTTAGTTTAGTTTAGTTGGTGTACATCCGAATCGACACCAGTGCTATTAACATTGCTGCTTGGCGGCAGATTTAGATAAGATGGTGGTAGCTAGCCAGGCGGACATTTAAAATGCCCTACCACCAACCAAACCGAGTACTTCAACATGTACCCCGCTGGGGATCAAACCCGCGACCTCCGTAAACCCAATGTTGTTTCCATTGAGAACTTGTTTTTGTTAGAGAATAGACATCCGCAGTTCCTATCTACTATCAAAGCAGTTTAGCTTCAAGCTATAACGTTTAGAGTTTTTTGCTCTCGCTAGGACCTTAAAAATAGAAGCACATCAAGACTTCGTTACCGAAACGAGATCTATTTTGATATTGTATATCGATAATTGCGCGATAAATAATTATGAATCTTCATAATTTTATTGTAGGAAATAATTTTCTGGAATTTAAAGAAAGAATGTGTAAGTAAGTAGCTCTTAATATGAATCGCGCAATTAAAATAAAATTCCCGAATGTACTTAAAGAACCGGGAATTTCCGGGTTCCATTTTACTGACATAGGATCCGGTATTTCCCGGTACTTTCGAGACCGGAATTCTGTTTACGACTGGGGAGTGTACCTTTTGGAGAATATTCTTCTTAGCGTTTCGATGGCTGAAATATCAAATTGTTGAGACCAAATTGCGGCCACGATTACGTCATTGTCTTTGATAATTATATGTCATGACCTAAGTTTTTTTATTCCAGATGTGGATGACGAGCTTAGTGGCGTCTTCCCTGGTTGCCATAGCAACCGCAGCGGGTAATGAATATCTGCCTCCAAGCAAAGGTTACAACTACCCACAACCAGCAGTGCCGTTCCCTCAACCTTCGACGGACAGTAATGGAGTCAAGGTATGATAAAGCTCACCTTTTTTATTCACAACGTGTAAGTCGATCACACCTGATGTTAAGTGAAGATGAGGCTGAAGGTGGAAGCATACTGACCCGGAAACCCCATCTTGTTTTGGGGACTGACTATCTTATCTCTGACATCCGGAACACAACAATGCTATTAACATTGTTGGTTGGCGGCAGACTTAGATAAAATGGTGGTAGCAAGCCAGGCGGACATTCAAAATGTCCCACCACCAACCAACCTCCAAACCAATTCGAGTCTTGGTTTTTTCGAATTCGAATATCGAATTTCGAAAGGAAAAGCCTCATACGGCCTAGCTACCCTCCGGGAACGAACCTCCCCTTGTGAAACCCCTCTCCCTTTCCCCTTTACCCCCGTAAAGAAAATTGCAACTTCACTCGCCTTTTGCCTCCCGACTTTTGAAGCTTAATAATGGCAGGATATTGTGCTGCAAAAGTTAGTGATGGTGTACAAGTGAAGGAAAGTATAAATTAAAGTGCGTAACGGAGCTTTCGGTTTCCCACAAGAAGCCGCCAAAATCTTTTGTAAAGCATTCTGCCACTTTACTGAAGAATGACTTGACCGTAACTAGACTCTGTATACGCCAAGTATACGACGGATGACTTGTTTTGACTGAGACTGACTTATAAACTGAAGAAATAAAAGAAATAAGACATGGCTATATGGGCTTAGATCCCTTTGCCTTCTCCGAGAGGAGAGAATAAAACGAAACAACCATCTCTCGCGAGCTGTCAGTTAAAATTTAGCGAAATTTTTAGGTGGTATTTGACGGGTGGACATAACACTCAAAAACGTTATTCTCCGCCGTATTAGGTATAAAAACTTATAGTTTTCTAAATGACCGTCCATGTTAAATTACAATGGTTACCTTGATAGCTTAGATAATAACCATTAAAAGGCCAAAATAAACAACGGCTACAATTATTTATTACTATGAAAGAATTGACCGTGAAAATGTTAACATATAATAATAAATTTCGATAAACTAAGTACGAGTCTGTATTCTATGTTGGTGAAGATCTGTGATTTTCAATGGTATTACATATTACATAAAGCTCGAATTATAAGAAAAAATTAAAATTCAGAAAACTCTCCAGTATACGATATCTTCAAAAGGGCTTAACCGATTTCCATTCAACATGGCTAAGTACCAAATAAGTTTTAAACCAGCGAATTTTTGAAAAATTGCGAGCGTGTGAATCTGTCATTTTCTCATGAGTCTAAAGTGAACGACTTAAAAATCGCACCCTTCAAGCGAGCTACTTTTAAAATACCAGGTATAATTTGATGCATTTTTAACCGACTTAAAAAAAAGGAGGAGTGATCAATGAATGATATGTGTGTGAAAGGGGTGAGTACGGAGATGACGGCTGATAGAGGAGAGTCGAAAATATAAAATATCCTTGGACATATACAGACAGCGCCATCTAGTTCCACACTAAGCAACTAGGCTTGTGTTGTGGATACCAGATGGTTACACTACACAAATACATTTCTTTTTTGTAAATAAATACATATATAAATGAAAAACATCCATAACTCGGGACACATGTCCGTAAAGGAAGACATGTTGTGCCGACCCCACCTAAAGTGAATTATGGGCAGGAAAATGATTTGCTACCTCAGAACTTCGTCATTTATAGACCCATTTGGAAAAATCTTCTTTTATTTTAAAGGATATACCTACTTATATCGAAATCGAATTGTGGTGATGGGATCTGTACAGCAAGGCGATACAAATAAAACAAGGGTCTGTTCCAATTCAAGTGGGATTTACTTTTTTTTTTTTTTTAATCTTTATTTTATTTAGGGATTTTTGTCTGGGACATGTCAATCCCATTGTGCCCTTCGCTAGTTAACACAACACTCACAAGGAAAATAACACCAATTGGGATTTACTTATAGCCAGCAGTACTGAAATCGATACCTAGAAATGTATAGGCTCAAAACATAAGCAAAGGTATCAATGAGTATTAATCACAAAACTTAATTATGATAATTCACCGAACCAAAAGATAGCGCGTTTCGAAAATGATCAGCGCCATCTAGTGAAAATCTTATGAACTAAAGTAATACAAAATGCTTCTACAGGATCCATGAAGAATTAGGGGAACTTCTCAAATATTATAGACATACAAACACCATTTTTGGTGTTTTCAGCAGCAAGTCAAAGCATTTGCTTTCAGAAACTATAATCTCAAGGTGGACTGTATTTTATTTGTATGACTGTTATGCGAACTTAGTTTAAGAACGATGTTTATACCAACTTATAATGTACCCAGAATCCAAGCAAATAAATGTAATTTCATTTCATTTCATTTCATTGTGAAATCCTCATCAATTTTTACCCGACAGCCCTAAAAATGAGGACAATGTTTTTGGAGTGAATATGTATGTAGATTTCTATGTTACCTCCTGTAACCTAAACGGCTTGACCGATTTCGAAGTGCAGGGTGTCATTCGATTCGTCTTGATCCCTAGAGTGTCACAGGATACATTTTATAGTAAAAAATCCAACATGGCGCCAGCAAAATACCAAATATGCTGTCGGGTTATTTGGTTTCTAAATAATTTTTTTTCTTTGATAGGGTTTACCGCCTAAGTGGATACATAGAATTGAACCTTTTTTTTTATGCACGACGGGTTCGTACTTGACCTCAATCACACCTGATGTTAAGTGAAGATGAGATCGAAGCATACTGTGCCCGGAAACCCCAACACATTTGGGGAACTGGCTATCTTATCTCTGACAACCGGAACACAACAATGCTATTAACATTGTGTTTGTTAGTTGCATAAGATGGTGGTGGCTAGCCAGGCGGACATTTAAAATGCCCTACCACCAACCAAACCGAGTCTTAAACATGTGCCCCGCTGGGGAACGAACCCGCGACCTTCGAATCGTAAACTTAATGTTGTTTACATTGAGCCACGCAGGCGGTTAACCTTACTGTAGTCGTTTGTTTTGCCAATTTTTGACGATTTAATTAACCATGTTAAACTGCCATGTTAATTATTTTTCAGCAACCTCCACCAACGCCGGGCTACAGGCCTCCGTCCCCACCCCCACGCCCCTACATACCGCCGGCACCCCCCTCAGGTCCTGCACCACCTTCTCATGAAGTAAGTCCATTAATGTATTATAATATTCACAATTTGTTAATAGTGTGGGTATGTTTCTTTATTTATTTATATATTTTATGTATTAAAATTAATGTGCACCGTTCCTGCTTACAAATTATAGATTGTGAAAATGCGAAATTAAAGCCAGCTGCTAACTGGCTTCTTTGTATGTAATAGATCCGTGAATAAGTACCTTAGTTACACATATCATGTGAAGTACTACTATACTCCAAAGCTACAAAATTTTGTAAGGCAAAATATGAAGAACGATTTTTATTAATAAACCATTCTCAAGATTGAAACCAGTCGGTCGGTCTCAAGTAAACGTGTTGATTAATTAACCTAACTTGAGACCTGAAACGCACGTGAATACTCAAGCAGTACTCACTTGGAAGGTGCGCCGAGTTTCACGTATTTATAAAAGAAACTCAAGACTATCATTCAGACTTGTATTGAGATTGGTTTATTAATATGGGCCTTAATCAAGAATAATTTAAGTTTAGAACTCAACACCAGGCCTGTTCTTTGTTGTCCTTGTCATTGTCCTTCGGATTTGTTGTGGAGTCCCTAAAGGTAAAATATTATGACAAAATACATACGTTCACATAATAGGTGTAACACCATATTACAGCAGTCAGACCGTTATGTAAGACTCCCCTCCTTATCGGGAGCAATACGCACTAAAACCCCGAGGCGACCTTCCTCGGCAGTAGGGAGGACCTGGGAACACATAAGTGTCTTCCCCCCCCCCCCCCAACCCTCCCCCTTCTTACAAATGGTGACCCGTTCCCGGAATGCGGCTATCGCGCCTTCTATCAGCGAGCGCCGAGCGGTATGAAGCGACAAGCGACAGGGCCCGATGCGACGGACGCCTAACTCAATTGCTTTGAGAATTCTAACTATTTATGACCACAATGCACTAACCACTTGCCGCTTTAGATTCAGTGGAACGCAGAGCCAAGCGATTGATAGGCAACAAAGAGTTGGTAGAATCCCATCTACACAGCCTTGAACACCGACGGAAAGTCGCATGCCTTTCAATCTTCTATCGGATATATTTCGGAGAGTGTGCTGAAGTACTGCATGAGTTGATCCCGCCATCCCCGTTCTTACATCGAAACTCAAGACGTACCGCAGGATATCACCCGCACTTAGTTGACGTGCCATTTATAAGGACCAAGCGTTTTAGGTCTTCGTTTCTCATGCGCACGGCTAAGGAGTGGAACGTATTGCCTCCGTCTGTGTTTCCAATCGCATATAACCCGCAGCTCTTTAAAGTCAGGTTAAATAGGCATCTTCTGGGAAAGCTCGTTCCATCGTAGACCTTATCTCGACATTAGTCCAGATTAAGGTCAAGAGCAATCCCATTCTAATTAAAAAAAAAAAAAAAAAAAAAAACCATCGTCGTCATATCGTAACACAATGATAAGGACAGATAATGCGTTAGTATCGCTATAGTTTTGAATTAGGCGGTAGAACCCCGGTCGTCGTACCACTTAAAAATGTTTAAATTTAGTACTACTTAAGCGTCCAAGAAGTAAGGATAAGGAGGTATACGTCTAATGGATAGACGTATCGAGTTACCATAATTTACTTCTAGGGCGCTTACGTGGTACCAAACTTACCTATCGACCGCAAGCGAGCTAAACTGTAGATTTTTAACGATCTTAACAAATTTTTTTATGTGGCTACTGGGTGGTTACTGCTTTGAGGCCCAGGAGGCTAGCAGCGTTGCCACGTTGTATGGCCAGAATTATGCGCTGGCGCAGGTAGCTACCGATAATTCTGCGTTTGTATGAATGAAACTAATATTAATATGTTCCACAATATAATTCCATTACTATTTCACATCGTCGATATAGTGGTCTGGATTCTTCCCTGCGTGCGGTGGTTCGTACTCCTTTGTCTTGTTCCCTGTAAATACAAGCACAAGTTATCACAGACTTATAATAATTTATTTACTTATTTAAAAACAGTAACAAATAAAGAGATGGAATTTAAATATAAACTAGAACAAACGTAAAAAATTGGGGCCGCGAGGGAAGGTACTCAAAACGCTGGCAGCGTTTCCTCGTTGGATGCAGATACTTAAGCGTTGAGCGAGGTCACCAGTGACATCGACTAAGCGCTTTGAGATATTAAAGAAAAATTTAAGAGCGCCCGGCCCCCAAGGACCTAAGGTTTCGACTCTGAAAGCAAGGAAAATGTATTCGGAACCGATGTCTCTATATTTATTAATTTTGATTTTTTCCGCCGTCTCGGCGGCTGCACCTGGCCTCCTTGAGGTTCCTTGGAGGTGACACGGGCCGAGAGTGTCGACACAAGTGGCATCCCACACTAAGGCCCGACCCATACTCCAAGGAATCAAAGTCATTCCGTCCGGTCTCTTCCCGTCGTCCCGTAAAATACCATTCGGTTCAAGAACAGCAGACTTATAATAAATGGTAGCAGACTATATACATACGTAATGGCGAAGCGCTTAGAGTGCCTGTGCAAGTTAAGAGGGAGCCTAGCGAGCTACTAGTGGCGCCCTCATCGAATTTTTAATTATCACATTAATTGCGAAAAGCAAGATGAAATCAGTGTACTAAGTATAAAAGACAATATGATTTTATTGCTAATATCAATAATATACAATGAATACTTTTATTTCAATTTACTAAACGGTTCACGGGGGCAATCGCTATCCGTTTAAGATTGTGACAAAACCTTTTAAGATGGGTATTGCGTCCAGTAGCGCATTCATTGGATAAATTAATATTTCTTTTTAAATATAAAAAAAAACAACAAAAATGGCCTGCACTCGAAGAGCCTAAAGGCTAATTATAAATAATACCTCAAGTATAGGTTATTATTGTGAATGGTGGTTTGCGACAAATCCGCGGACCGAAGCTAGTACCAGAGTATATACATATTAAGTTAACTTACATTTACACTTCACCACTTATACAAAATCACAGGGTTTCAATGTATTGAAACTGTATTGAATCAAGTAATGTATTACTTATTAAAAAAATACTTGTAAAGTAATACTATTATCGGGTATCGCGAGTAGAACATTGTAGGTACCATCGTCGTCTCAGCCCATAAACATGCCAAAGCAGGGATATAGGCCTTACCTCGAATAATGAGAGATTATGGGCCGTCTACCACGCTGGCCGAATGCGGATTGCGGACTTCACATGCCTTGGAATTTAATTTTAATTTCTCAGACATGCAGGTTTCCTCACGATATGTTCCTTGACCGTTTAAGAGCAGTCGGATAAATGCACATAAGTAATTCAATTAAATTTAAAAACTCAGTGGTATATGCCTGGGAATCAAACCCGGACCTCCCAAATTAGGAGACCGTGTCTTAACCGCTGAGCCACCGACGCGAGGAAAACATCGTGAGGAAACCTGCATGCCTGAGAAATAAAAATTCGAAAGAATGTGAAGCCCCCAACCCGCATTGCGCCAGCCTGGTGGAGTACGGCCTAGACTCCCTCATTTCGAGGGAAGGCCTATATCCCTGCAGTGGGATGCTTACGGGCTGATGATGATGATGAAAATATTATCGTAATAAATATTGTGTATTAATAACATCAACCATCGTATCCGTTAAACCTAGTTACTTAGTGTAGAATGCAACTATATTCTTTTTCAAAATTACCGATACTCGTTGATTTATATGCTATCTAGATATGGTCGTGAGAACAAATCTTATTCACGCTTTTCTTAATAGATAAAACAGCGCCATCTCTTATAATCCTCGAGAACTAATAGGACTGCTAGGAATACGTCGTCGTCATGACGTACATGTTGTATCCTTACTGTTCAATATCCTCAACAACTCTTACTCTCCCCCTTACCTTCGTGAGCGATTTGACTATCTTGTTCCCCGAGGTAAACCTTGCAGAACAACCACATCCCTCATGCTTAAATGCCCAGCACACTTGACAACACGTTATAGTGATTCGTTCACGATTCGGTCAGTGAGACTATGGAACGCACTACCGCATGCAATCCGCGCAAGTCCATCGTTAGAAATTTTCAAGAAAAGAGTAAAAGAGCATTATTTGTCTTTATGATTTCTCCTCAGTATTATAGTAATTATTTAATTATTTATCATAATATGAGTATTGATGATGTATATACTTGTTTATACGTCGTACTATATATATATATATATTATATATATATTGGATAGGTTATGTGGTATATTTATTTATATATATTATTATATTATTTTATTTTAAATAATTTTCAATTGTTGTGTACACTATTTTCTGCCCAATCTAATAAATACTATGTATCTCTAAGGTTTGCTGGTAGAAAACTCTATCGGAGTTAAGCTCGCCTTTGTACATTTTATATACAATGCATATTTCTGTAATAATTTTGTGTACAATAAAGATATTAAAGAATAAATGGCCAAAGTCAAAACCGAGCACAACCAGAAATTTTTTTGTTAGTGCTCACAACCTATCTGTGTGCAAGAAAAAAATACAATACAACATATTAATATATGAGTTTTACGTGTAATATATTATGTTTGTTACATTTAATAGGTACTCGTATGTTCTTTGGTCACTTTTCTGCGGTAAGCGATGTATTTTTTACAACATAAATCAACATTTCATAAGTAGGTACGACAGTTCGTGAATTGACATTTGAGAATCTGTTGCATATTAAAACAGCATCAGAAAAAATGGTCTTGAGACCGAGACGCGATCTCAAGCTCAAGAACGATTTATTAATACGGGCCTTATTCGGTGTATGACTGAGATCAAGTTGGCTCCAAATTCCCGTTTATTAAAACGGTATTAACCAATGAAGTGGTGCCATTTCGATTGATTATTTAATAATTATATTTAAAGTTAACTTACTAATCGTCAATTTGTTGGGGCGTTTGATGTCGTTATCTTTCTCATTTTCTGAAATTAAGAAAAAAAAGAGCCGTGACCAGGATACGTGTCATATTCTCTTAATCGATAATAAATCAAATAACTGTCCGGTAAAATAGTATTTCTATATTAGATAATATCTACTAATACCACAGAACAGAAGAAAGACTTCTGGGGGCCTACAACGATCATTTTAAAAACCATCATGTTTCAGGAACGTTTTGTTTCAATGTTAAAGTAATATTACTCAAATTCGTACCGCGATCATCTAGCGATAATACAAAACAATATTGTTTTACTCCTGCTTAGAGACGGGAAAGAACGAATGATTTGTCTATTCCTTGCAGTCAGAAGAACGAGACAACGTTATACCTTTGTATAGCGTTATCACTTTCACACCTCGAATAATAATAGCGTTCCGGTATACGCAATTATTTAAATATTGTGCATGATTTTTGTCGTTTATGTTCATATTTTTATTATTGAAATGCGTAATTAGAAATAAAAGTTTTTTATATTTATGCATATATAAATTTAAATATACATTTTCATTGAAGTAATACAAGAAAGCGTAAATTAAATGTGAAGTAACGCTGCTCCCGCCGCCGGTGTCGTTCCGTAAAATGAAACATTGTGTCAAAGTAATAAGCGCGGCGCTTTCTTAATTTCATAATCTTGGTATAAAATTTTTATTTGTTTGAAATTATTTTTTACTGGTTTTATAGAATTTATATTATGGCGACTAGAAGTAAATACAAACTAATGTTTTAGTGATTTTTGTGCATTTATAGAATAAGCAAGCATCCTAGACAAAGAACTCGTCGAACAAATTCAGCTTCGTCAATATCGAAGGGATTACATTCTTCACGTAATCGCCTTCGACGTTGCATCTTCTCCGACAAATCCTCTGCGGCATCGTCTTCCAGAAACTCGAATAATTCGTAATCATTGGCCATCTAAAACCACATCACATTTAATGTATTTCTAATCGGTTTACGCAATGAACACAATGTATTTATAAAGAGTTATTGTGAAAAACACATCCACTTACTTGAAAATAACGGTTTATTATCCTTATACCACTAAAACAATAATAAATCCATCACAAGAGACTAACTTTTTTAAGATTGTAAAATTTGACGTTTGAGCAATATTACTAGCTGTCAAACGACCGTTAAACAACGATGATGGTACGAATTGAGCGAATGATTCAGCGGTGACGTCACAAAACTGCTTAACAAAACAATATTATAATAAGCTTGTTTTAAGGCGGTCGGGGTACGAATTTCCAAAGTAATATTACTGTAATATTGCTATAAGAGGTGATTGTAGGCCCCCTGGGGGCCTACAACGATCATTTTAAAAACCATCATGTTTCAGGAACGTTTTGTTTCAATGTTAAAGTAATATTACTCAAATTCGTACCGCGATCATCTAGCGATATACAAAACAATATTGTTTTACTCCTGCTTAGAGACGGGAAAGAACGAATGATTTGTCTATTCCTTGCAGTCAGAAGAACGAGACAACGTTATACCTTTGTATAGCGTTATCACTTTCACACCTCGAATAATAATAGCGTTCCGGTATACGCAATTATTTAAATATTGTGCATGATTTTTGTCGTTTATGTTCACATTTTTATTGTTGAAATGCGTAATTAGAAATAAAAGTTTTTTATATTTATGCATATATAAATACATATATATATATATATATACATTTTCATTGAAGTAATGCAAGAAAGCGTAAATTAAATGTGAAGTAACGCTGCTCCCGCCGCCGGTGTCGTTCCGTAAAATGAAACATTGTGTCAAAGTAATAAGCGCGGCGCTTTCTTAATTTCATAATCTTGGTATAAAATTTTTATTTGTTTGAAATTATTTTTTTACTGGTTTTATAGAATTTATATTATGGCGACTAGAAGTAAATACAAACTAATGTTTTAGTGATTTTTGTGCATTTATAGAATAAGCAAGCATCCTAGACAAAGAACTCGTCGAACAAATTCAGCTTCGTCAATATCGAAGGGATTACATTCTTCACGTAATCGCCTTCGACGTTGCATCTTCTCCGACAAATCCTCTGCGGCATCGTCTTCCAGAAACTCGAATAATTCGTAATTATTGGCCATCTAAAACCACATCACATTTAATGTATTTCTTATCGGTTTACGCAATGAACACAATGTATTTATAAAGAGTTATTGTGAAAAACACATCCACTTACTTTTTTAAGCGAAAATAACGGTTTATTATCCTTATACCACTAAAACAATAATAAAACCATCACAAGAGACTAACTTTTTTAAGATTGTAAAATTTGACGTTTGAGCAATATTACTAGCTGTCAAACGACCGTTAAACAACGATGATGGTACGAATTGAGCGAATGATTCAGCGGTGACGTCACAAAACTGCTTAACAAAACAATATTATAATAAGCTTGTTTTAAGGCGGTCGGGGTACGAATTTCCAAAGTAATATTACTGTAATATTGCTATAAGAGGTGATTGTAGGCCCCCTGTTCTGTGACTAATACTATGTTGTATTATTTTTATACTCACCGTCACTACTACCTGTAATGTAAATTAATGCGAAAATATAATAATGAATTCGTGGCTATAAATGCAGACTATTATCTCAATGTGTGAGTTAGTTTCTACTGTTTTCTATGTTACGTACAGCTTGGTGAAAAATAGTAGAAAAGATAGGAATTATATTTATTATTACATGGAAACATTGAATAAGTATTACGTCTCAATGCGTTCGTCAAGCGCGGAGTGTTGCATTGCGACAGGCGCGGGCGTCCCCAGTTCTCAAGGTTAATATGTAGGTATGGCGCGTACAGATCTATTGAATATTGTTCGTTTTTAACGAGTATGCGACAATTACAGATTCACCGTTGTGAAATATTCAACAATCGTTGAGTTTGGTTATGTAAAACACAATTTATCACCGAAAATAATCTTAATCCTCAACCAACTTAGAAAAGCGAGTAAAGAATTTTCTATCGTTCCCTGTCGTGACCTCATGCCTGTATAGAAGATTGTTGAACGTTCAACAACTCTGCCGCTCGCTGTGTAAAGGAATACAGTACTTTAGATCGCTCTCTGTGTGCTCAATGTTGGTCGCAGGCCCTCTTCCTATGAGTTATCTATAGGTATGCATGAAACTTACTTAGGAAAAATCCAGGCTCCACTGAAAGCATGACAATAATAAAATAATTAAATTATAAGCCATAAAATACAAGCCTAGTTGCTTAGTGTGGAACTAGATGGCGTTGTGAGTATGTGCAAAGATAGGTATTTATTATTATTATAAAATTAATAAATTGTAAGTAAATAGTGTGTTTAGTTCGATACAAACCGTTAACTAGAAATTAAGCTCTCACTTTGGTAGAATACCAACATAACATCGACGTATAATAATATCCTGAAAGGATGCCTTATAGTGTTAGAAGAATCGACGTATCGAGTTACCATAATATTTACTTCTAAGTCGCTTATTACAAAATTTTGCGATCGAACGCAAGCTAGCTAAACGGCAAATTATTATTAACGCAAAAACGTTTACAACGGCTGGAGCTGTAACCATTTCAGCATACCTACCCTTGTGTATTCTTAATACGTATTGTACACATAAGCCGAATGAACATAATTTAATTTAATTTCCCTGTTATTTCGTCGCTGTTAAACTCACATGTGATATATCTGTCAGTGGTACATTTCGTAGATGGACGGGGTGACTGATGCAGTAGATTCAGCTCTCCCAACAAACGTGCCTTCGGAACTTTCAAACGTTGCACCCCTCTGCCTATAATGAAAGGTTGCTTTAAAATTGGCAAAACACCCAAGTTCAATCAGTTTAAGACTGTTCTTTCGTCATTTCTCCACCAAGTAATACTACCACTGTTATGTATTAATGAATTGAAACACGTATGCACTACGGAATCGTATATTGCAGACTGGCCTGACCCATACAACAATATCTGAATTATTAATATAAAAATATATTATTAATGTAAGAAACAAATTTATGTTGGTTTTGAAGAGTTTTGAGGCAAAGCTGCGAGTTTTATACAGTTGTTGCCTATTTATTACTGGTTTTGTACCTAATGAAGTTATGCTGAGCTGCCGAATATCGCCTCGGGACGGAAGCTGTAGCGCGAGCTTGACCGCCGGGTGCGAAGGTTGTCGACGTACTTACCTACCCTACCTTACCCTACCTTACCTTTACTTACCTTACCTTACCCGTGACAGTTGTTATAACAACTGTCACGGGCTAAGGTAGGGGAAGTGGGTAGAAAAAATACTTGTGTTGACAGATGTGCGTTGATGTCAGTTTCTGTGTATGGTTGCGTTCACAAATATCCATCAATGCCATTCCATCATCATCAACCTATCCTGTTGCACTGCTAGATATTGGCCTCTCGCAGGCCTGTTCTAGCTGCCTTCTCATACGTCCCATACTAAGTAGACTCCACTACAGTACTCATTTTCTCCTTTAATGTCAAGTAGTTTGCATGTGTTTTAGTTCCTAAATTGCTAGACAGAGGCGGTACATTAGCGACAACGGAACTAATACAGAATGTCAAGTAGTTTGCATGTGTTTTAGTTCCTAAACTGCTAGACAGAGGCGGTACATTAGCGACAACGGAACTAATACAGAATGTCAAGTAGTTTGCATGTGTTTTAGTTCCTAAACTGCTAGACAGAGGCGGTACATTAGCGACAACGGAACTAATACAGAATGTCAAGTAGTTTGCATGTGTTTTAGTTCCTAAATTGCTAGACAGAGGCGGTACATTAGCGACAACGGAACTAATACAGAATGTCAAGTAGTTTGCATGTGTTTTAGTTGCTAAATTGCTAGACAGAGGCGGTACATTAGCGACAACGGAACTAATACAGAATGTCAAGTAGTTTGCATGTGTTTTAGTTGCTAAATTGCTAGACAGAGGCGGTACATTAGCGATAACGGAACTAATACAGAATGTCAAGTAGTTTGCATGTGTTTTAGTTGCTAAATTGCTAGACAGAGGCGGTACATTAGCGACAACGGAACTAATACAGAATGTCAAGTAGTTTGCATGTGTTTTAGTTGCTAAATTGCTAGACAGAGGCGGTACATTAGCGATAACGGAACTGTTATAGAATGTGAATTAGTTTGCATGTGTTTTAGTTCCTAAACTGCTATACAGAGGCGGTACTGTCGGTTATCCCAAAACGCTTAACTGTCGCGTTGCTGTCGCTAATTGGTAATACGAATTTCATGTTTGACAGCAATTATTGGGTGCAATTTGCTCCTGTCTCACTGCTTCTGCAAATTACATGATAAGTCTGCTGGACTTCTCGTTCCGCAGAGTAGAATTCTATGAAATAGCCCCTTAAATATCTACTTATACACAATAAGAGTTTTAAATATACCTTGCAGCTTGGAACTCACCAGATTCAATACCTAAAATAAATAAAGGATGGTAAAAAGATAATATCCGTGTTTAATGAAACTATATATCTTCCTCACGTGTTAAAATATTCGAAATGAATGAACTGATCATTTTTTTTTTCAAATTTCATGTATGTGGTCAAAGTTTTATGACCATGCTGAAGTCAGATAAACTAAGATCGCATATCAGCACTACCTTCATTCAAAAACGCGAATGGCATCGCCATGATTGGCCCAATCTGCTGGATGATTAACAATCCCAGAATTATGCACACCAGTGACATTGCTGTCAATCACTGGATGTTGTTATGCTCAAACTCTTAGGCCCGTATTTTTTTTTAACGGTTCTTCTTCTTCTTATTTTTGAGGATGGCAACCAGTCAACCTCATTGTCGAGGGACATTACTGCCAGTTTCGAGTGAAAATTTTTATTTATCTTATTTCTTCAGTTTATAGGTCAGTCTCAATCAAAACAAGTAATTCGTCGTATACAGAGTCTAGTCACAGTCACGGTCAAGTCATTCTTCAGTAAAGTGGCAGAATGCTTTACAAAAGATTTTGGCGGCTTCTTGTGGGAACCCGAAAGCTCCGTTACGCACTTTAATTTACACTTCCCTTCACCTGTACACCAACACTAACGTTTGCTGCACAATATTCTGCCATTATTAAGCTTCAAAAGCTAGAATGCACAAATTTTAAGACTTATAAAGAAAAATGCTACTTCACTCGCCGAGTTCCCGCCAAAAAGCCTTTTAACGGTTCACTAAACTGGATACAATTCAAAATCTTTTCAGGCTTTTTGGCGGGAACTCGGCGAGTGAAGTTGCATTTTTCTTTATAATTCTTATAATTTGTGCATTCTAACTTTTGAAGCTTTATAATGGCAGAATATTGTGCAGCAAACGTTAGTGATGGTGTACAAGTGAAGGGAAGTGTAAATTAAAGTGCGTAACGGAGCTTTCGGGTTCCCACAAGAAGCCGCCAAAATCTTTTGTAAAGCATTCTGCCACTTTACTGAAGAATGACTTGACCGTGACTATATAGACTCTGTATACGCCAAGTATACGACGAATGACTTGTTTTGACTGAGACTGACTTACAAACTGAAAAAATAATAGAAATAAGACATGGTTGTTATGGGCTAGATCCCTTTGCCTTCTCCTAGAGGAGAGAATAAAATGAAAAAAAAGAAAAAAAAAATTTCAGTGTTACCCAACATTACGACATAATTAAACTGAATATATCCTACTGGATTTGAACACAGCATGCACACAGGTAAACAGTTTCAATACTTAAGAATAAAATAGACTATTAACTAACTAAATCACAAAAACGTATTAATAAACTAATCTCAATACAAGTCTTGAGGCTGTATCACCCGAGATGCGTCTTATGAAGTTGGCGCTATCTCAAGCTCCGTACTAATTTATAAACCAATGTTGAGGTCTACTCAGCTGAGATCACTTCTCAAGTATTCGCCTCAGCGGCGAATGAATGATAGTCCTGAGTTTCGTTTATTAATACGCACACCTCTCAAGTGAGTACTGCTTGAGTATGCACGTGCTTTTCAGGTCTCAAGTTAGGTTTATTAATCAACACGTTTCCTTTTCACCGATCACAAAACTGTTCTCAATCTTGAGAATGGTTTATTAATATATAAAGGTATTGATAAATAAAGGTTGAGACGCAATCGCTATCTCAAGATCGATTTATTAATACGGGCGTTAGTCGGGAAGAGACAATTTAATGCCATTCTTGTCAAATCACAGAAATCTTCAACTACCAAACAACCGGTAAACAAGGGCCAATATAAAAAAAAATAAAAACCTTACTTGTCAATATAGCGCCGTAATCTATTTATCGAAATGTTTTCGTTAATGATATTAATTAGGTAATTGATACAAATAATAAAAGAAATAATAATAAATGACATACACACAGCGCCATCTAGTTCCACGCTAAGCAACTAGGCTTGTATTATGGATACCAGATGGTTGATTTGATTATACTACTCAAATACATTTTTTTTTGAAAAACATACATAAATTTACATAAAAACATTCATAACTCGGGTACACATGTATTCATCATACAAACATGTGCCTCTAGCGAGATTCGAACCCGCGACCATTTGGTATAGCAGTCACTAACCACTACACCATCGCCAAATACATAGTCACGCACAAATGGAGAACAAGTATGAAGCAAAGATATTTAGTCAATAATATTAATGAGATTTAAGAAGAATTACGAATGAAGTATAAATAAATTAAAATGAAACTGAATTGACGACCAATTGGTGTAGTGGATAGTGTTCCTGTCAGCCAATTCAACTGTTGCGGGTTCGAATTACCATGAATTACGCAAGGGGTAAATGTTCGTGTGATGAATACAGCAATGTTAAAAGCATTGTTGTGTTCCGTTTGTCAGAGATAAAATAGCCAATCCCCCAAATGTGTTGAGGTTTCCAGGTCAGTACGCTTCCTTCGACCTCATCTTCACTTAACATAAGTTGTGATTGAAGTCAAGTACGAACCCGTCGTGCATAAAAAAAAACTTTAGGCCCGAGTCTGAATGTTTATATAAATATTTCTGTATGTTTATCCGTTAGTTAGTATCCGTAGTACAAGCTTTGCTTAGTTTGGAACTGGATTGATGTGTGTATATAACTTTATCGCGGATATGTTTAATTTGTTTATCCCGTGGGAACCACTTACTTAATCGGGATAAAAAATATCCTGTGTCTTAATCCAGGGTATATTCTACCTACCAAATTTCATCCAAATCCGTTCAGCCGTTTCGCCGTGATTATTGATTAAGCAACAAACAAACATCCAAACTTTTGCCTTTATAATTTAGTTAGATTATAATATTTTGTCAAATTATAAATTTAATTGTAAAACTATGACAATACCAAAGTCAATTAAAATAATAATGAATGCTAATTAAATTACTTACGAGATGATTGACGACCTGTTTGGTGTAGTGGTTAGAAACTCTGCTACTATACCAAATGGTCGCGGGTTCGAATCCCGCTAGCGGCATATGTTTATATGATGAATACAGACATGTGTTCCCGAGTTATGGATGTTTTTCATTTATACATGTATTTATTTACAAAAAAAAATGTATTTGTGTAGTTTATCAACCATCTAGTATCCATAACACAAGCCTAGATGCTTACTGTGGACCTAGATGGCGCTGTGTATTTGTGCAAAGATATTTATTATTTATTATGATTACACAAACGCAACACAAACTTTGTTGTAAGTTACCATTGTTGTGAATTTTTATAAAATAAATATGCCTTACCGTCAACTCTTTCTTTCAGCTTTTTCACTGCGGGAAACAAATTAATCATTTCAATTGGCGTATGGCGCGGTCAGCCCTTGGATGGGTGACCAGTATTCGCATTTCCATATGAGTGTTTCCGTGATACGTATCGTTAAACAGTCCGTTTTCAATTTCAAGGCACTAAGCGAAGTCGGAAGTCACTACAATACTATTGGCTACACAATTAAAAAGTCAATCTCACTAACAAAATCTCAAAAAATGGACTGGCTTGAACATATGTCAAAAAAAAGAAGTGAAATAACAATTCTACGAAATAGTCACTCCGCCTAGAAAATGGTGTCGATTCGGACGTACACCAACTAAACTAAACTAAAGGAAATAGAGACAGTACTACTTTAAAACTGGTTTTAGTTTAGTTTTGTTTAGTTCATCCGAATCGACACCAATGTCAAATTAGACTAAATTCTCCATGCATTATTTATTATTATTCAATTCAATATTATTTTTTATCATTAAGAAAATCACAGTATAATAAAATAACACTTATCAACCAAAAACCAATGCAATATTTTTTTTATATTCAGTTATATCTTGTGGGGCTCTTACATTTTTTAGTAATTTTATTTTTTATAAATAAGTAAATAAATATTTCAGACACTTACACCAATCATCTAGTCCCTAACTAAGCAAAGCTTGTGCTATGGATACTAGATAACGGATAAACATACATAAATATTTATATAAACATCCAAATTTATTATACACTAGCTTTCTGCCCGCGGCTTCGCCTGCGTGAAATAACTTTATCTCGGAAATTTGTTTATCCCGCGGGAACTACTCACTTTATCGGGATAACAATATCCTACGTCTTAATCCAGCTTATATTCTACTTATATACCAAATATCATCCAAATCCGTTCAGCCGTTTCGTCGTGATTGACCAACAAACAAAACAAAAAAACATCCAAACTTTCGCAATTTATACCTAATATTAGTTAGATTCTAGGAACCATGCCTATATTACTTTGGCTTAAAACATCAGTTTTACAGGACTAAATGTCCCATAAAAACCTTGGATTATTGTAGTCACCACTATCTACTAAGTTTCTAGGATGATTTGAGCTTACGAATATTAGGCCTAGGAGCCTACACCTTCCTCAAAGGCCGGCGACGCATCTGTGACCCTTTTGGTGTTGCGGGTGTCCACGGGCGGCGGTGATTGCTTTCCATCAGGTGACCCGCATGCTCATTTGCCGCCCTCTCATATAAAAAAAAAGGCCCGTATTAATAAAACGATCTCAAGATCGACGTGATCTTAAGGTGAGACTTGAGATACTTGCGTATTTAAACGGTAAATATAAAAATAAAATAGTATTGAGAGTGATTATTGATCACAATCTTAAGATGGTTTTATGAATAAGCCCTTGAGTAGGTATAAAATAAACTAACCATGTAACATACCTCTATCTATGGATCATGAGTGAGTTTTATTAAATAGGATTAATATTAAATTAAAATAAAATTATTTTTATACAAAAACAAAATGTATACCGGGTGAATTTGAACTCGTTTAATTAACATTAACTGGTGACTCCACACCTGATTTTAAAAAAAAATCGGACACTTACCCCAATCATCTAGTCCCAAACTAAGCAAAGCTTGTGCTATGGATACTACATAACGGATAAACATACATAAATATTTATATAAACATCCAAGACTCGGGAATAAATGTACGTATTCATCACACAAACAGTTACTCCTCGCGGGATTCGAACCCGCAACCGCTGGTTTCGCTGATAGGGTCACTATTCACTACACCAATCGGTCGTCAAATTAAGAACAACTTTCCTCTAGGAACCACAGCCGAAATTTTTTTTTTTATGCATAACGGGTTGGTACTTGACCTGATGTTAAGTGAAGATGAGGTCGAAGATGGAAGCGTACTGACCCGGAAACCCCAACACATTTGGGGGACTGGCTATCTTATCTCTGACAACTGGAACACGACAATGCTATTAACATTGCTGCTTGACGGCAGATTTAGATAAGATGGTGGTAGCTAGCCAGGCGGACATTTAAAATGCCCTACCACCAACCAAACCGAGTACTTAAACATGTACCCCGCTGGGGATCGAACCCGCGACCTCCGAATCGTAAACCCAATGTTGTTTACATTGAGCCACGGAGGCGGTAGGCGAAATTGTTGTACTTCCATACTAAAGGTGTTTTCAGAATGGTTTACTTTGTATGGGTAACCGAATTTTTTTTGATCGAATTCGACTATAGTTCCTTGGGGAAAGTTGTTCATAATCAAGAGTGGCGTCACCAGGTAATGGGAATTACACGGTTTCAAATTCACCCTGTATAATATATCAACCATCTGGCACACATAATACAAGCTTAGTTGCTTAGTGTGGTACTAGATTGTGCTGTTTGAAAAACAGTTAACCGCCTCCGTGGCTCAATGTAAACAACATTGGGTTTACGATTCGGAGGTCAATATACCCGCTGCTCAATTTAACCGATACTCTTCTCGCTGAAAATTAATTTTCCATCCACATCACCTGGATGAGTGGAAGTCTACCACTGTACGTTTCTCAAGAAACTTCTTACCACGTATAACCGCCCTGTGGAACGGATTTCCGGCAGCGGTATTCCCGAACGAGTACGACATTGGAACCCTCAATAAACGAGCCTACACCTTCCTCAAAGGCCGGCAACGCATCTGTGACCCTTTTGGTGTTGCGTGTCCATGGGCGGCGGTGATTGCTTTCCATCAGGTGACCCGCATGCTCGGTTGCCGCCCTTTCATATAAAAACAAAAAAAAAAAAGTCGCGGGTTCGATCCCAGCGGGGTACATGTTTAAGTGCTCGGTTTGATTGGTGGTAGGGCATTTTAAATGTCCGCCTGGCTACATACCACCAACTTATCTAAATCTGCCGCCAAGCAGCAATGTTAATAGCATTGTTGTGTTCCGGTTGTCGCCAGTCCCCCAAATGTGTTGGGGTTTCCGGGTCAGTACGCTTCCACGTGTGATTGAGGTCAATGACGAACCCGTTAAAAAAAAATTCGTAAAATGCAACATAGCAACTTTCTGAAACTGTATTTTCTTGTCTATTAAGCAATAGATAACACTGAATACGCGACACCCTACACAGTCGACTGAGAATGACCAATGGCTTACCGTAGTCGTAGTATGCGCTATATGTTGGTATAAACAATTGTAAGATCTAAAACAATCATAGAACAAAATCCTTTTTAGTAAGTCATATTTCTAAAAACACAAAACAATATTTTTATAAGGAATCCATTCGCTCAGGGCTTCGTTCGTATCATCCTTACACGTAATTCATTCTCATTCATCAGTAGCAAGCCAAACGACTCCTTACGGATGTGTCCGTACTTCTATTACGGATGCGACTTTTAAACTCTCTCATTGCGTATCAGCGACCGATTGGCGTAGTGGATAGTGACCCTGTCCGCGAAATGAACGGTTGCAGGTTCCCATCCCGCGAGAGGTAAATGTTATTATGTTATGAATACGAACATTTATTCCCGAGTCATGGATGTTTATATAAATATTTATGTATGTTTATCCGCTATCCGTTTATCCGCTTTGCTTAGTTTGAAACTAGATTTTTTATTTTAATACAATATACTTACATACATATATACAACTTAATATATATAAAACAAAGAAGAACTAAATATAGATAATGTATTAACCTACTTATAACTAGTATGCACAATACAATAAATACATTTTATGGGAAGCCCTACTGGATACAAAGGAAATATACAAAGGAAAAAACCTTTACTTCAATAGTAACATACATTAAGTTTAGCTAAAGAATCGAAAGAAATGTCTAGAGTGTCACTATATTTCTTGTACAGTCTACTTAATCTGGAAATAGTAGAATTATAACCCAGCTCAGTTTTTCTGAGTGGAGACATGAGTTTGATGAAGCCTCTGGGACACCAGGCCGGAACGCGAAGTTTGAACTTGCTCAGTAATTGTGGGCAATCAACGTCTGCTCTAAAAATTTTGTACAGTAACACTAAGTCTAATAATAATAAATATCTTCGCACATACACACAGCGCCATCTAGTACCACACTAAGCAACTAGGCTTGTATTATGGATACCAGATGGTTGATAAACTACACAAATACATTTTTTTTTGTAAATACATAAATAAATGAAAAACATCCATAACTCGGAAACACATGTCTGTAGTCATCATACAAACATATGCCTCTAGCGGGATTCGAACCCACGACCTTTTAGTGTAGCAGTCAGAATTTTTAACCACTACACCAAACCGGTTGTCTGTTTATATTGTGATGTGTAATAGATGATTGATGGATGATACATTATTATTATATTAACCTTATACGTCACTCCACTCGTCCATCTCAACTTTCTCATCTCAGCTGCATATCATTTTCTTTCATACGTCTTCTTCATGGCCAAACACTCCGGATGCAATCCGTGAAACACGTTTATTCCCGTGACCTGTCGCCATTTCATCCAACCCGCTTTGATCCGATTTGTCGTCCTGGTCGATCTCATATCCCCTTGTCCGAATAACCCAGGTTACCGAAAGTTGAAGCGGCTTGACAAGGATATTCCGGCAAGAGTAAAGGGACCAGCGATGTCGCAAACCATGTACCTATACCGTCTTCTGTTCACTTTCAAATCAACGCTCTCCAGTCTTTATCACCATTCCGCCAATTCGGCTGTGACAAGAATTAAATATTAGGTCCTTATCTATGAAATTGGAGTTTTGTATGAAGAATTTCATTAAGACTGTTGTCTCCATACAAACATTTTTTTTTGGGAACGGCAAATCCAAATTTAGTTAAACTTTGTGTGTATTATCGGATAACATTAAGTTAAGTATAGGCAGCGTTAATTTTTAAAAGTAATCGCTTTATAAAAGTTTCAGCAAATCTAAGAAATGATTATGGGAAGCCCATGAAAAGAGGTATGTTCAAATTTCTTGAAAATACATTGATGGTACATGGTACATATGATTAACGAAAAAAAAAACTCCAATTTCATAGGTAATATATTTTCCGTTATAAATTTCAAAGGCGCCTCCCAGCTCTACGCGAAGACATGTACGTTTTGAACCTTTTGCATGGCTTTGGGGGGTATTAATAAAGCATTTTTTCTTACCGTAATATAAATTAGATATTTCACACTAATTATCCTTAACATTTTAAAATTAACCAACCGTTTCTTTGCATTACAATGAAACAACTAAATTGTGAAACATTTTTACGAGCGGCGCACGGCAACAATCGATTTGTTACGAATAAATATAAAAAGTAACGAAATACATAAAATTGTAAAAAATAACACTTTGCTTGGAGGAATTATAAAACAAGCGAATAAAAAAACTTTGCGACTGATTATGACATACTGTTTTAATAACTTGAGTGGTATGTATTACTAAAGTGAGTGACTACATTACTAAGTGAGCGACTGGATATACAAAGAGGGCAACTAAAGCATAACTGCACCCCGACATGGTTAGGTTAGGCTCGAAGGGTATGGCGCAAGCGAGTCGGACGAGTGCGAGCGAAGCGAGCACGGGAGTTCTTGGCACCCCGACATGGATAGGTTAGGTTCGCTCTGCTCGCCCGGCTCGCTTCCGCCATACCCTTCGTGTTAGGTTGACATGTAAGAATTACATTTGCCAAATATTGAAAAAAATACAGGGCGTAACGTTGACACTCAAACAAATATTAGGTCGCTCCAATATTATGAAGCTTCTCATTTTGTTTTTTAAGTAACTCAAATTAATGTTTGTAAGTTGCTGTTCTGTTCATTTCTCGTCACTCGCAGTCAGTCGCTCACTTAGTAATACCATACTATAACCTAAATTAATTAATTTTGATACTTCAAAATGTAATTTACAGTCACTCGTTTTATTGCTACCCCTTTGCTTTTAAGGCACTCTACCATAAACTCTCTAAATAACTCTTATATAGGCATAGCATGCAGTGCTCCAAAAGTTTTATTCCTTGACAGTTGGATGTGACTCTGAAATTGCAATGGATAACTGCCATAGTTGGATAAATAGTGTTGGGTATTATATATGTTTAAGCACTTCATAATTTACTTTGACCAAGTGAAAGAAAAGGTGAATGTCGTGTCGTACCAAGAGGTTAAAACGAGGGCGGAAAGTAGAGACGTGGTCATTACTCCACCGACAAGAGCATAGCTCTTAATTGAAGAAGCACTTCATAGGGTACCACATTTAACATAAAATTTTGCTACGTGATCACAATGTAAAATTCACCTTCGGGGCCCCTTGACGGAATGTTGGGTTCTGTCTAATGTTGGCACATGCTGAGGTTGTAACCCTTTTTCACACGAGCGCACGGCTTACCTACTTAAAACTTACGCTTACTTTACTCAAATGTGGTACCGTATTTTAATATTAAATAAATATATCATGTAGTACTAAATAAATATCATGTAGTACTAAATAATTAAATAAATTTTTCTTTCTTTCTGTGCGCATTAGTGGAAATAAATTTTTCTTCTTATATATACTAAAGGGTAACCAGGAGGCTGACAGGTTGGCTCAGCGAACATACTTAGATGGTGATGAAGTTTTTGTGAAGCCTGGATTGTTCGGAAATCCATAGTTTAAACAAATAATTCGGAATAAGCGGAAGGATCAGGTGTGATTGAGGTCAAGTACGAACCCGTTACGCAAAAAAAAAGGGAGTATTTCGATGCGCGATCTATGAACGATGAACGAAGAACGATGTCAGTGAACCTCCTCGTATAACGTGTACTGGCCAAAACCAATCGGCAATCGTACGACTTTCATTCTGCAACGGATTACTTCGTTTTCTTTATTTCATTTATTATATTGGGACTAAATGAAAAAACAAATGAATAAATTTAATGTTCGTATTCATCACACAAATATTTACTTGAGATTTACGTGACGACCTGTGTGGTGGTAGTGGTGTAATTCTGAGTGCTATACCAAAAGGTCGCGGGTTCGAATCCCGCTAGAGGCATATGTTTGTATGATGAATACAGACATGTGTTCCCGTGTTATGAATGTTTTTCATTTATGTATTTATTTACAAAAAAAAAATAATTTGTCTAGTTTATCAACCATTTAGTACCTATCCATAATACAAGCCTAGTTGCTTAGTGTGGAACTAGATGGCGCTGTGTGTATGTGCAAACATATTTATTTATTTACTCCCGTTGGTTCCGAAGTCAATCGGCCATCTTTAATAAGCTTGGTATTCCGTCTCCCCAGCATCATCATGAGGATCACCATCACCACGAGCCAGGCATGCCTTTCGACTTCTCTTACGCGGTGAACGAGGATGGCAACGATTACAGTCACAACGCGATCTCTGATGGTGACGTCACGAGGGGGGAGTACCGCGTCGCCCTTCCAGATGGTCGTACGCAGATTGTGAAGTACACAGCTGATTGGAAGAACGGATTCAATGCTGAGGTGAGTAGAGGGTCATGTGAGGAAGCTTCACGTCGCGGTGGCATATATTGGTCACCATCATTTCTCATCTACGGTGCCGAATCGTGAACGCTCCTGCTAGTCCAGTAAAAGTACCCAACTTTTGGGTGTAACTTCTTATAATCTTAAAGTTCATGATTTTTTGTAGGCTAGAGTACCCATCAGTAATAGAATAAAAATGTTTTCTTACCATTATATAGCTTGCTTTAGGTATTGTATCTATAGGTATTTAGTTATAAAACTTAATTGGAGATTAGCGTCTAGTTCCTTAATTTTTTTCCATATCATAGCTAGTGTTTAGAGTCCTTTCTGGGCAGCTTCTGTTTCTCTTATGTTATGTTTAAGTACCTAGTTATATTTGTCTATTGATCTATGTATGTATGTGTATGTAAATATATAAAATTTATTCACGTAGTTTGTATCTGCACCCCTATTTAATACCGCACAACCTACCTATTTCAAATGTACTGTCCTTATACCCCAAAGGTTGCCTGGAAGAGATCGCTTTTAGTGATAAGGTCGGCAAATTGTACATTCCATTCTTACCACTTTTCTGAAACTGTATTTCTTTTCTGTTGTGCAATAAAGTGTATTTGTATTGTAGGTATTGTATAATAACTATTACGTAGATATTTCTTTATATTTATACTCGACGAACACTAACTACAAGCTATTATTATTCATGATTACACTGAATGACGTAGCGTCCGTGCACCACTGGGCACTGAAAACGCGCTGTGATCCGTCAGCATGGGCTAAGTGCTAACCCATTTGTGCACGCTGCGACACGTGACAGCATTGTGCGCATTTTATTTATAATTGTATTTCTTTTACTTTTAAAAATGTCATCCATGGTATCATAAAACTCAAAACATATTTTCAGGTGACCTACGAAGGCGAAGCGCGGTACCCCGACCAACCAGCGGGCGGCTACGGCAGAGGCCCCGCTTCGGGCCCCGCAGCTGGCCCCGGACAAACTTACGTTCCCCCCTCGCAGGGAGGCGGCTACCAATACTAACTGACTGACAGCTACTGTGACTGACTTGTGCCAACAAGGGGGTTGTTCGTGTATATATATTTGTAAACTAGCTATGTATGTAGGTATACGTAATTCCAATCCAAAAGGCCTAGTGGTATTTAACCATGGAACGAGAACTGCCTACCACGAGCGAAACTTCCGTGGTTTCTTGACTACTTTAAATGCATAGGTAATCAATACACGTTCTGATAATGACTTTGGTAATATGCATGCCACCTTAATAAAATTACGCACTAGGATTCAATAGACCCATATAATACCTAGGCCTAGTTAAATCATTACTTGCCCGTAGTACCGATGAGTTCCCCTAAAAAAAACAGTCCCACAACAAAGTATTTTTTTTATTATTTCCTAAAACAAATCAATTGTGCATAAGAATGGGTCTAAATACTGTTATCAGTAATTATATAGTAATCCGTATTGACTACAATATGTAATTTTGTGCCGAAAAATATACGGAAATGCACTCTTAAAGCTCATTGGTCGCTTTGACAGCTTTCGATGATGTTCATTATCATTGAAGTGAAATAATAATAGATGGTATCAATTTCCTACCCTCCATATTGGCACAAGTCAGTAAATAAATACCCATCGTGATTCAAAGTGTAAATGTGTGAAAGGTGTGTAAGTACCTACTTAAGTTAGGAAACTATAAAATTTCTCGATTGAGTCAGTGTTGTGTGTCATACAGAGATATAATTCTCGGTCCGTCAACCGAAAAATGTATCCTTGTATAATTATTAGTTTAATACCTGTTAAACGTGTACGAAGTACGTAATATACTTTATAATTTATGCTAGATATGAACACACCAAAATATCCCAACCATTCACATCTCTAACCTGCTCTTGTCCAAGAATTCAGACCAAGAACAACGGAACGCTAATATAATACAGTTCTTTTCAGTACAACACAGTACAATACAACATAAATAAATGTCCTTAACACACAGCGCCATCTAGTTCCACTGTAAGCAACTATAGGCTTGTGTTGTGGAGACCAGATGGTTGGTATACTACATAATACATATTTTTTTTGTAAAGAAATACTTATTATAAATGAAAACATCCATAACTCGGGTACACATGTCCGTGTTCATAACATAAACATATGCCCCTAGCGGGATTCGAACCCGCAACCTTTTGGTGTAGTGGTCAGAGTTGCTAACCACTACAGCAAACAGTTCGTCATACAACATAATGCAATACAGTACAATACAACCCAGTACATTACAATACAATACAACCCAGTACATTACAGTACAATACAACCCAGTACATTACAGTACAATACAACACAGTACATTACAGTACAATACAACACAGTGCAATACAGTACACTGCACAACAAAAAACTATAGACAATTACATTTTACAGAAACACAACTATAATAAATACAACGTAAAGTCACTTGTCTAAATATTTGTGGCTTCATTTCTATCGCACAGCCTGAGTTTTTTGTTTGCCTGAGTTTTGGATAATAAATAAAAAAGCCAACATAATCTATAAACTGCCTGCAGTTTATTTATCTACACTAGCTATGAAATTTCCTGAAATTTCCCAACGCCCGTCAAACTTAACTGTTTTCCTATTATTAATACTGTAGCATTATGAAATAGAAATTCATACCTATATAAATAAAATATAGATTAACATATCTATGACTTCATTATCTATCATAGTATATAATGATAATGGTTACCGAACTATAGTTACCCTTTTTAGAATATAAAAAAATGTATAAATATTTTTATCTTAAATGTTTTGAAGTTGATTGAGCTTTAAATATTGAACCTCACCCATCAACAAGAAGAACAACTGCTGGGCATAAGCCTCTCCCATGGCACAATATACATTCCTTTCCATGGAAGTGTCTCCAAGTATTAAAAATTATGTTTTAAACTTCATGCGATTATTAATTATGAAGCAACAATTTAATATTTTTATTGTGATTTATTGTACTTTAAAAGAGAGCGAAGCAGTTATGTGATTTATTTAATTAAAGTGATAAATAATATGACAAAAGTAATATTAAGAGAATTTACTAACAATTTGTAATGATGGAAAGTAATACTCAAGTTCACTGCCTTATTTTGTTTTAAAAAATACAACTTATGATTATTGTTATTTTTAAACAATGTTCTTTTGTACCTTATTTTTTATAAAATAAATTAAGTACATTAAATTGATTTTTCTTTCACTTTCGTTTCCTTCCCAATATCTGCCAGCTATACAAAATTCAAAAACGAGAGAATTAAATGAAGTAGCTGTTGTAGTATATGAGATATACAAAATCTTCCTCTCAATAAATTTAAAGATACCTACTATAAAACAGAAACTTATTAACAAAGCATATTATAAAATATCAGACTATTTAGATGATAATCATCCCTGGACATAATCAGATTGTTAGCATGTCAGGATATTTCACAATTAATAATGAAATATAAAAACCTTTATGTAAAATCAAAGCCTGATTTTAAAAGAGCAACCCCTCGAGTTTCGTGCTTGTTCTTCTCAGGGGAAAATTGCATTTTGAACAAGCAGTAGCCTAAAAAATGTAAAATTGACTATTTTAAGTGTACTCTGTGTACCTACAAAATAAAGCATTTTTGAATTTGACTTTGACTTAGAGGTATACCTTCATTGGAAGCACTCGCAGCGCAGTCGCATTCGCGATTCGTTTTCGATTAACGAAGTTAAGCAATGTCTGGCGCGGTCAGTCCCTCGATGGATGACCACTATTGGTATTTTAATACTAGTGATTCCGTAGTCGGCCCCGGTTTTGTTTTATGCACAACGAGTTAGCACTTGACCTCAATCACACCTGATGTTAAGTGAAGATGAGGCCGAAGGTGGAAGCGTACTGACCAGAAACCCCATCCTATTTGGGGGACTGGCTATCTTATGTCTAACAATTGGAACACAACAATCCTATTAACATTGCTGTTTGGCAGCAGCTTTAGATACGATGGTGGTAAATAGTCAGGCGGACATTTAAAACTGCAAGTACAAAAGGAGGCTTGTTTGTTCTTGCTAAGCTCTGGTTACAGTGGAAACAATATGATATTGTCGTCTTTTGTCCTTCAGACGAATTCAAAATTTCAAATCATTATTAAAAAATTATATTTATTTTTCCACTACTGAGATAATGTTATATATAAATCGACGCGTTCCGGGCTATTTGTATTAACCGCCATTTTTGAAACTTCACACCAGAGCAGTTTAAAGTTTCGATTTTCAGAAAAAAAATCATAACTTTAGCAAATCGCATTATTTTTTCAAAGCAAATGAAATTTCTGTTTCTGTTACACATTATTCATATTTTGATTAATGTTTTTTTCTGATATTCCTATTTTTAACGAAAATAAATGTCGATTAATACAAAATGACCCACATATTCGTTTTTTTTGTTCCAGGCTAAATGACTTAACCGCCTAGGTTTATTAATATATGTTCCAAGCTACTTGACTTAACCGCCTAAGTTTATTAATACATGTCCCAAGCTACTTGACATAACCGCCTAGGTTTATTAATACATGTTCCAAGCTACTTGACTCAACCGCCTAGGTTTATTAATACATGTTCCAAGCTACTTGACTTAAGTACCTAGGATTGCAAATAATAGCTCTAAGCTAAGTGCTTTAACCAATGAGTTGGTCATATTTCAAACCTAAGCTAAGTAATTGATTTAAATACCATATCTCAAACTTATTGATGTATGGCTAATTAGTTTATGTGACTTATTTCTTTTTTTTAAGTTTGCAATCATACTAAAATAATAAGGTGTGCAGAAATTGACGGCTAAAACATTGATTAATGAAAAGGTACGTTGAAATAATAGGGGGTTTCACCTATCTTGTTAATTATTATGAAATGAAAAATAAAACATAGGTAATAAATTGTTCAAAGATAAGTTTTTTATTTAAACTAACAATTACCTAGAAACAGCAATAACTTTTTAGCTTACTAAGGTAACAACTAAGAAATTATCACGTCATATTTTTAGGAATCACAAGTTAAGGCGCTGAATAGAGCCAATGACCTTGAGCAATGGATACGCCCACTTAATGTTCGATAAAGCAGCGCTGCGTCTGCGACACGGTCAATATGCGTACCGTCAGACGAGTCGACCTTACGGGAAACCTTCTTGCGAACTGAACTTTGAGTTAGAGCTCTCCTAAATGCAACAGGTGGCGCTGTTCGCGAAATAAAAAACAACACAAAATAATAATATAACAAGGATGATTTATTGAAATATAAATGTATAGGTATTCATAGAATGTTTTCAAAAATAAGTTTGGGACCAGAATGTTTCAGACACGGCGAAATAAATAAATAAAAAGTGTTATTTTTAAACGACTTCAAAAAAGGAGTATGTACACCGATATCTCCGAGATTTGGCGGTTGATTCACATGGTTCTTTTTGTAAATGAAAGGGGATACCGTCGAGTTGGTCCCATTGTAATTTCAGCGCAATCGGTCCAGTAGTTTTTGTGTAATCATGGTAAATATCAGAATGGCATTACATATTTAGACGATTGCGTAGTTTTTACACAGGGAAACTAAGTAGATACAGTTTGGGTTTGTATGGAAAAAGTGTAGACTAGATCGGTGTGATTATCAGCAATAAATATGACAAATCGAAGATCATCAGGTCGAGCTGGTACACCCGAACTGCCCATTTAACCTGTAGGAGCGAGAAGGTCGCCATCGCACAAAAATTATCATGGAGATTAGCAACCACGGATAATACTAATAACTTTTTTTAACCGACTTCAAAAAAGGAGGAGGTTCTGTATTATTTATGTATGTACATCGATTAGTCCGAGATTTTTAAGCCGATTTACGTCGGTGTGATTATCAACAATAAATATGACAAATCGAAGATCATCAGGTCGAGCTGGTATACCCCAAGTGCCCACCTAACCTGTAGGAGCGAGAAGGTTCGCCATCGCACAAAAATTATCATGGAGATTAGCAACCACGGATAAATACTAATAACTTTTTTTAACCGACTTCAAAAAAGGAGGAGGTTCTGTAATCTTTATGTATGTACATCGATTAGTCCGACATTTTTAGGCCGATTTACGTGATTATAAGGCCGTGCCTGCGCTCACGCTGCTCAGCGGACTCCTCGGCAAGCCGATCGTGTATAAAACCGAGTCTATGCTCGTTCTGTTCTGGAGTTTCCTGGCGAATACGTGATTTAACGTAATCTTTCATAGCTACTAGACGTACTCGGCGAGCTTCGGGCGTCTCCTGGGAACGCGAAATTGCGTTCCGTGAGGCATTTTTTTCAAGCCGTAGTACCCTTTCAGTTTCGGTTTCTTTTGACCGACAGTTCTTTAAACGAGCAGCACCTTTCGTAAGCCTGCCCATATTGGTCAATTAATATATTTTATTATTTTGTAATGTCTGACCAGACACTAAAAAGAATTAAATAAAAAAGGATTTAAAAAAAACGACTTCAAAAACCCCGGAAAAAATAATTTAATTAAACTACTGCAATATTAATAACTGAAAAGTATGAAATAAAAAACCAGAGCAGAATGTTCTTTAGAGATAAATATACACTATTATATATAATGAGAATACAATACAATTTATATGCTATACAATAATAGTTAGGTATAATGATCATTGAGTTCGTGGGGCACCCATTTGTCAAGCTTTTTTACCTTGCCAATTTGACGCAAATTGACCAATATTGTTTTGACGCTAACGTCGAAAGCTGCTGCTAATTCAGCCGTAAATTGTGTATCATCAGCTTTTTAGAATAGCATCCATCAGCAATCACATCAATTATCGGTATACCGTTTTTCCTAAGGCTTCCTTCTGCTATCGCAAAATTTCTTTCTTTTTCCCCTGCTTTCTTCATAGTTTCTTGAGCAACCCTTTGCCAATTTCTGGACAGAACGTCATGTTGGGTTTGGTATTTTTTATTTGAAATAAGAGGTAGATTTATTGCCGTAGAAAACTCTTTCAAATGTGAATGACCACCACCAATAGATATTATGCCTGCTATGGCACAACTATTGACATCTAAGTAATCATCCTCCGGATAATCATTTTCTATATGAAACTTTAAATTGCACATTCTACACACGAAAGTAAATTTAGAGATGAGCCCATCTTGTTTTTCGTTTATTAAATCGATAGTATTCAGATTACAGCCAAGAGGTCCGTTCAAATTTCTTGCAATTTTTTATAAAAATGGGAGTTGGCTACAAACCGCCGACAGATGCAGATTTCTTATGCCGTATTCTGATCACTTGTAATCTGATAAGTCTGAAACAGAAAACTTTCGTTATTATTTTATTAGTTAATATTATATTTACCGACTACGGCCCATTATTATTATTATTTCGTCTTTGGCCTAAGTGTTTCTCAAAAAACAAGACAATAAGGCGGTCATCACGAACAAAATACTTTTTAGTCATATTTTCCGTAGTCAGGAATTAGTTTTTGTCTTTTATTTCATATATTATATAGCGCATTTGACGTTAGTTTGACATTTAGTTGACCATTCAGGTTACTAAGCCATTAGTTAGTACATACCTCTTCATCTTTTTTTTTTCTGAACACCTTGTGCCTCAATGTCGTACCTGTCATTAAAAGATAATATTATTGAAACACTTCAGGAAAACTTTTTGAATAAAATCTGTTAACTTTAATGTTTTATTTTTTATTTTTTTCGTAATAGGTACATCCTATACATACACTCTGCAACGTTTGTCGGGTTAATTTTGTTAGACCTTATATATTATGATGGCCGAATCTGTGATTTTCGTAAGTCTATAGTAATTCTCAATAGATTATTTTAGCGGTTGAAAGGAATTTATTTGTTTTTTTTTATATAATTTTTATTATATGTCTCATTGGCAATCATTTTATAAAAATCTCAAAGTTATGCTTTTGTTTTATGATGACCTTTACATATTTCTTTCGACAAGGTTTGTTTTTGGTCAAAAATAACAATATTGCCTATTATCTATTTCAGAAATCCTAGATACTGGTAAAAATAATAATTTTACTCACTCTTGCAAAACAAGTCCGGTTGATGACTCTTCAGGGCCCAAATGATTTTTAGAACTGAAAATCAAAGAATTGTAGTACGTCAGCACCTAGGAATATGTAATGACGAAATGTACACAGCCATGCACAAAAATGAAATTTTTGATAAATATCACTTAGACATGTAAAAAAAGATTACAGGATTTATTTAAACATACAATAAATAAAAGCAAATAAAATAAAAAAGACAAGAAAAGTACTGGGATCGATCCAGCACGACGAAATTCAAGCGACAAGCCCAAGTCGACTGAGCCAAACGTCTTACATAAGCGGTGACGAAAAAAGGTACCTATACATCCCGTATCAGTAGACGCAACTACAAAATAGTGAAAACATAATTATGGTTGCGTTTTATAAATTTGGTGTTTCATGTACATACTTAATTAATTAAAAAGAGATATAATATTTTATTATACTTACTTTACAACCTCCATCATGTGTTTCTGATTTCTTTTATATTGCCGTTTCTTCGGTTTTGTTTTTTTTTCGAGTCCATTTTCTATTATTAACTTTACCAACTTATTTATTTACAACTTTGATTACCTACCTAATAAATAAAATTATTTACACACATACAAAATTTTACCCTAATTAAATAAACAAAACAAGAAAAGAAAGTCCTGAATATGAATATGAAAAAAAGTTCGAATATTTGGGAGAGCGTCTCAGCGCACAACACAGGTCCATCCAGCAACGCGCCTAAGCGATCACTGTCGCATTGAGTACGAGTAACAGAGAAAGCGTTACTTAGAATTATAGGGCGTAAGTGCAAATCACAAAATTAATTATTTCAATTAAAATAGACGCATTATTGAAAATCTAAAACATGAATTTGTTTTAGTAACATATACGACACAATATTGTACAAAATATCATTTATGTTAGTGAATGCATATCTGAGAAAAATAAGATTTCATGCATTTTTAGATGCTACTTTGCAATTAAATTCTATCGAGAGAAGATTGTGTAATTATGTTTTGAAAACATGAATCATGTCAGAAATATGATCAATTTTACCTATAACTTTTTTTATAATGATACGAGCTATATGCTTTACAAAAAATGATAATCTTTCAACGCAATTGGCTGCTGTCAGCCTCTTAAACAGCCTTTTTATTAGATAATTGGTAAACAGTCTTTTCCCTGAAATTATAATTCTAATTATTTGAGATAATATTGCAGTTACTCATTCTTCTTTATTGTTAATCTTTAACATTTAGAACTGTTCCTATCCTAATTCTAAACAAGTTAAAGAAAAATCTCTTCAATGACGCGGCGCGGGGGAGACGCCTCAAGCGCCCGCGCGCCTTGGCCCCCGGTATTCGAACTCGCGCGGTTAATCACGCTGGCGCCAAAATCAATGTTTTAACCAACGTCTTAATAGTCCAATCCATACAAAATTTCGATTGTATTAATGTGTATACTATACTTATTCCGTTACAAATAAACTGTTTGATGTACTAGAACTTTACTTTTGTTATAGCTGAAACGACAGTTCAAATCAAATATAGATTAAGAAAAATAGATTTAACCATTATCTGTAAATGTTTACTGTTGAAACCATAAATAGTTCATGCGACCGGTATACCATAATCCAAGCTAAATGGTTGAAGTGACAACATCTAGCATTTCAAGTACCAAGCTTAATGTATGAACCGACACTGGACATTTTGACAAAGAGGCTAGTTGTATTAAGCGACAATGGATAAGAATTTAACTAAGAGGCTAATTGCATGAAGCGACATTTCTATATATTTACAAGGTCAGGCTAAATGCTTGAACGTACACTGCCTGTAAATTGTTGCTCCAGGAAAAAAGGTTTAAACGACTATGTAGTATTTGGTAGTGAGCTTAAGTACACAAGTCTTAAAGACAATATTTTGTGTCGGTCCATACATTGCAGTGCAAAATAGGCCAAAAAAATGCGGTTGTATTAAGCGACATTTTTATGCTCCGATCGTCACCTAACTGTGCTCAAACGACGCAGAAAAATTCGCTGATTCCAAATATATATAAAAGTCTAATATCAAAAAAATGGCGGTTAATTCAAATAGCCCGGAACCCGTCGAAATAATATAGACTTGTCAATACATAAATACTCGGAGGGTAGTACAAGACACCGTGCTGCCGTATCTGAACAGGTGCAAACAGTAGTCCTTGAAGTAAAATAGTTATCGTAATATGCCTCTCATTCTGCCTGTCAGTTCACTTATTGAGGACTCATGAGTGGCCCTAGTCCTCCTCTTCATTTATCATCAGATACGGTTGAAGTCAGTAAACCTGTGTTCGACGCTTAGTCGATAGAAATAAAAGGCCTAAGTTAAAGAGAGCACTGATTCTCTGATTGATCAATAAGCCCATAGTTTGGTAAGTTTACTTCTTAACTCTGCATCTCAATATTACAAAGAGAATGCACTCTCTTCATGTGTCTTGTCAAATCTTTCTTCAAACCGTACCTTTTCCCGCAAACTCTGCAACACTCAGACCTCTCTTCGTGGTTCCGTTTAAAATGCTCCAAACGATGGCCCGAAGTAACAAACCTTTTGTCACATGAACTACATTCAAACAACTTTTCTTCTAAATGCAATTTCAAATGTATTAACAATGTCTTCTTACTAACAAAGTTCTCGCCACACACTTCGCACATCTCATTCGTTAAGTTGCTATGTGTAACTTCATGTTGTGTCAAGTTGCTCTTCTTATAAAAACCTTTAAAGCAAACTCCACAAACATACGGTCTTACAGACAAATGTGTTTTATTTATATGAGCTTCCAGAGTCTTTTTATTAACACTCTTATAGTTACAATGGTGGCATTTATAATAGGTTTTGTTACGTAACCGTATATATGGCTTCTCATGTTTTTTAACGTGTAACCTGAAGTGAGAATGGCTTTTAAGGTACTTAAAGCAATATGGACATTGCTTCTCTCTATGACAATTCAAATGTGCTCTTAATGATATTGATGACTTAAATGTTTTCCCACAGACCTCACATATCGCTGCTTCATTTACGTTTTTATGTATTACATAATCCTGTTCTTTAAGTGACAGCTCTTTATCCTCGTTTTTAGATAGATTTTTATGTCTCATATAGGGTTCAGTACAATTCTTTGGATCACTCACTTTCTTTGAAGTAGATTTCAATAAAACATCTTCATATTTCGGTAAATATAACTGAATTTTTTTATTTAAATTATTTTTCGTATAACAGTCCGTTTTTTTATAAAGTTGAGCATGGAGTATGTCAATAATCTTACCCATTACAAATTTTTTAAGTTTATTTTTTTGTAAAGTAGCATACATATTTATAATTAGATCCATACAGTTGTCACATGCCTGCGTTGAAATCATTTCCTGAAAAATAAATAAAAATCATGTTTAACGGCCACCGTTAGATATATGCACTATAAATTTTCAATTTAATACCACCCAAAGATAGATAAAGCATTTATTTATACCACAGCATTTACACTCACACATACACAAAAATATTATAATTGTTATAAGAGACAGAAAATACAAAGAGAGTGTTTGCCACAGTAGCACAAACGGGTCATAACTGAGTGTAACATTTCATTCAAAACACTGGTTTTCAGTTTGATTTATAAAGAACGAAAGAAAGGCCGCCTAATTTGTAGTTTCTATAAGATATTTAAATGTACCTTCCTTATTTAAACAATAAAGCGTAATTTGATTTGATTTGAAAGTTTTTATTTGACACCATTATTACTTAGTTGACACAACATGAAGTGGTGGTGCCAGAAAGGTATCCACTTAGCATAATGTCGCAACATTGATCTCCCTAGAGCCCAGTGACGCAACGCTGGTATTCTGTAGACACCGGACTACGGAGACTGGAGAGTACACCACACAATACATATACCTACAAATATACACCCCTAAAATTTCAAGTGCTCGCAGTAATTGACCAATGAAGTGGTACAATGGCATTTCAATGGATTTACGAAGGACAATTTGTTATAAGCATGTCAAGAAAAAGGAACTTAACCCTATTCACTACTCACTTATAATGAGAGACGCAATGCAAAATACAAGAAATAAGTATAAGTAAATTAGATGGCAACCACAATGTTATTTTTTGCATGTGTCTCGACTGTATAATATTTGTACCTGATTGTTTGCGTCATGAGATGGGTTTAAATAAATTTTTCTTTCTTTCTAAATAAGAATTTAAATCATATTTATTTATTTTTTAAACAGAAAAGGATAAAATATGTTTACTTACATGTTCTGGAAACAAATCCTTCACCATTTCTGACAAACTTAGTGTAGTTTCTGAATATTTATTAACGACTGCAATTTTTTCATGGACACTAATTGTGCTACTCTTCTGTGTGAAACACAGAAAACAAGTTGTTTCATTATATTTAGGATGTATGATAAATTTAAGCAAATCTATGAACATAATTGTCTTGATTTATTTCTGTGGTGGGATACAATGGAAAGATCTTGTTACTAAACTTTTTCTTCTGTTCAATAACATCTGTGCTCAGAGGAGTATATAGGTCTTGTGTTTTACAAAATCAGTCACAGTCTACATTCAGTAATAACGATCAGAAAAAAAATATGGTAATAAACATCTTGTTGCTAGAAGCCCGAGCTCCTTTTCCTCATGCTTGAGCTCTTGATACGGCAGCGCGGGCTACCATTGAAATCGTGAGCGTCTTCCAAAAATTTCCTGTACTTTACTCCGATGTCTTTCCTTTCGTCCTATATTAAAAATTATACAGGTCACCAGCATTCGCCAAAAATCGCAAACGCAATATTACTACTCTTTGAAAAGACAGCCAACAGAAAACGTAGTGATTACATACACTTTGGCCAACAGCAGCCGGCTGGTTTTTGACGTGGCATGACAATGACATATGGCCATGGACTTATTATATGCGTTGAACCGTTATTCGAGACCTATAGAGTGAGACAGCACTACTTCCGCTTCCTAACAGCCCCATTAGTTCCCCTCCACGCCTACTCCCGGCGGCCTTCGTAAGCGGTAGAGGGGATAGTCTTGCTTGCCACCAGCGCAGTTTTGACTCGTCACATTGGCATCGACTTTCGTCGAATAAACACCCCTAAGGTTAACAACGTTGTTGTTCGTAATTTAATATTGTTCGTATTTATATATAATCAAGTGCTCTGCGGAAGAGCCTTATTTCTATAAGTGCCTGTGCTCTGCGGAAGAGTTATTTTCGGCAACGCTCTGCGGAAGAGCGTCATGGATAAAACACCTGAGCAGGTGTCAAAATCCAAGGAGCGCGAGGGTCGCCAGATGCCCGGAAAGCGCAGCGACCGCGTGAGGTCTAGAGAGCGTGAGTGTCGCCGGACGCGCTCGAATAGCTCTAATACTAGCTCCAGCAGGTCGTCATCATCTTCGTCATCGTCATCATCTAGCTCCGCGGATTCCCGGCGGCATAGAAAACCTTCGCAGCGAGGGAAAAGGCAACGGCGCCCTTTGGGCATCGAGCAACTTGAGGGTCTAACAAATCAAGTGAGTGAAGTGTTAGATTATTTAAAAGATCAGAATGTTTCAAATATAAGGCACAGACAGGGCTCAGAATCAGACCTTGATTTAGTGTCATTACATCCTTCACAGAATCTGCAGAGTTCGCTTCTTTCTAATCAACCGATTTTGAACAAACCTAAACAATTAAAAACTTTAGATTGTAATTTTAACACTAATCTAAAAGAAGCGTCCGTTGAAAACACTTCGCAATCTACCCTCACTATATTGTCTAAGTTACATCATTTTGATAACAGCGATTGGGACAGAGTCCGTTATATAGATACAGAGAAAAAGTATCTCGCAAAACCCGGTTTTTACGACTTAGATGTTAACACCGAATTGCGATTTTATGATCCAAATTCTACTTGGCTCAAGTCCCTCGATCGTTCGCTCGGCGCTATGACTCATGCTCTTATCCAACAAAATGAAGTTTTTAAATGCAACTTGCAGCATTTGGTGGAATGGTCGCACAAATCTGATTGTATTTTGACTGCAGACACATTATTTGATAAGCTTAGTGAATTATTTTCTGAAAAATCACAGTATATTAGGTTGTCCGAAGATTTATTGCAGCTTGTTTGTGGTCGGCGAGCCGACACAATCCAAAAACGCCGCGACAGCATTTTGTCTGGCGTTAAAGATCGTTATATAAGAGAGGATTTGCGGAAAATTCCTCCCACTAATACCAGCTTGTTTAATTCTGAATCCATGAGCACTTTTCTAACGAAGGCGGGCGGAACGAACAAGATATTTTGTCACAACAAGCGCTCAGCGGATGAGCCCATAACATCTATGCGAAATAGACACAACCTCTCCCGCGCAAAGAGACCGCAGAGGTCCATGCGCGAACATGATTATGATGAGATCGATAACCTTCCCGGTCCATCCACTACCAAGGACTCTAATAAAGGTCGGAGATTCAACCAGCACAATAACAAAGCCAATACGAAACGGGATATTAAGAAGGGTGGCCAGTCTACCCGCAAAGTTGGCTTTAATCGCTTTCGAAAGTGACAATCAACCAAGCTCGTTTTATGGCGGTTGTTTAATAAATTACGTAGATGTTTGGAAAAAATTAAAGGCACCCGATCAAGTTATAAAAATTATTTCCGGATATCGCCTTCCTTTTTATCAAGTACCGCCACTTGTCAATATGAATTTATTAAAAAAATATCAGACGCCGACGAGCTCAGCCATGTCAAAACAAATTGTAGAATTGAAAAAACAAAAGATACTTGTACCCGCACCGCCAACACCGAGTTTTGTCTGTCCAATGTTTCTAGTGAAAAAATCGGATGCCAGCGATCGTCCGATATTCAATCTGAGAAATTTGAATATTTATCTGACTCAATTCAAATTCAGGCTGATAAATGTACATCGTGTACCAGATTTTTTGCAAAAGGGAGACTGGGTCATCAAAATCGATTTGACACAGGCTTATTTTCATGTTCCTGTGGCTCGGTCACACCAGCCATTTCTCAGAGTTCTGTACAGCGCAGATCAGTCGACCGAACCAGAGCTGTTACAAATAACGAGCTTACCCTTCGGGCTGTCCTCTGCACCCGTAACATTCGCAACAGTCACCAACTGGGTCGCGCAATTGTTGCGCAACAAAGGCATGAGGTTGATTCTGTACCTAGACGATTATTTAATCGTACACCAGGAGAGAGCGACTCTGATAGACCAAGCTGCGGAAGCTGTTCAGGTTCTGTCTTCACTGGGTTGGACTATAAATTACAAAAAGTCCGTCCTGACCCCTACTCAAGTTATCGAATATCTGGGCGTTACATGGGACCTCAGACGAAATTTGAAATTACTACCAAGGGAAAAACGGCACAAGCTCGCAACAAAGATGGACCACATTTTGAACAAGGGCGAGTGGAGCCTAAGGGATGCTCAGAGCGTACTAGGCATGCTGAATTTTGCATCGTTCATCATCCTAAGAGGCCGGCTTCATTGCCGCCCTTTACAGATGGCCTGCGCCCTTCTGCCAAGAGACCAGCCTTATGCTCAGCGCGCTCTCGCTCCTATAGCTCGGAAGGAGTTCAATTGGTGGCTGACAATGCTCACGGGGACCACGCCTATACATTGGCAACCAACCACCCACTTTTTGACGACAGACGCGTCCGGCACAGGCTGGGGCGCAGTGGTAGATGGCATTCAGTCATGCGACAGCCCCTGGCTACCCGATCAGGCAGCTTGGCACAGCAATTTGAAAGAAATGTGGGCCATAATCCAGTCAATTCTGAAACACCGACATTTATTTCAAAGGTCGACTGTATTAGTACAGTCCGACAACAAGAGCGTAGTGAGCTACATACGAAACGAAGGCGGTTTACGCTCAAGAGGTCTTTATCAGATGACTTACATACTATTTCAATTATTAGACGAGAACGACATTCATGTAGTGCCACATTATATACCAGGCCAATACAATGTAGAAGCGGATATTCTATCAAGGCAAAAGATCCAAACAGAATGGCATCTAACTCAAATGGCTTGCCAAGAGATATTCAGCCGCTTCGGCAAACCACAGATCGATCTATTTGCGTCTCAGAGGGCTCACGTTCTGCCTCGATACGTTACACGGGATTGCAACGACCTGAAAGCAGAATATCACGACGCATTCAGCAAGACCTGGTGTTACAGAATGGCATGGATATTTCCACCGCCACACTTAGTACCTCGTGTCCTGGCACACCTCAACACGGCCAAGGGCCTGTATCTTATCATCGCTCCCCGATGGCACAAGGTTTTCTGGCGCCCAGATCTAAAGAACAGGGCAATAGCCGCCCCCTGGACAATAACGAACCTGAGGCACAAGTTAGTGAATACACAGACTCGTCTACCACCAGCATATGTGGATCAAATGTGCCTAGAAGTATGGTTGGTGAAGGGTGGGACCATTTGTTAAGTAACTGGTCACCAGCGGAAATACAGTTGCTAGATTCGAGCTGGAGGCCTTCAACGAAGAAAGTGTACTCGTCAATATGGTCTAGGTGGCAAAAGTGGTGCAGTGCTAATACAATAAATAGCTTAAGCCCGACGGGGGCACAATTAGCCAAGTATCTGGCTCATCTTCACTTAAAGGAAGGTCTGTCAAATAAAACTATTCTGGTCTATAAATCTGCTGTATCGACTCTGACTAACCCGGACTCGAACTCTCTTACCGAGAATCCAGTGGTGAAACGTATTCTCAAGTCTATATCCGTCGCTGACGCTCGCACGCGGCCTAGAAAGGCTTCGATGATATGGGACCCAAGATTTGTGGTAGACTGGTTAGCGTCTCACGTACCGACTAACCTTACGCTGTACGAGGTGTCCCGCCGGACCGCTTTGATACTTCTACTCGCTTCGAGTCGACGCGTGCACGATCTCACTCTTCTACATATAGATAATAATCATTTCGAAGACTCGAACGATTCTATAATCCTACATCCTGTATTCGGCTCCAAGACCGACAACTATGTACATAGGCAGTCCTCATGGAGACTGGTCAAAGCTCAAAGCGACGAGTTATGTCCAGTATTTTGGATAAGAAAACTTATAGAGGTGTCGTCGTCGCGGAGAGAGAACACTAATCTGACAGAGTTATGGATATCGACGCGAGGCAGCGCCCGCGCCGCGTCGCGTACGATGCTGAGTGGCTGGGTGAAGTCGCTGCTGCGCGCGGCGGGCGTGGAGGCCAGCGCGGGCAGCACGCGCAGCGCCGTCGCGTCCCTTAACTGGCTCGATAACTGCTCCATCGATGAAGTCATGACTAAGGGCAACTGGCGTACGCCAAACACTTTTGCTAAATTTTATTCTGCCGAGATTCGTAATCAGGCAAATAACCACAATAAAAATCTTTCCCGAACTTTTCATACTACGTAACTTGATTATAATACCACTCACTAATTTGGGTACCTAAATGAATCATAGATTGTTATGATTACTTTATTTTCTATAATATACCTACTAGAAATCTTTATTTTGGGTGATTTGATTATGATTGATACTTAATAAAACTTTCAGTTTTTTGTTACTTACCTTGTGTATTTTCATTTTTCACACATTGGCATACTCTATGTTACCACTAGGTAACATGTTGGTTAACATGATGTTTAACTATAAACATTGAATACAACATAACTTGCTTTGCCACCAGGCGATAACAAACACATCTCACTCTATAGGTCTCGAATAACGGTTCAACGCATATAATATAATGTTTTACCTGAAATTAAAACAATTATTATATGCAGAAACCTTATTCGAGACCTATATTTTAATTGCTGCCTGTTGACTTAACTTCACAGACTTTCAGTGAGATGCAATGTGACGAGTCAAAACTGCGCTGGTGGCAAGCAAGACTATCCCCTCTACCGCTTACGAAGGCCGCCGGGAGTAGGCGTGGAGGGGAACTAATGGGGCTGTTAGGAAGCGGAAGTAGTGCTGTCTCACTCTATAGGTCTCGAATAAGGTTTCTGCATATAATAATTGTTTTAATTTCAGGTAAAACATTATATTATATAAACAGGACTGAGTACTCGCCGCTGAAAAACGAGCCGAGCAGGATGTGTAACGTAGAGGCCGTTTGTCTCTGTCTAACAGGGTGACCACAATATATTTGTTACTTGGGACAAATGTTGTAATAAAATATTTGTCAAAAAACTTTGGCGTTTTGACATTAGCTGGCGTGAGCCATTTATTTCGCATTTCTTCATTTTTTGGGAAACTGCAATAATAGTACAACAGTCAGGACCCTAATCAATCACACATATTTCACATATTTCGACTCATTTCAAGAATTCATGGGCATCCTACTTCTTTGATTTACAAAAATATTATTTTTAGCTTACCTGTGGAAAGATATGTTGCAACCACCATAGGATTCACTTGGGCAAGTATAAACGCAACACTTTTTCACCATTTTACTCCTTTTACTTGTTATAATATAACAAATACTTTAAAAAACTTTTAATGCAAAGAAAATTCAAAATCACAGCGAACCGCCATGACATGACATGCTTTTCAGGGTTACCATAAAAATAACAAAATCGAAATAAAAATGTATGTTTTCTGTTTGATTTAAGAATATATGAAAAGAAATTAATGCGAATGTTATTTGTTTATTTATAATTGTTAAAATAACATAAAAATATAAGTGTTTCAATGGAATTTTTGAGTAGCCAAAACTGTTGATCATAATCATTTTTTTTGCTGGCAAGATGTAAGAACGAGACACACGGCCTCCGTTATTTCTATCTCTCTCGGCTCGGATTTGCCTTTGTGTATGGTGCATCCAATTTAATACCTTATTGCGTTGACATAGTGATCATTTTCCTAAATGATTCTTTTGATAGTTATCAGTCCTGTTTAAATAATAAGTCCATGCATATGGCAGACAGACAGCAGTGTGACCATTTTCTATTTATGAATCTCGCCATACATTGACTGAAAACTGCTAAAAACACAAACCCTATTGAACATGCCAAGGGAAAAGAAGATATCATGAAAATACTTTGGCGATAGCACTACTCACTACCCGTATCCGTTCTCAAGATTGAGATGACCTTTCAGTACTCAGAGAGATGACCATATATTGACGGTTGAGAATAGTAGTATAATTAGACAAAATTAAAAAATAAAGTCTTCAACATGTTACTTGTTGAAGACTTAACTGTCTTGAGAAGAAGAATATGAAGAAGTTTTCTTGAAATCTACTTCAAAGAAAGACTGTTCCAAAGAATTGTACTATATGATATGACATATAAAAATCTATCTAAATATGAGGATACAGAGCTGTCACTTAAAAAACAGGAAGGAACTTATTGTAAATGGAATCAGCTATAACCCAGGAAAAATACGGTAAAAATTAATTTAGCTTAAAATTGAATAATAAAACCTAAAAGCGCCGTCTAGATTTTTTTAGAAAACCCTATTTTAATTTGTATCATAGGAAATAAAAATGAGAACTAATATTTTGTAACGATAATTTCCCTAAATGTTTTGAATTTATGGAAATACGCATCAATTATCAATCAAAATTAAAGAAACACATTTTTCAACTTTAACTTATTTAGTTACTTAGTACTTGAGTTTCTTACAAATGCTTAATTTTAGCATATTATAGGTTTTTCAAGAAAATCACGGTTATTAGTTTTTCCGAGGTCAAACCTTATTTTCCCTGGGCTATTACTAAAACGTAAAAAAAATAATTTTATTGAAAGGCTCGTATCTCTCAATCAGTGTTATTTTCTATGTTCTACTAAGTATATGAAAAAATATTTTTGTCATTTAGTCGATCTAAATCGTAGCAGATGGGATTACGGTCACCTAATCGTTATCTAAACTGTTCTAACTTCGATTAACATCTTCCGATTTCCTAATGAGATTTCCCACAAATTGAATAGTATAATAAGCGCTGTATAGTGCCACATGATACGGCGCGGCGGCGGCGCCGCTGCGTCGAGAATTTAGGTAGTCGTAGGTACATTGCAGCCCGCAATAGTTTTACCACGTGAGTAATGCACTCAGTGGAATTCAGCTATTTTGACAATGCTAATGAAAAAACTGTACTAAAATAGTGCCAAATAGAGCTCAAAGGGAAAAAAATTGTACCGCTGTAGTTTAAGAGTTATTCGTCATGTCTTGTTGGAATCCTCATCCTCATATGCAGGCTGCTTTACCTATTACTATAATTTGAATACAAGAAAATTGTGCCTAAATAGTGCCACTGCAATATAGAAGTCCCATAAATAGTTCTTCAAAAACAACGAAGTTATTTAGATAACTTTCTGAAAAGAAAATTCTATCTTCCCAAAAAAGTGACCGATCATACTCGCACTATGGAAAAGTATAAATGTAGTGTAATGTCAAACAATAGGTGAAAATGTTATTCAAAGTTACCAGACACAAGATTTTCAATATAAATAGAAAAAACTTTCATAAAAATATATTTGTATAAACTATCATACAATATCAATTATATTGAAAATATCTGTCTTTAACCTTCATCATTAGTAAACTTGATTGACACATCATCAAAAACTTTCCTACGGTCAAAAAATATGTGATAATCTTTCTCTGACAATCCCTCTACTTTAGTATAATCGAAAGGTTTATTCTTATGCTTCCAATGGCATCTTCTAATGTGAATTCTCACTTCTTTCAACAGATGAAACATGCGACTGCAAAGAGGGCAACGAATCGTTTTCCCTTCATGTTTTTTCCTGTGGTCCTTCATCATAGTCACAGTTTTAAATCGGCCACCGCACACATCACAGACATACGGTCTTTCACCATTATGCTGCATCATATGCTTTTTGTAACTATAATAGTTGCGAAGTGTGCTATTACAAACTGTACAAGTGAACCATTTCTCCGCAGTATGCATACTGAGCTTATGCCCCTTCAACTGATATTTACAACTATAAGCGACGTCACAGCCTTCCTCATCACAGAAGTAAGGCTTAACCTTCAAATGGTGTCTGTTCACGTGTGCCTCCAAAGAGCCACTTGAAAATGTTGCATATTCACAATAAGTACATTTGTGGGTTCGAGGCCTATTTGGGTCAACCCATCTTCTTGGCAACGCCGGGTTCTGTTTAAGCTCATGGAATCTCTTATGCGACGATACTGATACTGGTCTTATTAATTTGTTACATAATTTACATGGTATCTGTTTTAAATGTACCTTTTTGTGATAGTACCATAGAATCTTGGTCGGGAATGATTTTCCGCAAGTGTCGCAAAGGTGATTTACTTTAAGTAAGTCATTATCAGATTTCATTTTAGCCCCCAAAACTTTAGAATGAGCTGTATTAGGTTTCCTGTGTTTACGATTGTGTAGTGTTAGCTTCCTTAATTTGTCAAATTCAATGTCACAAATTCTGCATGGATATTTAACATTAGACCCGTGACTTTTTATGTGTCGCAGATATTCGCCTTTCAAATCAAATTTAATATTACATATTGAACACTCCAAAATAGGTGGTCTCCTCAATTTTCGGTTAGAATTATTACACTTTATCTTACAATCTAAGGATTTTCTCCCACTCTTACATTTTCTATCTTCCCTCAGATGTTCTTCGTCATCGGATAATGCCTCTGGAATATCGAGAACAGCATCAGATTGATCTTTGAAACTTTGTTGCTTGTTGTTTTCATGACCTTCTACCGATTCATTATTTTTTAAATTTTGGTTACAATTATCATTTTTGTCTTGGTGACTGCTTACAATGTGATTTTTTAATAAATATTTGGAATAGTATCGCATATGACAAATATTGCATTTATATGGATGATAGTTTAAGTGTTTCTCATTCACATGAGCAATCAAATTCTCCTTTTTGTGACACTCATAATCACAAACCAAGCATTTGATTTTCTTAACCGACCTTACTGTTTGATGCCTATAAGAACTTAGATAATTGTAGTGTATGCATGGCATAATAGTGCAATCAACACATTTGAACCTGCAAGGATGACTTTTTATTTGGTTGTTGTTGTAATAATTTAAGCACATTGTACATTGGTGATTATTACTGTCATCTTCCTGAGCACTTTCATAATGGCCAGCTTGTGTGTGAGCATCTGTAACTGCATCTGGTAACGAAACTCTCTTATTATGATAAGTATGTTCATGTTTTTGCCATTGTTTAAATGTCGTCACAGTTAAATCGCATTCTTCACATCTGAAAGTATTATTTTGGGTATTAAGGGATTGTATACTCTGAACTTTAAGCCTTGTCATGTTATTGTTTGTTGATGATTGCAAAGACATTGCTGCTTTTGTTCTCTTTGCTTCTTCTGTAAATTTAACGTTTTCTTGTTTCGTGTATTTGCTTTTGTCACTTAAATCTAGAGTGAGTTTTGCTCTCATAGTATCCTCATCTAGGTATGTTTCAGCTTTGATATAATATGTGTCGTCCAAGCATTCAAAATCATCAGCTACCTCGTCGTTTTCTATGACCATAACAAATTTCGTATCACTGTAATCGTGGATCGGGTCAGTGCGATTACCTAATTGGAGTGTCTTCGAGTAAAAACTATTCACATAATTGTTTATTACTTTAGCAGTCTCTTTGGTGTTCTTGATAAATATGTAGGACTGTATAGTTTTGTCTAGACATTGAATGCAGATGTTGTTGTTGGATGGAATGTGTTGTACCTAGAATTAGCAAAAATATATTATTATAGCTTTTATTCTGACAATACTATGACAATTATTCACAAAAAAATCAAATCAAAAATATTTTGTAATTTTTTTAAACTACATTCACAAGGTGTTATGGTTAGGGAGAAGAAGCGACAAGAATAACACATCTTTTCAAATGGTTTCCATCTTTACAATAATATTACAATTTATATTACATATTACAAAACAAAAGCAATTAACATGACGACCAACTAACACCAGACCTCCTTATCGCCTAAATAATCATCTGTCCAGTAATAACCCTTTTTACGCAGAGTCTCTTTAATGTGGCGTTTAAATTTCTGCTCTGTTAAACTCAATACATGTTCTGGTATTTTATTGTAAAAGCGTATGCTATATCCCACAAAAGATGTGCTAACCTTGCTAAGTCTAAATTGGGTAATTTCAATTTTATTCTTGTGTCTAATTTTCAAATTGTGATTATTAAAATCTTTACGAAATAGGCATATATTTTTGTGTGCATACATTATACTGCCATATATATATTGGGATGCAACAGTTAAAATACTTATTGCTTTAAACGGATCTCTTAGAGAATCACGGCATCGTAAATTATATATTGCTCCGATTGCTCTTATTTGTAGAACAAATATTGTTTGAATTTTTGCAGCCCTACCCCACAGTAGTATACGATAAGACATAATGCTGTGAAAGTAGCTGAAATAAACGAGCCTCGCTGTTTTAATGTCTAATCTTACAAACAGCATAAGCAGCTGAACTGAGCCTGCTCGCAAGTGGCTCAATATGCGACTTCCCACTGTAGTGTGAAGTCCAAAGTGATGCCAAGAAAAACAGTGTTCTCAACAAAGTCTAATGGTTCACTATTTAACTTTAGGTTGTTTTCCCCCTGCCTTACATTAGGTAAGGAAAACTTAATACACTTGGTTTTCTTAGCATTTAGGACTAAATTATTCGCAGTAAACCAGATTGAAACCTGTGAAAGAGTATCGTTTACATCGTCAATATCATTCGACCCTCTTGTTTATTTTGAATATAAACGAAGTGTCATCAGCAAACAACACAATATCAACCAGATTCCGAACTAAAGGCAAGTCATTAATATGCACTAAAAACATAAATGGACCCAGAATTGATCCTTGAGGCACTCCTATTTTCACAAAAGATCCTGAAATTTTTCCAGATTTACTTGAACTTTTTGAACTCTATTTTCTAAATAAGAAATAAATAACACGAGGGCTTTGCCATGCACCCCATAATGTTCTAATTTAAATAAAAGCGTTTTGTGATCCACACAATCGAATGCTTTTGAAAGATCGGGAAACACACCGCTTGCATCGCGCTGCGATCTTCCCAGGCATTTGTTAGTTTTTATTCGTGCAACACCAGCATCCGTTGTCGAGCGACCGTTAGTAAAGCCAAACTGTTTATCATGTAGTAGTCCATTTGTTTTGACCCAGAATAAATTTCTCAAAAATTTTACTAAGTACAGGTAGAATAGATGGAAATGCCCATAAAGATAAATACGCCCTTTTCAATCAGAAGTATCCCTTATACAAAACCATCAATTTTGTTAATAGTATTATTTATAATCTCATTTGTTATAGCTTTGCTTTTTCCATACTACCCCCAGTATTGATGGATGGTGGTTCCAATATTTTAGCTTTAAGAATAAAAGTTTTTGGAGGAGCCCAGCGGGGGCATTTGAAACAGTGAGGCAGCTCTGCTCTGCCTCAGTAGAAATGCATTCATACTTCCATAAATGAAATGAAATTGTGAAATCTGATCCCGACTAATATTATAAATGCCAAAGTTAGTATGTCTTTTTCTTCGTGTCAATGCGTCCATACATATTTGATCTGCCCCAAATTCAGCCACAACAACACCTAAACGGCCAGATGGATTTGGATGAAAATTTGGTAGACAGATTAACATACATAGGCTAAAAATTTTGCTGAACTCTTATTCACGGTCAATAGCTTTTAATTAATAAAAATTACGACTTACATCTTGAAATACTTCAAGCAATATGTCCATCATTGATTCTTCATAAGTATTTCCATCGATTATGATTTCATAATTAGCCTTAGTTGTACATAATTCATTACTATTCTCCAAGCATAATCCACAGAATCGTGCTGAGTATAGAGCCGTTGTAAGTTTTCTAAGAATAGTTTCACGATCACTCAAGATATTGGCTGCACCACCCTCTTTGAATTCATATTGTGTATCATTTACAGTTGGTGCTATAGTGTCATCAAAGTTATTAAACTCACATATGTCCATATTAAATGTTTGTTTACTGAAATCAAATAAAAAAGAATTTTATAAACTACGTCAGTCTTTCCTGAATCCTACAACCTTAGGATCTACAAAAGCAGAGTGCTTTTACTGGTATCATATGTCGTATCGTCACTTTCCATCAGGTGAGATTTGGTCAACAGTGTATCCAGTTGATCCTGAAAAAACAATGCCACTATAAGTGTTACTTTTAGATTAATTCACAACTGACGATGAAACATGCACACACAACACAAACAACAAATATGATGTATTATGTGTGGCCACATTCCGGTCCTCAAGAATTTGATGTTTTTGCCATTAACTTGCTAAGAGAAAGAATTCACAATTTTTTATAAAAAATGTAGACTTTCTTAATCATCTTCTTAATATCTATATTGTACACAAAATTGTTACAGAAATATGCATTGTATATAAAATGTACAAAGGCGAGCTTAACTCCTTGTTGTCACATAGATTTAAAAACCTTTGTGCAGTCACTTTATTTATATTCTCTAACTGAACTACAACCATATTACTGACAAATAGTTTCGCACCCTCATAAATCCTAACCCAAATACCATAATGAAAATTGACAAAGACCTCGTAGATGTAATTTTTCTCGGTACCCCCTTAGCTCCCCCCCATATTGGTTGACACCAATATGAATGAATGAAGGACATTTGACAGATAAATTAATACAGGCAGGTTAGAGACATTTTTATATAGTATAAAAATATAGGGTCGGTGTAGCCTTCGGGCACAGATTAGATAATAGTTACTACGTATTCGGGTAGTATTCACTTCAGGGGGGGTTTGTAGCTTCAGATTTAGAATGTTGTGCAAAATCTGTTCTTAAGTCAGTTGAGTGCCTGTTAGTAGGTTTACATTATAAGTAACTTTATTATTTTGAACATAACTATTTTTGTGATTATATCTAGTATTGTTATTTAACTAAAACTAAATTTAAACTAAAACAAATAACTACATACTATTATCTGTATAATAAAATAATACATAACTATACCTTAATAAAATAAATAGACGAGTCCTTCTTAGTTACTAGATTCAGTATCGGTGCATAGTGATTTCTTTGGTATCAGAGGTTATCACTACCTTTATCTCCAATAATTGCAGCACATGAATGAACTCTTTTGGGTGTTAGATTTAATGAATTATAACACAAACTTTCCGTTTCCTACCATTTTCAAGGTTCAGTCAGCTCCGCTGCTGCTGATCAGCTGAGATCACTGACCAAGTATTTGCCTTAAACATTGCTGAGATGAGAATCCGAGAGAGATCCGTTTTTGTATACTCTGAGACTTGATTGTCTGTAAGTCGTGTGTGAGAGTGAATCAAAGAAAAGAACAAAGCTCAATATTAACAAACAAAAAAGCTACACTAGTCACTAACAGAGCAACAACTAATTTTTTTTTTTTTTTTTTAGTTTAATTCTCTCCTTTAGGAGAAGGCAAAGGGATCTAGCCCATAACAGCCATGTCTTATTTCTCTTATTTCTTCAGTTTGTAAGTCAGTCCCAGTCAAAACAAGTAATTCGTCGTATACTTGGCGTATACAGAGTCTAGTCACGGTCAAGTCATTCTTCAGTAAAGTGGCAGAATGCTTTACAAAAGATTTTGGCGGCTTCTTGTGGGAACCCGAAAGCTCCGTTACGCACTTTAATTTACACTTCCCTTCACTTGTACACTATCACTAACGTTTGCTGCACAATATTCTGCCATTATTAAGCTTCAAAAGTTAGAATGCACAAATTATAAGACTTATAAAGAAAAATGCTACTTCACTCGCCGAGTTCCCGCCAAAAAGCCGCAACAACTAATTACTAACAGAACAGACTTTTACTTTTTTTTTTTGTTTTATTTTCTCCTCTAGGAGAAGGCAAAGGGATCTAGCCCATAACAGCCATGTCTTATTTATCTTATTTCTTCATTTAGTAAGTCAGTCTCAGTCAAAACAAGTCATTCGTCGTATACTTGGCGTATACAGAGTCTAGTCACGGTCAAGTCATTCTTGAGTAAAATGGCAGAATGCTTTACAAAAGATTTTGGCGGCTTCTTGTGGGAACCCGAAAGCTCCGTTACGCACTTTAATTTACACTTCCCTTCACTTGTACACCATCACTAACGTTTGCTGCACAATATTCTGCCATTATTCCGCTTCAAAAGTCAGAATGCACAAATTATAAGAACTATAAAGAAAAATGCTACTTCACTCGCCGAGTTCCCGCCAAAAAGCCTCCAGACTTTTACTCTAAATCTTTGAAACAAAATAAATAAATATATTTTTTTCGTTTTATTCTCTCCTCTCGGAGAAGGCAAGGGGATCTAGCCCATAACAGCCATGTCTTATTTATCTTATTTCTTCAGTTTGTAAGTCAGTCACAGTCAAAACAAGTAATTCGTCGTATACTTGGCGAATACAGAATCTAGTCACGGTCAAGCCATTCTTCAGTAAAGTGACAGAATGCTTTACAAAAGATTTTGGCGGCTTCTTGTGGGAACCCGAAAGCTCCGTTACGCACTTTTTACACTTCCCTTCACTTGTATGTACACCATCACTAACGTTTGCTGCACAATATTCTGCCATTATTAAGCTTCAAAAGTCAGAATGCACAAATTATAAGAACTATAAAGAAAAATGCTACTTCACTCGCCGAGTTCCCGCCAAAAAGCCTCCAGACTTTTACTCTAAATCTTTAACGAAACAAAATAAATAAATATATTTTTTTCGTTTTATTCTCTCCTCTCGGAGAAGGCAAGGGGATCTAGCCCATAACAGCCATGTCTTATTTATCTTATTTCTTCAGTTTGTAAGTCAGTCTCAGTCAAAACAAGTCATTCGTCGTATACTTGGCGTATACAGAGTCTAGTCACGGTCAAGTCATTCTTGAGTAAAGTGGCAGAATGCTTTACAAAAGATTTTGGCGGCTTCTTGTGGGAACCCGAAAGCTCCGTTCGTTACGCACTTTAATTTACACTTCCCTTCACTTGTACACCATCACTAACGTTTGCTGCACAATATTCTGCCATTATTAAGCTTCAAAAGTTAGAATACACAAATTATAAGAATTATAAAGAAAAATGCTACTTGACTCGCCGAGTTCCCGCCAAAAAGCGCACGTCACAGACTTTTTTTTTTCGTTTTATTCTCTTCCCACAAGAAGCCGCCAAAATCTTTTGTAAAGCATTCTGCCACTTTACTGAAGAATGTCTTGACCGTGACTAGACTCTGTATATGCCAAGTATACGACGAATTACTTGTTTTGACTGAGACTGACTTATAAACTGAAGAAATAAGAGATATAAGACATGGCTGTATGAGCTTAGATCCCTTTGCCTTCTCCGAGAGGAGAAAATAAAACGAAAAAAAAATCTGCTCGATTGGGACATATTTTTAGATAAAAGCATAAAGTACATAATACACGGGGAAATAAAAAGTAATATGCTGTGTCACCTTCAATGATATTTTTAAATATACCATTATAAACATACCATTTCCGTAATATCATTGGTCAGTGGTCACCCTCATAGCCCTCATGACATTGACAAAATTCAAAGAGTTGCCAAAACCAAGAAATTTGTGAAAATCAGCTGAACTGTAAACATTATCTGAGTAATCTGTGACTAAATATTTATTGTTGTGTGTACGTATCATTCAAGAAAATTGATTTTCTTTAGCAAATCAACTAGGTACTACTAGGATTTTTCCAGGACGTGCCACTGAACCCGATCTTTGGTTCTCCGTTTCCAGTTGCTGCTAGCCACCTTGCTTAGATCGGCACATCTAAAATAGCAGTTGAGCGTCCCATACTATTTTTGCCGAGACGTGGTCTTCACTACAGAACTCGTTTTCCCCAATGGCCATTAGTCTTATAACTGATGTGGCCAGCCCATTGCCACTGAAGCATACGTAACTAAATTAATCTCGAAAAAGGTAAGAAAGGAGAGATACACACCTACCTATTCGTAAAGTATTACAAATGTAACATAAAAAAGACAGTTTAAGGCACAGACCTAGAAAGGACAAAAACTTTTGTCCAATTATTATTAGGTTTAGATTTAATAGGCAAGCAGCAGATACCCTTTTGCAGGTTGCCTGGAAGGGATCGCCTTTAAGAAAGAAAGAAAAGTATTTATATGAATTTCTGTTATCAGAGTATTTTATACATAAGTGTACAATATACTAAAACCAAAAAGGTCTCCACCCTTTAGTGACAAGGTCACCAAATTGTACATTCTATTCTTACCACTTTTCTGAAACTGTATTTTCTTTCTTGTTGTGCAATAAAGTGTATTTGTATTGTACCCTTTATCTAAACTATTGTTAAAAACAGAGAAAAAGGCACAAGTTTGATTTAATAGTCCTCATGATATTAGCATTTGTTCTTTTTAAACCATGTGTCAAGTCTATTTTTAAAACTGTTTATGGAATTTTTTTCAACACTGACCCAAAGGTCTGTGCTTAAGTAATTAGTATAATAGTATGTAGAAAAATTGTTTTGTATGCCAATGTGCGGATCACAGAGCTCTGTCACTTCTTTATGTAACATCACTCTATTCCAGTAAACAACCATTTAATATGGACTTATCGGAGTTTATTAATATTGCTAACAAGACACCTGAAGATAAACAATATAAATCCAATGTGGATGGTGCAACCAATGTCTTGAATGATCCAGAACTTGTATTAAGAAAACTTAAAACGGCTTTGTACTTATCTCAATTCTGTGGATTATGCTTGGAGGGCAATAAAGAATTATGCACAACTAAGGCCAGTTATGAGATAATAATTGATGGAAACACTTATGAAGAATCTATGACGAACATATTGTTTGAAGTATTTCACGATGTAAGTAGTTTTTTTTTAGTAGTTTAGTGATGAGAACCAGACAGAGAGACTGTCATTATAGTCCTCCACATCTACGCATTCGCCTAGACATTCGAAGCGGTTTTGCAATTCGGTCTGAAAGCTCTCGGTATTTTGAAGATGGGTAAGTGCTGGACGGAGCATAGATTTCATCAATCGAAACCGTTCGCAGTCTATGTTAAGATTCAATGTGCCTCTTACCACGCAGTGATCACTTCCGGTTTTCACCGCGTTAATCACTGAGACATCATTGATTATGCGCCTCGTCGTCAACATTATGAAATCTCCTTCTCCATGAAGCCAGCCAGCATTCGGCCCCGGGAGTTCCGATGGCCCACTCCAAATTGCGCCACTTTCATCTCATCACCGCTTCGTTTGCCCAGTCCCAGGCTATGGAGGTATGCATGGCTCTAGATACATCCTCAAACATAGCCTCTACCTCGTCGTCGGAGTGTGATGAGGTCGGCCCGTATGCCTGTATGACCTTCAGCGAATACCGTTTTTCTTCGCACCCCCTGCCCCGCCGTTACCATGGCCGCTACCATGGTAGCCAGTAATAGCGGCACCGCGCCGGGGACTGGGCGCCGTAGCACATTTGTTCTGTCCATATATTAGGGGGGTAGTTGCCATAATCGCCACGCTTGGCAGGCGGGTTGGCGATCGCAGTCGATCGGAAGTCTTATTACAGGATGCTGTTGCCCATCCTGTATTGACATTCCTTCCGACCTGTGGAAATGGATTGATCGCCATTGTTCGGTTGACTGACTGCACTAGTGGTAGACACGACCACTAGCAGGCGATGGATTCGTCACTTCCCGACGCCAAAAAGAAAAGAAGTACACACATACAATTCATTTATGTCTTTGACTTCTGCTGTTTCACATTTATAGGTTACTGTATGATGAATAATTGAGTGGTAATGTTATAATTCATATTTTTACTAATTCCAGGCTCAACACATTCCAGCCAACAAGAACATTTGCATCCAATGTCTAGACAAAACTATACAGTCTTACATTTTTATTAAAAACACCAAAGAGACTGTTAAAGTAATAAATAACTATGTGAATAGCTTTTACTCAAAAACACTGCAATTGAGTCACCGCATTGACCCAATATATGACTACAGTGATACAAAATTTGTTATAATCGTAGAAAATGACGAAAGAGATGATGATTTTGCGCCAGCAGGACCATATTATAGGGAAGTTGAAACATCAACACAAGACCAACCATATATACATACCAACAATATGACACATTATGTACAAGTCAAAAAGGAAGATATTGAAGTTGAAAAAGAAGAAAATAGAAAATATCCAGCGGTGACTGAATCTCAGGGATCACAAACAAATGTAACAAAGAATAGCATTGCAAAGCTTAGTATTCAGCCAATACAACCTATTGAAACCCAAAATAATGCTTTCAAATGTGAAGAATGCGATTTATATATGAAAACGTTTAAACAATGGAAACAGCATGAACATACTTATCATAAGAAAGGTTCAGAACATTGTAAAATTTGTTTCAAGAGTTTTGGCGACGATAATATACTAACTAGACATTACAAAACACATAACAGACTGAAATGTATAATCTGTCATTCTTTAGTGCAAGATACAGAATTCCAGATGCATTTGAAATTAGAGCATGATGATGAAACATATTCTTGTGAATATTGTGATTTCATTCATTATACAGAGTCTGTAGTAGATGCTCATACAAAAACCAGTCATTATGAGAGTACTCAAGAAGTTGTTGGTGACAATCAATGTACAATGTGCTTAAATTATTACAATGACAACCAAATAAAAAATCATCCATGTAGGTTCAAGTGTGTTGACTGCACCATTATGCCATGCATTCACTACAAATATCTAATTTCTTATAGGTATCAAAAACTAGAGTCTGTTAACAATATCAAATGTTTGGATTGTGATTATGAGTGTCACAAAAAGGAGAATTTCATTGCCCATGTGAATCAGAAACACCTAAACTATCATCCACATAAATGCAATATTTGTGATATGCAATACTATTCCAAAGTATTATTAGAAAGTCATATGATAATCACTCACGAGGAGAAATATGATTGTGTCTATTGTGTACTAAGTTTTAAAAATAAAGAATCATTACAAACTCATGAAATGGTATGCAGTTTACAAGGAAAAAATTTCATAGGTCATTCTCCAGATGCATCCTCCGATGTTCAAGAGACTTTATCCGATAATGCAGATCATCAGAAGGAAGACATGAACTGTAGGAGTGAGAGTAAATCTTCAGATAATAAAGGAAAATTTAATAGCGCTAACCGAACAGTTAGAAGACCACCAACTATGGAGTGTTCAATATGTGATATTAAATTTGCTTCGAAAGTCGAATATCTGCGACACATAAAAAGTCATGGGTCTAATGTTAAATATCCATGCAGAATTTGTAACATTGAATTTGACAGATTAAGGACGTTAACACTACACAATCGTAAACACAGGAAACCTAATAAAGCTGACCGTAAAGTATTGGAGGCCGAAGTGAATTCGGATAATAAAGGCCACCTATGCGACACTTGCGGAAAGTCATTCTTGACACAGATCCAATGGTACAATCACAGAAAGGTGCATTCATCACAGATACAATGTAAATTGTGTAACAAATTACTCAATCCTGCATCAAAATACTCCCACCAGAGATTCCATGAGTATCAACAAAACCCGTCGTTACGTAAACGTGCTAACCCAAATAGGGCTCGACCCCACAAATGTCCGCATTGTGAATATGCAGCTTTTACACGTGGTATGTTGGAAGCACACGTCAACAGATACCATTTGAAGGTGAAACCTTACGTCTGTGAAGTAGAGGGCTGTAATGTCGCCTACAGTTGTAGATATCAATTGAATGAGCACAAGGTCAATATGCATACTGCAGAGAAGTGGTTCACATGTACAGTTTGTAATAAAACACTACGCAACAAATCTGGTTTTAAAAAGCATATGATGCAGCATAACGGTGAAAGCCCGTACGTCTGTGAAAAGTGCGGTGATCGATTTAAAACTCTGAATCTGATGAAAGAACACCGGATGAGACATGAGGGGAAAACAATATCTTGCCCTCTATGCACACACATGTTCTATCAGTATAGAGATTTGAGATTCCACATCAGAAAGTACCATTGGAAGCATAAGGATAAACCTTTTGATCATACTAAATTAAAGGGATTATCGGAGAAAGATTATTACATAATATTTCATGACCGCAGGAAAGTCATTAATGATGTGCCGGGGAACTGTAAAACTAATAATGGTCAATGATGAAAATTTACAATATTTTTGTTATTTTACACAAACTTTTTCTTATTTACCTATAAAATAATCATTAGGTACTTTTTCTTGTTTTATCTTATCAAAAGTCCTGCAGACAAATCAAAATCAAATCAAAACATTTTATTTCATAGGATAAAATTATCACTTGAAAACGTTACTATTAATATTACATTTAAATTTACGGCTCATTCACAAACCTGAGTCTCCAGAGAAGAACGAGCAAGAAACTCTAAGGTTGCTCTTTTAAACAGATATTGGGTTACAATTTGTGATTTGATAATTATGTATATGAATAATAAGACAGCTATGTCCACGCTTGCTTATAATTCAAATAGGTAGTCAGTGATTTTATAATAGCCTTTTGCTAATAATTTCTGTTCTAGGCAAATTTTGAATGTGTACTGGAGCCTTATTATAAAAGCGTATACATTGCCCTTTGAAGGATTTACTTACTTTGTGCAGTCGGCTAACATAAACAGATAACTGGTTCTTATTCCTTATATTAACATTGTGCCTATCACTGTTTTTAACGAATAAGGTTATATTTTTATTTGCACATAACAAATTCTCATAAATGTATTGAGAAGTCATTGTTAAGATATTAATTTCCTTAAATTTATCTCTAAGAGACACTCTAGGTCCTAATTTATAAATGGCACGAATAGCACGCTTCTGCAAAACAAAAATTATATACATATATGTCAGCAGCGTTTCCCCACAACAATATGCCATATGACAATTGGTAAAGCCTCGTAGTTTGGCTACAGAACCCTAAAAACTGAAGATATGTTAATACATACGTATCAGTTGATTGTGACACTCAATGGCAACAAGATAGTTCAAGGTCATGCAATGAGTTATCGCGGCCGATGCTCGGCGTTTGACTACGAGATTGAATCAGGAATGAAGAAGTCCGTAAGAGAATGAAAGTCACTGACATGGTCCAGCAGATTAGTAAGTTGAAGTGGCAGTGGGCAGGGCACATAGCTGAATAACTGATGAGCGGGGCGGCAGTAACGTTTTCGAGTAGAGACCACGTACCGGCAAGCGTAACGTAGACGTCGATCCACAAGGTGGACAATCTATTGAAGGTTGCGGACTAGAATCTATGGGAGAGGTCTAGATTAATCAGTGGACATTCTATGGCCGATTTGGTGATGATATATGACCAATACGATATTTAGTATTCGGTGATACGAGCTGTTCTACAGCTGAGACGGTCGGAAATTCAAAACAGCAAAATATAGGTTTTGTTCTATTAATGTTTTAGGAGTCCACTGAGGAGTTAGCAGCTGATGCTTATTATAACACAAATATTTTTAATGCTTAGCATGGGCATCAGCTGGGAACATACTTTTAGAAATTCTAATGAATATTACAAAATTTTACCAGTTGTAAATCTAAGGTTGTAAATCACTTATTCCACTAAACCAATAATTATTCTTATTCTATTCTTAATTATTCTTATAGATGTATCTACCCTCAATATAACAATTTTGGTGCATTTGGAGTTGGAACACTTGGTCGGACCAACCAAGTTGGTCCTTGAACACTCTCCCACACGAGTCGTACCAGTGTCACTTTATGAACTAAGGCCTGTATTGATAAACCATTCTCAAGATTGAGTACAGTCTTGTGACCGGTCTCAAGTAAACGTGTTGATTAATAAACCTAACTTGAAAACCTGAAAAGCACGTGCATACTCAAGCAGTACCTACTTACCTACTTGAGAGGTGCGCGTTAAACGAAAGTCAAGACTGTCATTCATTCGCCACTCAGACGAATACTTGAGAAGTGATCTCAGTTAAGTAGACCTCAAGAGTGGTTTATAAATTAGCACGGAGCTTTAGATAGCGTCAGCTGCTTAAGACTCATCTCGGTTGATACAGCCTCAAGACTTGTATTGAGATTGAGTGACGAGATAACACAGGTTACACAAGCGCCGATTCAGGAAGGTTTATCGCGAGACGGGTGTCGGGATATCGACAGCGTATCCACGAACAAATGTCTGTTTTGTTCGTAGCTTTGCAATATCAAATCTCTAAGACACACGTACACTTCTGTGATTTTTTAATACTTCTTTATTAAAAAGTTATTCACCTATTTTGAAAATAATTTATAATTATTCGTCCCGATAATAATTAGCAAAATTTCACACATGGAAAATTAAGAACTGGGAACTAATCACCGACTACATTAAGCTGATGGCCTAGTAGCCCATGCTTCATAAAAAAAAAATATGCATAAACCAAAGAGTAGAATAATACAACCGGAAAAGAGGGCCGTCTCTACTGTCAAAATGGACATAGACTCGATCGGCCCTCTGGTATAAGGCGGGTGGTACTAATTGTGCTACGCATACTTAGTATGCATACATATATAGTATTCTATAGTGAAAAATAAAACCTCGATTCTCACAAATGACTCAGTTTGCAAACATCTCCAAATATTTTCTTACAAGCGTAAATAAATGGATATTTAAAAAGGTTTGCAAACTAAATCAATTGTGAGTAAATCTAAGAATAGCAGTTATCAAAGATCTAAGGATGTATATGATTAAAACAAGTTTTATAATTTCCGAATTTTTATTTTTTAATAACAATAAAGTTGCAGCTTCTCTTCTCTTTAACTCAATAGACGCCGCCATGGTTCATTGGTACAAATTTCTCTTATCCATCATTATATCATCATCAAATAATGATGTCTACATTTTCAGTAATCCTCTGCTCTGGAGATCACTTTTTGTAATGTTCCTATGCTTTCTATACAAATCTATGATTCCGAATTTTATTTTCTCGCGTGAAATGATAATCACAAATCTTTTGTTCTTTTAATTTGGCCGACCGATTGGTGTAGTGGATAGATATCAGTGAAACCAACGGTTGCGGGTTCGAATCCCGCGAGGGGTAAATGTTTGTGTGATGAATACGAACATTTGTTCTCGAGTCTTGGATGTTAATATAAATATTTATGTATGTTTATCCCTTATCTAGTATCCATAGCACAAGCTTTGCTTAATTTGGGACTAGATGATTGGTGTAAGTGTCCGAAATATTTATTTATTATTTATTAATTTATTTCCAGCTAAAGAAATCCACTTGGCAAACTTTTCGGGGAACCTTTTCGGATGAGGAAATCGATGCATGTATGCACCTGTGAAGTAAATGACATTCCATGAAACAAAATATATACACATGTATTTAGCAGAACACAAACTTCAACTTATTTATCAACGGATTTACCTAATTCACTGCATCCAAAAATGCAATAGCATTTTCTCTTCATAGAAGACATGTTTTGGCAAATAACAACAAATTAAAAACTTAACAGAACAAACACGAATAACAACAACAACTTACAAAATAATTAACAACAAATATTAACAAGAACAACTGAAAAATAAAACAGACACCAAGTTCAAGTTTACCGGATCGCAAGTTTCGCACGAAAACTAGGTACTTTTTTTTTAATAATGTACAGATTAGGTACTGACTCAACTTACATCGTCCAAAATATTTTGCATTTCGTTTCACGCAGTGATAATAAAACATATTTACGCGTTTTTCTATTAATATTACACGAAAAAAGTTGGCTGTGGAAAATTTGATTGTTACGAAGACATATTTAAATTATTTTAATTTAAGTCCCAATTTTGCAATGATCAATGTAAATTATAAATAAGTCGCTTTGATATTTTGTTTGCGTATAACGGATTTATTTGTTGATTACACCTGACATCGGCTTTTTGGCGGGAACTCGGCGAGTGAAGTAGCATTTTTCTTTATAATTCTTATAATTTGTGCATTCTAACTTTTGAAGCTTAATAATGGCAGAATATTGTGCAGCAAACGTTAGTGATGGTGTACAAGTGAAGGGAAGTGTAAATTTAAGTGCGTAACGGAGCTTTCGGGTTCCCACAAGAAGCCACCAAAATCTTTTGTAAAGCATTCTGCCACTTTACTGAAGAATGACTTGACCGTGACTAGACTCTGTATACGCCAAGTATACAACGAATTACTTGTTTTGACTGAGACTGACTTACAAACTGAAGAAATAAGAGAAATAAGACATGGCTGTTATGGGCTAGATCCCTTTGCCTTCTCCTAGAGGAGAGAATGAAACGAAAAAAAAAAAAAACACCTGACATCTTCCCTGCCATCTGTTAGTTCATAAAAAAATCAAATGCTTCCTAAAAAAGTCGCCCGTAATGATTCGAGATGACGCTACCATCTTTGTAAAAAGGCTAAATTAGACAAGTTTCCTCCCCCTGATGTAAACATAGGTACCTATTAAACAAAGTAATTAATTAATGGTTATGTATTGCTTAGATATTTGTATATTACCTTTAATCAACCAAAGTGTAGAAGGACGGATAGAGACGAGCGAAGTATCCTACTCAACAAAAAAAAGTTTATTACGATACGCATATTCTTTGCTTTACGATGGCTGCGGTGTCGTCGGTAGTGAATTATAGAAAAATTGAACAATGGAAAGGAAATATACTGAATTTATTATTCAACAAGAATATATGCAGTGTCTGCTTGGTAAATGGAGAAGATCTGATGCATTTGGATGAAGTTTATCACGTAGAAAACGAGGATTTTTCCGTTGATTGTTCATTGAGGAATATTTTGGAGTTTACCTTTGGTAACCATGTAAGTCTCATCATAAATGCTCTGGCTACAGGCATCCACCCAATAGTAAGTTTATTGTCAGGCAAACCCAGTACCTACTTACATCTAGTTTTCTCTCGACGTTCGTACAGTTAGTACAGGTTGTTGTGAGGATGCAAAAAACTCCCTCAGAGCATATTGATTAATGATACCCCCTGATGGGTCAGAAAGGCGGCGCAAAGAAACATTTGCTTTTTTGTTTTTATTTTAAAAACAAACAGTTAAAGCATAATACAAGAAACATTGGTAAAATTCTTTGACAAACAGTGTCCACAGATAAAATTTTTCAGGAAACATATTTTCTTGCATTTAATGTTTTCTTTCACTAAAAATCTGTTAGAAGTTGTTGTATAGAAAGAAAGAAAGAAACAAAGAATACATTTATTTATTATATATATACAGGGTGTAACGGTTAAGTGTAGTCATATTTTAAGGGCTTGTTCTACCCATCAATACGAACAACTTTTACTATGGGGGCAACTTCGAAATCGCGAAAAAAAAATCAGCTGTTCCATAGAAAATTTCAATAACCTCCCGATGCAATGTATGAAACAGCTGATTTTTTTTTCGCGATTTCGAAGTTGCCCCCATAGTAAAAGTTGTTCGTATTGATGGGTAGAACAAGCCCTTAAAATATGACTACACTTAACCGTTACACAGTGTATATTTTTTTTTTTGTGTAACTTGGACTCTGGCACCTAATATTTATTTCTTTTCTATTGCTGCTGTATATTCCTTTATCTCTTGTTGGTCGATCATAATCTAGATGACCAATTGCTTTAATATAAAAAGTTTAATTTTTTTTTATAGTCTCACAGTCACTTCTGTTCACCTTTGCCATTTAGTTTATTTTTATTTGTGTTTTTATATTATCTTTAATATGTCTTCCACACAAATTGGTGTTCTGTTATTATATAGATAGATAGATAGATAAAGCGTTTATTTGCATATTACAGAAACACACAAAAATATTTGACGCAACAATAATACCAACTGCTTGGTGTTATTCTTACGAAATGTAGCCTTATTTCACAGTAATAGAAATAAAAATTAAGTATAACTGTTACAACTTATAATAGAGTTGTATGTGTATCTGTACCACAAATGGGCCATCGCTCAGTGTGGATCCTCACCTGTAGCGGTAAGACACTGATTTTCAGCTAGCGCCCTGTGAGAGAAAGTGAAAAATTTTCAATAACAATCATAAGTGTGTATTCTATAAAGATTATGTTGTATGGTGGTGTAATTTGTATGGATCATAATGATACTTGTTTAAAATAATAATTGTCAAAAGTGGGCTTAACATAATTAACTAAATACCCACAACACGAACAAATCAAGATGTCTGTGAGCAGCTACACAGTTTCTCGTCAGGTTACATATCTATAAGGGTAGGTAGGTATTCCTACAAAATACAACCATTAAAGTAACAGTTGAGCTTCCTATCTACTATTTTATATCAAAATAATACTTGAATTGAGTGTTGAATAAGTGCTGGAGAAGAGACAGAAATTGTTCGCTATGATAGATTCCCATTTATAATATTGTAATAAAAATACCCAACGGTTCTAGCACTAATCATTAGAATGGTGCTTTAGCAGTCTGGTTATTCTCGACCTGTTTGGTGTAGTGGTGAAACTCAGACCATTGTACCAAAAGGACATGGGTTGGAATCCCGCAAGGGGCATATGTTTGAATGTACAGACATGTGTACCTGAGTTACGGATGTTTTCATTTACAATAAGTATTTATTTACAAAAAAAATATGTATTTATGTAGTAGGTATATCAACCATCTGGTATCCACAACACAAGCCTATAGTTGCTTAAAGTGGTTCTAGATGGCGCTGTGTGTATGTCCAAGGATATTTATTTCTTATTTATTATTATTATTCTTTTTTCTCAAAAATCGAAACTTCACCTCAACCCAACTAGCCGACTGTGGATTTGTGATTGCATTATATGGATAAAAAAAGTAATTTATTGCTTTCCAGGTGACAGAACTCCTCCCAAGTTCACATTTCTGCCACAAATGTGTTACTGTCATGCTGAAATCTTATTTATTTCTGAAGAAAATTAAATATAATCATCACTTCTTGCAAAAACACTTTGATATTATATCAAAACAGATGAAACACAATTCAGATAATGAAGTTAAACAGAATCACAAGTACTATTTGAGGGTAGATAATGTAGCAAGCCTTAAAGTTCCTGAAACAGTCATTAAAACTGAAAAGTATCAAGAACTTAAATATAGTGCCAGAAAAATAATATACTGCGAAATTAACGATTTCGTTCATTCAGAAATTGACACAAAAGTAAATAGAAATACAAAGTATGAATGTCCGTTTTGTGGATTTCGAACAAACATATTTGAGTTAAGCAAGAAACATTATGTTACACAACACATCAATCAGTCTATGTTTAATTGCATTTCATGTATGTTAAATTTCAAAACATTGAATAATTTGATGGATCATAGAAATTCATTCCATTCGCAGAATCTAGTGTACTGTGTTACATGTAAAATTATTTTACATGGAATTAGTAATACTGAGCATGACAAGACGGACCATTCGAATAATGTATTTGATGTATGTGAGGCAAGTGGAGAGTTAGACACAGTCAATGAAGACCATTTAGTCCATAGAACAAAGGAATCAAATGAGCAAAGTGAATGTGAATATTGTTCCAAAGTGTTCTGCAGTATATCTACTTTAAATATGCACAAAAAGAAATTCCATCACAAACAGCAGGACAGCAAGAACATAATTTATAGATGTACCATGTGTACAGAAGATTTTAAGTATCGGGCAGATTATTTAAAACACATTACAACTCACCCTGTAGACTCTAAACACATTTGTAGAATGTGCAATGAAGGATTTCTATCTAAAAATAATTATTATTCTCATATAAGAAAACACCAAATCAAGTATGACAAAGATTGTCATATTTGCTTCAAAAAATATACAAAACATACTATAAGTCGACACATTAGGAGTCATTTAAGAAATGTAAATGATGCATTGACAGACAGTGAAGCTTTGGAGAAAAATACAATGTGTGATGTATGTGGTGCATTGCTAACAAATGAGAAGTCTTTATTTAAACATAGCGAAAAGCATAAAGAAGAAACTCAGTGTCCCCACTGCAAGAAGCTTGTTAACAACGTCCTTTACTCTAGACATATAAGAACTCACACAAATACAGATCCGAAACTGAAAGCATGCACAGAATGTGATTATACCACCAGATTCTCTATCTGTTTAGAAGGTCATGTAAATAGACATCACTTGAAAACCCGTCCTTACCAATGTGAAATATGCAGCAAGAGATTTTATTCCGATTACACTTTGAAAGGTCATAAATACACGCATACAGACAATAGACCGGAATGCTGTTGTGAAGTTTGTGGTAAAAAATTTATAAGCAAAAGAGCGCTAATGCTACATATGAGGTTGCATACAGGGGAGCGACCGTATCCTTGTGATTTATGCGAATTAAGCTTTTTATCAGCCAGTCGTAGAAGGGAGCACAGGATTAGGAAACATTTTGAGCCAAGTGTTGAATGTGATATATGTATGAAAAAGTTGTATACTCAAAGAGATTTAAGAAGGCATGTAGGGGATTGTCATGGTGGGGAACCGAAGCGTAAGAAACAGAGGAACATTGGTGGTGTATTAAAGGCGGTTTAGTAATCATACATTAATAATACCAACTCCCGCGCTCGCCCATCCGACGACGCTGTAATAAGCCTATCGGCTTAAAAGCAACTGTTCCTGCTTAATAAAAAAACCGTACAAACATATTACCATTTGTAAATAACTAGATAATTTAAGTATGTGATTGATTTCTATTACAAACTATTAGAGCGGTTTAAAATTTTCTGTGTGTTTCAATCAATTCTAATTTAGTTTGTTGTCCATCATTCTGGTTAACTATGTCTCCCATTTCTAAAACATCTGTTTAGGTCTTCATACTCCGTTCTCAGTAAAGAACAAACATTTGCCCTTACTAAACAATTTGATCCTTCTTTTTCAATATTTAGTGAGTTTTACCGCCTCCGTGGCTCAATGCACACAACATTGGGTTTACTATTCGGAGGTCGCAGGTTCGATCCCAAGCGGGGTACATGTTTAAGTACTCGGTTTGGTTGGTGGCAGGGCATTTTAAATGCCCGCCTGGCTAGCTACCACCATCTTATCTAAATCTGCCGCCAAGCAGCAATGTTAATAGCATTGTTGTGTTCCGGTTGTCAGAGATAAGATAGCCAGTCCCCCAAGTGTGTTGGGCTTTCCGGGTCAGTACGCTTCCACCTTCGACCTCATCTTCACTTAACATCAGGTGTGATTCAGGTCAAGTACCTACCCGTTGTGCATAATAAAAAAAAAGTTTTGTTTTCACAATAATATCTGTATTTTATGATAGATTCCTTCTTACAGTTTTCTTGTGTACCTGTATACACAAGAACAAGTGAATATTAAAAAACTGCCGTAAATTCGAAGCCTATTATGTGAGAGTAGCGTGGTTGTTTCCTTTGACTGTGGCGGTACACATATATCTGTCCTTTTCTTACCTACGTCTTTAGCATTTCCTTTCCCTTTCACTCCTGGTAGCCGCTCGCCAGTTATAAATAGAGGAACGCGAGCGCCGCTGCTCACCCTCTCTCCGGTCACGCTGGACGAAGTAGAGTCCCTCATCAAAGGGTTACACCCTAGGAAGGCGCCCGGAGCCGACGGCATTCCCAACGGCTCAAGCTCTTCCCGCAACTCATCCTAACTCTATTGACAGCCGCCTTCAACGCTGCAATCAGAGAACTGCATCTTCCCGCAGGCCTGGAAAGATGCAGACGTGATTGGCATCGAGAAGCCTGGCAAACCGCGTAACGCCCCCTCTAGCTACCGCCCTATCAGTCTCTTATGACACTTGCCAAGCTCTACGTGCGAATCCTACTCAAACGCCTCAGACTTTGTACAGTCTGAGAGGATACTGATAGAGGAGCAGTTTGGATTTCGAGCCAAACACTCGTGTGTCCAACAGGTACACCGTATAACGGAGTACATCCTCAACAAGAGACGTCACACCAAAGGGACGGGGGCGCTTTTCTTCGGCGTGGGGAAAGCGTTCGACAAGGTCTGGCACAACGGGTTCATATACAAGTTATATCAACTCGGTGTTCCGGATCGTCTCGTACTTATCATACGAGACTATTTGACGAACAGGTCCTTTCGTTACCGCGTCGAGGGGATGCATTCCCGGTCCCGCCCTATCCGAGCCGGCGCGCGTCCCGCAGGGCTCCGTTCTCTCCCCACTCTAATATTCGTTATATACTAACGACATCCTGCGTCATCCGTACGTAGAGTTAGCTCTATTTGCGGATGACACGGCATTATATACCTCCGGCGTCAACCGCCCCCTAGTTTCAAAACGCCTCCAATCCGCAGCCACAGCACTGGGCGACTGGTTTCGCAAGTGGAGAATTGAGGTGAATCCCGAGAAAATTGCTTAAGGTTTTACATATTTTTTACTAAAATCCCTGTAAGTGTTACCTCATTTCGCAATAATTAGAAAAATGGTCTCTCAATCCAGATGCTCACTTTTGGTTCGTCGTAGTCGGAAACCTTTTTTGAAGTCTGTTTATCTTAGTACCAATTAGCACTCTATTTTGATCCCCGAAGCAAGTGATTAGAGGTACTATTGAAAATAAAAAGAGTTATTTTTATTATAATTTATTATCATATATTATTTTTGCTTAATAAATAATTTTACACAGTTGTATATTAAAGTCCATTAATACAGTTAGCATGACTAAAATGGGATATTCGAATAACATTATACTAATACGGTGATTTTAAAAATCCAAAATCCCTATCACTAGGTACCTACTCGATGCGGATTTATGTTCTAGAATTCCAAAAAAATTTTCAGGTGTCCATAAAATATTAATTTCAACTTGAGCTCAAGTTGTAACTTAATTTATTGACTCATCAAGGATGGGGCGTAGCAATATCTAAATCGGGCAAACCAAATTGCCCGTAGTCCTCACCGTAACTAATAGAAACTGTGCCCAAAGCCAAAGAGCAAAGTAATAGGTGCATAGGGAATTCAAAGCTTATTAAAAAGGCTATAATTCAGATGGTAGGTATGCAAGGATGGACAACAACGGCTTGGATAAATGACGTTCATAAGTGCATATTGTATTGCCTACATGAATAAATGATTTTCATTTTCATTTTTTTCATTTTCACTTACGTATTTGAACATCTGTACATTTTGACACCTATTTATTTTGAAACTTGTACGTTTTAACACTTGCACTTGCTGTCGCTTTTGCATTTTGGCACTTGGTTATATTTACAGTTACGTATTTAAACGTCTGTAAATTTTGACCCCTATTCATTTCGACACTCGCACTTTATGACCATTAAACAATTCGTCCACTGGACATTTTGTCACGTTGACGACTTAGTCCCGGAATGGTTTTGTTTACCCGTAGTTCTATTAAAGTGTGTCAATTCTCTTTAAAAGGAATATAAATTCAAATAAGTCAGCGTCAATATGATTTATTTTTAATTTTAAACAATTTTCCTGCATGAAGTTTACATACAAAGAGAATTTACACACTTTAATAGAACTACGGGTAAACGAAGTTACCGATAGGACTACGGGCAATTTGATTTGCCAGTGGTCCGATTGATAGAACCACAGGCAAAAACAATTGCCCATGGATCGACCAGTAGAACTCTGCAATCGGACCACGGGCAATAAACGAAAATACCTAAGGACTTAGGTACATTAGATTATATATATAAAAAAAATCAGCAATTAAATAAGTCCAATATAAAACATACCTACACAAATAGGTATTTTTTTTTTTAATATTAGTGGAGATTTTTAGTAATCTAGATCAATCTCCATCGAGCAGTGAAATTGGAACAACAGGCCAGGGATGCGATTTTTGAGCCTACGCAGTTGCAGATTCAAGTTAGAATTAAAAAAATCACGATTCCGTTTTCGAAACCAAACAATCGTAAGTTTGACAGTTGAGTTTGTTGACAGAATTTTGCGTTACATCGCTAATTTGTCGTTTAGCTCGCTATGCGTTCGCTCGTTAGAAGGGGAGAAACGTCTAATGGACGTATCGAGTTATAATAATTTACTTTTAGAGCGCTTATGTAGTACCGAATTAAGCGAGCGAACGCAAGAGAGCTAAGCGGCAAATTTTTAGCGATCGAATGCGAAAGAAAATAACCTTTTGACATTAGTCAAGTTCTTGTAAAAATATTCTTCGAGTAATGGAGAGTATTTGACTGATATGAAATTGCCAATACAGCTTTCCAATAGTTAAGAATGCGTTAGAACGAATTTTATTTTATTTAATAGAAATCAGAGTCGCACGTGGAATTGTTTGCGATCGTATAATTTGGCGTGAAAGTCAAAAATCGCACCCCAAACTCTGTCTGCAAGTCGACATCAATTGATGGAATACCTAGTATTTAAAAAACCAAAAAACTGTATACAGGTTGAATTTGAATTTGTGGGATTCCCATTAACTGGTGACACCACTCATGATTACGAACAACTTTGCTCAAGGAACCATAGTCGAATTCGATAAAAAAAAAAATTAAGATTGGATTCGCGTTTGACCACAATCTCACCTGATGGAAAGTGACGATGTATCTCAACAAAGTAAACCATTTGAAAATGTGTTGGGGTTTCCGGGTCAGTACGCTTCCACCTTCGACCTCATCTTCACTTAACATCAGGTGTGATTGAGGTCAAGTACGAACCCGTTGTGCATAAAAAAAAAACATTTTGTATTTTCATACTAAATGTTTTTTTTTTTAAGCCAACAATATTTGGCTGTATTCGGTTATGGTTTCTAGTGGAAAGTTGTTCGTAAACAGGAATTATACAAATTAAATTTCATTCTGCGTAAGATACTAATTTATTAGTCCCGATATTCGATTGTCTTTATTGGGTTCCGTATCCGTAGGCGAAGCTGTCGCTTATAAAACTTTAGTTGCTTAAACCGTTGAAGCTAGTCTTTATATTGGCACCAAAGGTAAAAAAAAGTATTAAAAATAATATTATTTTTTTTCATTTTAATAAATGTTATGGAATGTGTGAACAGGCATTGCCTACTTTTATAAAAGACAAGTCCCTGAAGCAAATGAAATAAAATATTTTACTAAAAATTTTTATTTTATTACACAAGCAAAGTCACAAGTATTTCATAATCTAATTTATTTACTAAAATGTGTCGAAACAAAAAATGCCGAAAACGGAATACATCCAAACAGGAATGTCGAAACAAGAATATGCCTAAAAGGGAATACGTCCAAAAACAGGAATGTGCCGAAACAAGAATACGTCCAGAAGACGACGAAAAGGCATCAATCGAATGTGTGAGATATCATTGCATATTGACATTCGCCTGTAATCTATTATTATTGTTATTTATTTGAATTATTGTATGGATTTATTATAAAAAGACATCAATTTTGATTATTGCCAAGCAAATTATTAATTTATTTATTTCGTTTGTGTGATGGATCCATCATAGGTAAAAAGTTGAGTCTAGTGCATCACCAGGCAAATTGTAACAATCTATGTATGTTATGACTTGTATTGTATTGTATTGTACGACTTGTATTTGTTTTTGTATGCCATTTGGTAGATCACAGTGATCCAGCAATTTTATATCCTTACCATCATTATTGTACCTGTGTATTACAAAGAAATAAATGAATATGAATATTGTTTAGAGCTTGTCATGTAGACCAAGACTGCCTTTTTTGTTTTAAAAAGTATTAGAAAACAAACGCACGTTCCTTTGATCTGATTGATATTTACTTTTCTGTTGTGCAATAAAGTGTAGGTATTTGTATTGCATTGTATATTTTACATTTGGTACGGAACCCTAAATGTCCGACACGCACTTGACCGGTTTTTTGAATAACGTAAATTTTTAGTCCCGATTCACGGAACCAAAGGTCAAAGTATATTCCAAATAATTTTATTTATAAAAATTATACAATACAAATAGAAAAAAAAATGCAGCTACCTACAGAAATTTAATAATAAATAAATAATAATAACAAAAGACCTTAACCTTTCGGCAACAATTATCGCTGTAGCACTCAAATTGTTGGCGGCTTATCCTCATTGTTATTTGGAATACTTTGGACCTGCACAATCACGTGATCAAATGATCGAGACTAAAAAAATTAGGACCTATAAATAGAGACTAATAAAAAGACTACTACTAGGTACATTCGCTGGAATGCTTTGTGGCAGACGCCATTTTGTATTTTGCAGACGCCAAGTTACATTTTTAAGGCCCGGATTAATAAACCAATCTCAATACAAGTCTTGAGGCTGTATCAACTGAGATGCGTCTTAAGCAGATCTCAAGCTCCGTGCTAATTTATAAACCAATCTTGAGGTCTACTCAGCTGAGATCACTTCTCAAGTATTCGCCTCAGGGGCAAATGTATGATAATCTTGAGTTTCGTTTATTAATACGCGCACCTCTCAAGTGAGTACTGCTTGAGTATGCACGTGCTTTTTAGGTCTCAAGTTAGGGATATTAATCAACACGTTTACTTGAGACCTGTCACAAGACTGTTCTCAATCTTGAGAATGGTTTACGGGCCCAAGTTTCATAAACCCGCTGTCGACTGCACTTGTAGTAGGTACTTATTACATATGTACTTATTTAAACGAATAATAGCATGTCGGAGAACACAATACCATAGGAGTCGCAAAAGAAACAGAAAAGATGCAGTAAAAAAATCACAAAGAATATTGTACTTAATCCTTATTCACATGAATGACAGCACAAACATACATGTATATAATCAAATTCATTTTCTTACAGTTGATGTAATAAATAGTAGATCAAATTCATGTAATACCCTAAAACCTTGTGGTCTACCGTCGATATAAATAGGATTTTATCTAAAAATTAATATTTAGAAAAATGTTATGATAATTATACCGGATGCGGTTTTTTACCGTAAGGAAAAAATAGGGTATATTAGGTAAGTGAAATAGAAGGTGTTAGCATAGGTAGTTTAATTATTTTTTTCAAAAACGCCCGCTGCGGCCGGAGCTTATATGCGACTGGCGTGAATGGTAAGGCTCCTATCATTCAAAATTTATTTGGAACACATATTCTCCGAGTTTTCTTTATTTAATTTTGGAACAGACTACAAACGCGACCGTTGACTGCACCTCAATCACACTTGATGTTAAGGAAGTGAGGTGGAAGCGTACTGACCCGGAATACCTTCAAGACTTACTGCCGATTCATTAGATGTGGGCAACTATAATAAAACAACTTTAACTTGGCTATCATTAAAGGGTGTACAAGTGAAGGGAAGTGTAAATTAAAGTGTGTAACGGAGCTTTCGGGTTCCCACAAGAAGCCGCCAAAATCTTTGTTTATGGCGAGTAGAGGGCGTGTTCGGGACTGTTCCCGTGTTTTAGTTATTGCATATTCTGCGCGGTTTCGGACGCTCGAAAAATGTTTAGGATACAACATGTGTATCCGACTCAAATGACAAAATTAACGCTTTATTCCCTGATGGTTTTGAAAAAGAAAATTATCTTTATCTTCTATCTAATATGCCCTATTTTTTTCAGTACGGCAACTTATCCAGTATGTGATAGCACGTGTTTCGCGCTCCGAATAGCATGCGCATTAATTTTTATAGTCTATTTAGACGTAAACAATATCGCTGTCGCACTCAGTAGCGATACCGAATCGGTACGCGATATCGCTGTTACGCTCGGTTGAATTATTAGTCACTTATATGCCGTCCATTATTAGATCCTGCCTAACAACGACCTTGACCGAATTGCTTTCGCGTTCGCAATAAAATTATCTTTATTCTGACTTTATATTTCAATGAGAAATCAGATGAGTGTAAATTTCTCCGATTGAGTGACCCGTTTGGGCTTGACAATACTGTAATATGACCAATAACAGACAAGCTATTTTTTCCTGGTTCCTTATGGTATATCCTCACGGTTGGTATGAATTCTTTGAGAAAACAAATGGTTGCAGAAATCTAAAAAAATATATATTCAATTAAGAATAGCCTTGATCTAATTTCATTAGACAATCCATGCGCGATTTATTGGTTTAAATACAATGTTTGATAATGAAAGGTAGTTAGTTACCTTTCATTGGGAAAGCAGATGGGTGATGTTTTTATTTTTGTAATCGAATTCGAATACATGACATAAATCTAGAACGCGAAATTCATTGAGAATTTTACACGTTATACCCACGTTTATGGCGAGATGTATATTAGTTTTACAATGCATTTAGAATGTCTACAGAAACGAGCGTGAGCCGCGTACCGCCCACCCCGCCGCTCTTGCAGGCGATATCGCCTGCCGTACCGATTCGGTATCGCTACCGAGCGCGACAGCGATACCGCGTACCGATTCGGTATTGCTACTGAGCGCGACCACGATATCGCTTGTCTGAGAATAGACCTTTAATCCAGAAAAAAAATGAGAGGAGTTATAAGTTTGAAGCTGGTGTTTTAAGCTGTTTGAAAGATATTTCGTTTTCAACACAGTTTTGTTTTATTTGAATAATTTAAGCCTCTTGTGGAAGTCTTTTGAGTTTCCTAAATTTTCAATTTATAGTTCGTATAATATACTAGTTATCACATTTAATTTATTCAGTTCATTTCATCCTTTATAAAGTTGTACTCCTATAAAATGCTTATTTTAGTACTCCTATAAAATGCTTATTTTACGTAGTAAGCGTAAATGCAAGTGTGTCGTCTGTCGAGTGGTTCCAATTGGAATATAAGTAATAATTAGGAAAGTATTCACAATTATCCAATACTTTTCCGGCAACCGCTGTTTACAACTAAAGCCTTTCGTACATAGACATACCCCTACTTTACGTATTGCTACGGTCCTCCATCCAATGTAAACATATCTTTTGACCGATTGTCAGACAGTGATCCCAATATAATTTTCGTTTTGGAATACGATTGCGATATATGCCTCTTTAAGTATTGACGCCGCGGTCTAACATCGTGTGTTTTCATTGCTTTCGTTGATAAGAACCAACAGAAAGAAAGATAGTTTAAAGCTAACTGTTTTAGTAGCTACTAAAACTCATTGGTATCGATTTTGATGAGACTTCTCCAAACTACCACCACTTTTATAGGAGTACTTACTGTCGAAAGAGTTTTTCCTGGAAACTTACGCTTGTTTTAGGCCCGTATTTCAGACTGTTGCTCAAGTTTGACCTTGAACATTGTTAGAGATGCCGATATACAATTTACACAAAGCTGTCCCTTTTTAACTGTCATCAAGCGGAGATCTCTGCTTGAGTAAGATTCTGTAATACGGGCCTAAGTTGAGAGAAGGCACATCAGAATCGACACAATAGTCTTTAAATGACATACGAATTATCGATTGCGAGTGATTATTCGTGGTCGCCCTATAGTTAGGTTGACTTAGTGATTACATAAAAGTAAGTAATTTAGTGGACCGGATGATCCATTTCAATAGGACAAAAGAAAGATTATTTTAAATTCTGAAACTAACATATACTTTTGTCGAGGTATGACAAACAGCTCACAGCTGCCTCCTGGAAAGTGATTGATACTACTACCCGTTACATTTGTAACCTCCTAGATACTTTTGATCTTAAATTCAGGTGTCAGTCCACCTTCTGGACTAAGAAAGAATGCTTTGTAAATCCTTTACACCGAAACACCAGTACTTGCATTGAAGGATGGCGATCGGCCTTCTGGCAAAGGGACTAATGGATATTTGTGAACGCAACCATACTTAGAAACTGACATCAACGCACATCTGTCAACACAAGTATTTTTCCTACCCACTTCCCCTACCTTAGCCCGTGATAGTTATAGTGTTACGTCGACAACCTTCGTACCCGGCGGTCAAGCTAGCGTTACAGCTTCCGTCCCGAGGCGAAATTCGGCATCTCAGCGTCTCCTAGAGACCACGTTCTATCTCATATTCATCCGCGACCGCGACAACTACGCGCGCGTTCTGTGCATATCATCTCTGCACCCACCTGAAGACTTCGACCCTAACGCCGCCGTTAAGAACCAGCGCTCACGAAGTATACTAGGCAGGTCAGTTACAGGCTTTTCATTTTCCTATCATCTTTCCCTAACAGGGACATACCTCTTATGTAACTTAAGACTTCATTTTTTGAAGTACGATAGACTGGACATGTGCTTAGCTAACAGTAGCTAGAAGAAGAAATAGTAGAACTATCTAAAAGTCAGAAAATAGTGGTGCCATGTCACCACACTGAAAAACGAACTTCTAACATTACAGTTGAAGAAATTTGACCAAAAATATAAAGAATTGGAATGCCATTTTGGAGTTAATTTGAGAAAATACACAGTGATGCAGACATTCCCTCGACTGATAATCACCGCACCCCAACGACCAATACTTACTGCAACCCATGGCACTAAATACCAAAGTTAGAGAACGTGAAAAGACATCCGCCAACAACGTATGCTCATTGCTCAATGTGTCTTGGAACTAAGTTAGATATGCGAATGACATCATCCTAAACCAGACAGAATTTATTAATACAAGTCTATATTCGGAAGGCTACTGCTTTGATAATTCGTAAAGAAGACGTAAGTGTTAAAATACGTTTGTAGAAACCTTAGCGACTATCCTCTCAGCAGGTCTTGGGTAAAGAAAAAGAGTTACCACTCCAGTCCTATGTTATTCAGCTTCAATTACTAAGTTGAAATATTACTTGGACTGGAAAACTATTTTAATTAGATGTTATCTTCGGAATTAGCTTGGTGTCACGTTTTTGGACATATTTCGAATTCCAACTCGACACGATTTCCAACTCAAATAATTACTTGCCATCGTTAATAATTAAAGTATCTTCCCTTCATTGGAATGAATCACCCGGTGTTATTGTACAATTTTGCGATTGATCTAATCCACATTATTACATGTTAGTATCTTTTAAAAAACACTGTGAGATCTATTGACGTGGTTTTTAAGTCCATTGCGGTTAACAAACACTTTTTTACACAGTTTGCAGCAAAAGCTTCCTCCGTGCCATTTCTTTGTGTGTATATTCATTTGAAACTCTGAGTAGAAGGACTGCGGACAGATGAAACACCTATAAGGTTTGATACCTATATGTTTTCTTATATGTATAACTAAATTCTTTCTACACCTGAAGGTTTTGTTGCAAAATTCGCACTTTTCTTTCGAAAACATATTGTGTACCTTTTTATGATTTAGTAGATTCTTTTCTGTGTAAAATTGCCGGTCACACATATCACAATAGTAAGGTTTTATTTGCAAATGAGTTTTATTTACATGTATCGAGAGTTGGTTGTCGTTCGGACACTCTTGCTCACAAAAACTGCACGTTTGCACCTCATTTTGTTTTAACGTGGTCAGCTTAAAAGCGTGTCGCTGCATATGGCTTTCGTAACACTTTTGTGTAGCAAAAACCTTTAAACAAAGTTGACACTGTTTCCTCTTATGAGTATTTTGGTGCAATATAAATCTTTTTTCATCAACAAATAGTCTACCACAAATTTTGCATGAAATACACACATCTAGTTTCAACAAATGCGCCATTTTTATATGCTCATGTAAATAGAACTTAGACTTGAATTCATTCCGGCATATTTTGCACTCCACTTTTCTGTTAACGTGTTTTTGAACATGCACTTTAAGGAAATAATCGGAAATAAAGTGCTTGTTGCAAAGGGGGCAAGTGAATTTACACTTGTAAACTTTTCTTTTAGTTTTTATTTTCTTTCTGAAGGTTAAAAATTCACTGCAAACATCGTCTACACTAGCGCTGTATTGATAACCGTTCCTTAATTTCGTTCTATCAACTTTGACTTCAACTGTATTAACAGTATCTTTGCTTACGCTGTCATCATTATCACTGTCTTCATTTTCTGATTTAAGTCTAAATTCATCTTCTAAAACTTCAACCTTTAGCTTAGTCTCATCTACTTCATTTTCCTCTAACAAGTAATCATCGATTTCGTCTTGATCTACCATTGGCACTATACTATTCTGAGCTATTTCTATGAATAATGTATTCTCTGGTTCGCCAAATGTGTTCAGATTATCTAGCATGCTTGTAACGCAAGTTTCTAGTCTGTTTCTCATGTAATGTGTTCTGTTAATGAAAACGTAAGACGTAATAGCATTGTTAAGGCACTTTTCGCATATTTTTGTTCCTGTATAGTTGTTTAGAATATTCATCTGTAACAAAAAGTTAAATTAAACGATAAAATAAGAAGCGGGATGCTGCAGCCATGCGATAACAAATCATAAATAGTATTTCTAAGTCATGCAATAGCGTCATAAATGCTGTGAAAAACGGGTTTTGGAAGACGCTGTGGGCTGTCTGGTGACTACCAAACACCAGTCAGTCATATTATTGAAGGTAACTGTCCCTACAATTCTACAAAGGGGCTGTATTTGTGCAAAGAAATTACAGACAAATAACAATGAAGAGCAACTTTTCCACTTGATTGAATTGTCCAATTGGAGGCTGTGTCGGGTAATTTTCTAGTATTTGGATTGGAGACTGTTATATTTTGCTTGAGGTTGCTTTCACCGATGCATACAATTTACTGGACTGCGTAAAGAGGGCAAGATATAATGAAAGCATTTTTTTTTCTTTCCGTCAGACCCAGGGTTTCTGCTAAGTTGGACGGCTTGGACTACACCAATGGAGTTAATGATAATGTTATTTATCTGTCAGTCCATAGATATGTCTAAATTATCACACTAGCAGAGAATATTCCGTGAGAAAAGGAGCGGCGCAAGTAACCAACTACGCAATGCTATACACATTAAAGTTAACAAAAGCGCAAAACAAGAACGTGAACATGCAAAAAACAAACTGTATCTTCTTCTCCATACTCTACTAAAACCCGGAAATATATAATTTTATACCTTTCAAAATATGTTACAAAGCATGCTATGGTATTGTGTTATTCTATTATATACAAATAAAGTTAACCTAAATTTCGCACCAATACACGCGTACTCTAGTTAGCGTGATATACCGCTAATATACCCCAATCAGCAAGGATTTTCCTCCTTTGACGACCCTGATAATTCCTCCGTCCTCGCGTCGGTAAAACTTTGCAGTGTTATTGTATATATCTTATGATGGACAAGTAATCCAATGGTTGATAAATTTACTTTCGGGTATTTGTCAATAACGCCAACTACAAAACTTCACTGACCGAGGAATTAATTTATACCTCTATTCTCCTCTTTCATTAAACTAATACTACAATTATTATTTAGTACAGATTAAAAATAAGCAATCGTGGCGTAGTTGCTGTTCGTTTTGTGTTTTGTATTAGTGGTATTTTGATACGATTGTTTTCGTGCTTCTTACGTGTCATCTTCCACGTGCCCTTAACCAGTCGCGCCCGAATGTTTTCTATTGTAATTCGGTGGCCTATGCAGGGGCGAAGACACTGCAAGTCAGGTGCCCACTAGTGTGACAGAAAGTCCATACTCTCACCTAGTGCGATGAGGCCGTATCCCAACAGCTGACTGCCAGTGCTTTGAAGCCGACTTTTATAGGCCACCAACTAGATTTAACGACTACCTTCAATCAAAATTAACTGGGACAGACTGTTTAACTAGCCCCCCACAGCAAAGAAACACTCGTATGAAAATACGACTACACACAAACCACACCCATCCAAGGACCGACTTAACTTCGGTAATTGAAAACGATTACCGTCGCAGTGCGCCACGAATGGAATTTTATTTTACGAAACCACAGACATTATATGAAAGACCACAGACGTATAAATATTAGCAGGCCGGACATAAGGATTGATTAGCGTAGCCAGTTTCCAAACAAATTCTTACCCACGTTTAGGCTTTGACGTGTGGGTAAATGTCTAAAGTGGCTTACTTATCAGATTGCGAATTTTTAGTACTTTATGTATTACCTCGTATTTTGTTTGGAAAAAAGCAATATATTAGATATAAAAAGCTTCGTGAATGTCAGAAGCTGCATGGGGTACGTATCGACGTTTAGCATAAGCATATTAATGTTTGGTCTGCAACTACATATAAATCTGCGAGAGAGACAGACTGCTAATTTATTTCCATAAAGTATTACTCTTCTAGCTCCACGTACACTAGGTATATATCGTGACATCTATTACTACCAAAACTACTTGATCTCTTACATAATTTAATGCATAGACAAAGCTTTATGTATAATGTCGATTTGCAAGACTGCATGTATTGTGACACAGGTATGTAGACAAGTTATGATTACGTCTTGTAGCGAATTTTCTCGAGAAAATGCAATCAATGAGTATTGAAGTAAAAGAAGACTCTTAGAAGGAAAGCACACAATTCAGTAGTATACAAGAGCTACTTAGGATCCTAGGAAATATATAAACTCTTTTGGTTTGACCACCACACCAAGAAAAAAAATTCATAACCTCCAAATGCATAGCGTTTCCTCCCCGTGTAAAAAAACAAAAATGGCTGAAGCTTTTTCCTACACTATAGCAATATATCTCTCCTGCGTCATTGTACAGAACGAACATTCGCAAATGCTTAATGTATAAAATATTAAATTAAATCAATTAAATAGTTAATACTATATGAATAAATATTCAGATCATACTTCAAATGCTCAAAGTGGTGCAAATGTTTTGCTGTTTTGTCTTATTTGTAAAAAGGAGCCATTCTCCTTAAAGGCCTTATGATTTTTCTTGGATTAGGTTTTGGTACGGATCCCATGTGGAACTGAAAGGAAGAGGATGGAAATGAAAAGGATGGAAATGAAGAGGATGGAAAGGAAGGGGATGAAAAGGACGGACTTTTAAAAATTGTGTTTGAAACTGGATTGAATGTTGTAGGGATCAATGTTTTTGGTATTGGAAACAGTTGACTTGATGTTTGGTTGTCTTCTTCAAAATCCATACTTTCGTATTGATCTGATGATTGTATGTCGTTATTGCAATTTGCGTTGACAAATTTTGGGTTGTAGTCTAATGGGGATTCCATATTAATTTCTTCAAACCTCATTTTCTCTGTTTGGGTAGATTCAATAGCTGGTTTATTAATTGCTGGCGAATTTTTAAAAGATGCAACTTCGTTTTCAATGTTTGCTGCCGTTGCTTTGAAGTCTGTAACCGGTTCTTGGATTCCAGTAAAAAAATTGTTTCTCTTTAAAGGAAATTTGAATTTGGAGTTGTCTTTCTCTAAGTAAGAATCACAGCAAAGGCAAGTCTCTCTGTTTAAGTTGTTGCTAGTTAAGCAAATAAAACATTCTCTTTTTGATTTTTTAACTTTAACCTCAGACTGGTCATCAGAAATTTTTCTTTTTAGTTGTTGCAAATTTTGTTTCGGCTTTTGGTCAAACTGGGTATCTTCATTCTTAGTATCCTTTTTCACAGCATCTTTATTTTTCTTGCAAAAATCACATTTTCCTGAATTTTGAAATATCCAACAAAAGCTGCATTCTGAAAGGGTCATTGAAGTATCAGTGATTTTTACTTCAGTTTCAATAGGTTCCTTGTGTTTCATAATTTGGCATTTATTACACATTGGTTTCTTAAATACCCAGCACGATCGACATAAATTTGCAGTTAATGCACATTCTACTTCAATCTTATTACATTTCTCATCTTCTTTTACAATTTTTTCCTCAATCTCTTCGATATCATCCAAATATTTAGGCATAGAAAAAATGAATTTCTCCTTATAATCAATCGCACTGGATACACTTTGAGTATTATCATCATCAATTTGATTGACGCAATCTGTTTGAACAAAGTCAACATATCCCATAGCTAAATCTATGTTATTATCACGACTATCAAGGTCAGCATTGTTTTCAGTTTCAATAATTTCATGACTGATTTCATTGTCGTTTTCATCGAGTTCAACTTCACTGTCAGTATGAATGATACTGTCATTTGAATTTTCCACATCTAAATTATCAGAAGTATTACAATTGTCTTCAAACTCCACAGTAGTATTATCTGCGTCATTGAGTTCTTTAGGGTACGAGAAAGTGAATGTATACACTTCATAGCAATCAATGTTATCATTAGATATTATGATAGGGTTTGACATCTCAAACATTTTCTTTTTATTATCTGAGTGTTCTTTTACATTGGGGACAATTTTATCAGAGGTCAAAACATTCGCTTTGTTTCGTTTTACGATAGTCATAACATTCGCATAGCATGGGACGAGTAACTCTTGATATTTGTATGATTTTTTCTAGAAAAGGTTTAATGTTAGTTGCATAATATGGCTTTAGGATATATTACATAATTATAGCAGTTTTACAGGGTGTAAGTAAAAGTACTGTGATCTGCTAAACCTTTTATAGTGCAAGTTGATTAAATTGGATTCCTTGTATTAAAAATATCGTGTAATAAGTAGGAACATAAGTTATGTTGCATGCAATTATGCCCAACAATCTCCACTACTGGCAAATGGTAGTTACATCTTATATATTTAACTGAAGATGTAGAAGGCATTATAAATTTATGGACGTCTTGCGGCGGATACTTAAATTATCACTTAAATGCTTTTATTACCAAGTACTTGGTTAGTCCGTGGAATTCAATTCTCACTCGCTATTATTTTTATTAAATAACAATGTAAGTTCTCCCCAAAAACATTACTGTCCTTTCAATCCTGATTGCAGCCGGTAAACTGTTGTACAGCCAATCAAATCAAAAATATAAAATTGTCACTTGAAAACCTAAAATGTTTTAAATTATTAATAAATTATTGAAATTCTGGAAACTTGAGGAGTTAATGGATTGCAGTACTTTTCCTTACACCCCATATAGATATCATACAATAAAGTTTTAAATTTCATGCATTATGATAGATTAAAAAGGAAAATGTCATGCCAAAGGTGAGACAAAAGTATAATTATACATAAATACCCACACCACAACGCCATCCAGTTCCACACTAAGCGACTAGGCTTGTATTATGGATACCAGATAGTTGATATACTACACAAATACATATTTTTATTATAAATGAAAACATGCATAAGTCGGTGTACACGTCCGTATTCATCATACAGCCATGCTCCTAATTGGCATCGAATTTTAGTAACTTTTAGTAAGTCAGGGTTTCAAAACCATTAGATCAAACTGGTCATAAACTGTGACCGAAAGTTAATGTGGTATGAAATATGATATGCCATGCTTATGTTTGAAAAGAGGTTTGACGCGTAATATCACTTTGATCCAGTAGAGATGTTTTGTAACCTATCCTTGTTAATCCAGCCAAGTTATTGACTTCACAAGTTAGCAATCAATCCTAGAATTTCTATTTCTAGCATCTTGCCTCTTAAATGAAGATGTTAAAGTAAAAAATTTATTTATTTTGTAGGCATTTTTTTTTATCCACAACGGGTTAGTACTTGACTTCAATCACACCTAATGTTAAGTGAAGATGAGGTTGAAGGTGGTAGCGTACCCGGAAACCCCATCTTATTATCTGGCTGGCTGACTGGCTATCTTTTCTCTGACAACCCGAACACAACAATGCTATCAACATTGTTGTTTGGCGGCAGATTTAGATAAGATGGTGGTAGCTAGCCAGACGGGCATTTAATATGCCCTACCACCAACCAAACCGAATACTAAATATGTACCCCGCTGGGGATACATATTACATACATACAACAAGTACGCTTAAAATTTTTAGACCTATGTAGTTCCTTCTTGTTCAAAAGGCAATTTTTTAAACCGCTATTTATAAAACAGAAGGTAAAGTTTATTTCATTATTAAATGTGAAATAGCAACCCATTCGAACTGGTTACGCCCATGGATGATAATCATCCAAATAGTATTTATTTTATTTATTTCTGGGAAACAAACAGTTAATACTGTTACAATATGTTCATAACAAAAATACAACACATAAGCCAGATTTGCTTAAGCATTTGCTTTTGCATAAGCAAAATAGTATTCAAATTCAAATCATTTATTGTGAAGTTACATGTGATAAAAAGGATAGAGATGTCAGATCAATGGAATGTCCAATGTAACTTGCCCATTAGGCGTACAATACAAAGTGTTAAATTTAAACAAAATGGTTTTCTCTAAACTAATCAAGGCAATCCAGATTTATAAACATGTCATTCATTTTCATCTTTAATTTGTAGTGTCTAGTGTATTAGATATTTTTTTAATTCAATTTTAGATAATGATTAATTAATATTACAATTTATCATTAAGTATGATGTTTTATAATATGCTTCCTTTGTTCTATCTATCTGTTTTTGTAATTTTATTGAAAAGTGACAAGAATTAAGTAACTTGATTAATGGCCAATAGTTTCTGTTGTCAGCAAGATAATGAGAGGGATCATCCTTTTTAATATAATTAGCGCCACTGTTATTTTCATATTATTCCTTTCATAGTTAGTTGGGAATAGGCCGGAGAATTATCGCAATACAGAATGATAACAATATTATAGATCTTCTTCATGCTCACCTGGAAACAACTAATTCGATAACCAATTGGTGTAGTGGACAGTGATCCTGTCAGCGAAACCAACGGGTTCGAATCTCGCGAGGGGCAAATGTTTGTGTGATGAATACGAACATTTATTCCCGAGTCATGGATGTTTATATGTTTGCTTAGTTTGGGACTAGATGATTGGTGTAAGTGTCCGAAATATTTATTAATTTGGGAGACTTCCTACCTTACACCTTACCTTAAACAATTGGAACACAGCAATGTTATCAACATTGTTGCATGGCGGTAACCTTCGTCTTATAAACCTTATTTCGTTTCCATTGAGTCATGGAGGCAGTTAAATTAGATATAAATAAAACATACATACCTCTGGTGTTGTCGATCCCAGAATGTTGCAGATGGACCTGTCCCCGGTCAACTCAGGATATCCTCCATGAAGACAGATAACCTTATCCAAACCCTCCAATTTCCCTTTTTCAAAACAAACAGAACACAATTTATCCATCTTCCCTTGAACCAAATGTTCGAGAACATTTTGAAATTTATGCTTTTCAATGTGTTGTAGATGCGACAAGTAGTTCTCACTAATAAATGGACACTCGCGACACTCAAAGCTAGTTTTCTCTCTCAAAGTTATTTGTTTACTCTGATCATGTAAGCGCATATGCCGTTTCATTTGCAAAAGTTTTGCAAAGGATTTACCACATATTCTGCAGTTGTACCACATGGACTTTGGATGCAGCTTCTCATGATACACCAAAGTTTCTAGATCAGGCAGCACTTGCCAGCACTTTTTGCATTCCAATTCACTCATCATAGGTTCTTTTGTGAATGAGAAAGAACCAGCATTGATTAAATTCCTCATCGGTTCTGCATAATCAATGACACTACGATGTTCTGTATAAAGAATGTTGTGGTTAGGATTTAGTTTCTGTCTGCCACGTTTATTAACTCGTTCCAAAGGGTCAAGTTTTCCCAATTTCTCAGACATGTCATCAAAGCAGTTACGTAAGGCGCGCTCTGCCCGTTCACATTGCTGAGCGAATAAGTAAGACCTCATAGCTTGATTGAGGCACTTATTGCATATTTTGTTCGGGAAATTTGGGTCGTCTGTAACCTGGAATAACAGTAAAAGTCCTTAAGTTAACATACATACATACATAAAGTCACAACCTTAATCCCTAAAAATCACTTAACGCTAAAAATAACATCCACCGTTCACCTTTCGCAATATACAGAAACATACATGTGCCATATGTGTAGTGAGCCCATCACCATTAAAACAGATTTTTTTTTTTTGCTGGAAAGGAGGGTAGAGACGTGTTGGTTCTATTCTTTTTAAATGCTGAAACTAATGGAAGATTCAAAACACACATCAACTGCCTCGCGTTCTTACTGTAGGGTCATAGCACTAGGCCAAGTGTGAATTGGTTGTTAAATCCATCCATATAAAATAATAAGTAATAATTTTGTAATATGAAAAACCTTTTTTTTTTTAAAGAGCAAACTCTCGAGTTTCTTGATTGTTCTTCTCAGAAAAGAAAATTGCCTTTTGAACACACCATGAGTCCATGATTCAAATCATAATTTTGCAGAATTTTTACATTACGTAACCAATGATTTTGTAAACATTTTTAAAATCAAAAAAATACGGCTAAATTCCGTATATACATTCAACGATTAGGCTACGAAGGAAATGTAGGGACACGCTTTATTATTTATATGAGCAAAGATCTTATAATCAAGGTCCAGATTTCAAGGAGTATGTAAAAAGCTATTCACAAATTTTTAAAAAGGTTTGTGTTAGTGCTAAGTCAAATCGCATAGTCACAACTAACTTGCCAACCTCACCTGCACGCGCTGATAAGCGGCGGCGGCCAATTGGCTTCCGTGGTGCTCCCTGCTAGATAACAGACGAGGCTCTGGCGTCCGAGCAATGGCGGAATAACCATACACCCGGTTAGGCAACTGACTGGAAGAGGCTGCAGCGAGCCTTGGGACCTAAATAGTTCCAAAAATGTCTGGAGCGGGAGAATGTAAAACTAACTATGGAAGCAAGATTGAAAGACAATTTATCCCAGGAGGGTACCAGTACCGCTGGAGAATCCCTCCCTGAGTATAACTCAGGCTGCCCCTCGTATTCTGGGGGGGCACGATTTTGCATAACACTGAAGTTTTACATAGCAGTAAAGCATCTAATGTGGATACACGGATGCCTGGAGGAGTTAAGCCACGATATTACCAACAAACTTCCCATAAGAGTATGTTCATGATGAGGGACCGAAGTTACTCTACTAGTGATTTACATGAACAATCCAAGGAAAATCAACATAGTCCTCATGACGAAGGCCAGGATGACAGGCCATTTAATCTGAACATACCGTGGCAGCGAATGCCTGACAAGCAACATAAAGAAGAATGCGGTCTCCGGATAAAACACAAATACTGACAAATAATGTAGACAAAAGGCAGAAAATTTTAAATGACTTTAGAGGAATCACCAGGGAGGTGGAAACGTCTAACAGCTTTGAAGTGCTCAATGTAGATGATGACATGGAAACTAACAATCAACAACCTTCAAAAAACAAACAACCTTCAAAACCACCCCCAATAATCTTATATGGAATTGAGGACCTCACACAATTAACTAAGCTGTTAGAGGAAGTAGTACAAAAATGTGACTATACATTTAAAGTAGTATCCAAAAACCAACTTATTATCTCGACAAAGTCTATCGACAGATATAAATCTATGATCGAACATATCAGAAGTAAAAACCTGATTGGACATACATTTACCGGCAAGGATGAAAGATGCCCTCGCATTGTCATTAAAAACTTACATTTCAGTACACCAACAGAAGCCATAATTGAGGCAATCGAAGAGACTGGAAACAAAGTAAAAGGGGAAATCGTAACAGCACGCAAAAGAGGAACGAAGGATCCTCTTAATACCTTCTTTGTAAATATACTGCCGCATGAGAACAATAAACTCATCAAAGATATAAAATATATATATCACCAAAGAGTAGTCATAGAAGATCCTAAGAGAAAAACAACTATACCACAATGCACTCGCTGCCAACAGTATGGTCATACGAAAAATAACTGTATGAGGCCATACAGATGTGTAAAGTGTGCTGGACCCCATAAAACGACAACCTGTAAGAAAGATATTACTACACCTGCTGTATGCTCCCTATGCTCCGGAAACCACCCGGCTAATTATAAGGGATGCCAGGTATACAAAGAAATATTGGCCAGAAAAACACAAAAGTTTGACAATAAACCAGTAACAAACAGAACTAAGAAAACTAGAACAACAGATACCCCTTTACAAATTACTCGTACTGAAAATCAAAAGCAAACAAATAGCCCGAAATCTGTATCACCAATGCCTACATATAGTGACGTAACTAAAAGACAATACAACCCACCCAAAAACATGAATATCAAAACCGCTGACATTAAGAAGTCACAACGAACACACTACTGCGAGATTGACGCTGATAGTAGATTAAACGGCTCCCAACAGCCATCACCACACAGTAGCCAACTAGAGATGCTAATTTTAAAACAAGCAGAAAAAATAGATCAACTCTTAGAGAACATGAGCACTCTAATGCATCTTATATCCGTGCTTATTAACAAAATTCCGTGACCTCAGAATCGCAATCTGGAACATCAATGGGCTTCTGCCAAATAAACAAGAGCTTAAGACCTTACTTGAGATTAATAAAATAGATATTATTCTGTTGTCAGAGACTCACCTAAATGATCAAAAAGTCTTCAAACTCCTGGGCTACAATGTATACCCTTCAAACCATCCTGATGGTACCTCTCATGCAGGTGCTGCAGTAACAATTAAAATTAATGTCAAACACCACTTACACAGTGAGTTCAAGGAAAAATACTTACAGTCCCCGACTATTACTGTGGAAGATGTAACAGGCGATATCAATATAAGTGCAGTTTATTGCCCTCCTAGACACAATATCAAAGAAGATATGTTCCTAAATTACTTTAAAACACTTGGTAGTAAATATATTTGCGGCGGAGACTGGAATAGCAAACATAGACATTGGGGTTCCAGATTGATTACCACTCGAGGTCGTGAATTGAAGAAGTGTATAGACACTCTTAGGATGACCACTCTGTCTACAGGAGAACCTACACACTGGCCCACAGATAGGCGAAAAACACCAGATTTGTTGGACTTTTTTATTGTTAAGGGCCTATCACACCGATATGTTGCACTAGATTCGTGCCTTGATTCTTCATCTGACCATACAGCGGTCATAGGCACATTTAGCACCTGTGCCTTACAGAAGGAACAACCAATCACCCTGTACAACAAACGAACTGACTGGAGCGCATTTGCTGAACTTTTAGAGTCAGAGGTAAATCTAAACATTCCTCTAAATAGTGAAAAGGACATAGATGAAGCGACATTTCTCATTACAAACAAAATTCAGGAAGCAGCGTGGCTGTCTACACCCTACAATAGAACCCTACAAGACAACACTAATATCCCCCTGGAGATACGCTTAAAATTGCAAGAGAAAAGAAAACTTAGACGTCGTTGGCAACTTAATAGAATACGTGCAGATAAAACAGCCCTCAACAAAGCAACGAAAGAGCTAAGAGAAATGATTAACAATGCTGAGAATGAAGCATTCAATCAGAAGCTATCCTTGCTGTCTGTAACAAAAAAAGACAATTACTCCCTGTGGAAAATAACAAAAAGTCTGAAAAGACCCCAACAACATGTACCACCACTGAGAGATGCTACTGGAATGTGGATTCGAAAAGCTATTGACAAAGCAGAGTTATTTGCTCGGCATCTTAAGAAGGTGTTCACTCCCAATGAATCATCTATGGATGAATTTGAGTCAGAGGTGGATGAGTTTATAAACAGCGATCAGCAGTTGTCGCTACCGGTGAAATTAACAACTCCAAGAGAATTGATGGCAACCATAAGAACCTTACAAAATAAGAAAGCACCTGGTTTTGACCTCATCACTGGTGAGATACTGAAGAGACTTCCAAGAAAACCTGTAGTGTTTCTCACCATGCTGTTCAACGCTATACTGAGAATTCAGTACTATCCTAAATTGTGGAGGGTGTCCCATATAAGAATGATGGCTAAACCTGGAAAATCTCCTACAGAACTGAGCTCCTACAGACCCATAAGCTTACTTCCCACTATGTCAAAAGTGTTTGAGAAAGTCTTTCTGACCAGACTAAAACCAATATTGAACGATAATAACATAATCCCAGGACATCAGTTTGGATTTAGATCTCAACATTCCACAATTGAGCAGGTCCATCGAGTTGTGCATAAGATAAGGCAATCGCTAGAAAGAAAAGAATACTGCTCAGCAGCATTCTTGGACATTCAACAGGCATTCGATAGAGTCTGGCACAAAGGATTGTTGTATAAACTGAAGACACTTCTTCCGAACTCGCTATACATGGTTCTGAAGTCGTACCTTGAGAACCGAAAATTCCAAGTGAAATTTGAAGATGAACTTTCAAACTTTTACGACATAGAAGCGTCAGTACCACAGGGCTCGGTTCTTGGGCTGGTCTTGTACTCAATTTACACCGCAGATCTACCGCTCACAGAGAACGTGGAAACGGCGACTTATGCTGATGACACTGCGTGCTTGTCGAGTGACAGAGACCCATGCAAGGCATCTGCTGGTCTACAAAAGCACTTAGATAAATTGGACCAGTGGTTGCAGAAATGGCGAATAAAATCGAGCGCAACTAAATCGGCCCATATAACTTTCACTCTTCGCAAGGAAGATTGCAGACCTGTCACTTTGGGTGGAGAGGCATTACAAGCTAAAACAACCGTGAAATACTTGGGCCTCCACTTGGATCGAAGACTCACTTGGGTGGACCATATCCAGGCCAAAAGAACCGAAGCTAACATCCAGCACATGAAGCTACAGTGGCTCATAGGACGATAGTCTCCTCTGTCCCTTAACAACAAACTTTTAGTATACAAGTGCATTATAAAACCAATATGGACATATGGCATCGAACTCTGGGGCTCTGCTAGTAACTCCAACATAGACATCTTGCAAAGATTTGAAAATAAAGTGTTAAGAGCAATAGCAAGTGCACCTTGGTTCACCCGCAATGCGGAGAAACATGAACACCTTAACATACCTACTGTAAGAGAGGAAATAATGATATCTTGCACAAAATACAAAAAACGTCTCGCAGATCATGTTAATAGTCTCGCAAGAAATCTGTTGGATCGACACCAACAAACCGCGCGCCTTAAGAGATGGCATGTCTTGGATCTCGACAGGAGAAAATAAGAAAAATTCTTGGCGATGGTACTCAGTGGAGTATCAGCAGGCTCTTTGCTTTAACCACCAAACATCTGATTATGACTAGAAGAGTCGATTGCAGATAGACGAATGGGAAAAAAAAAATCTTTTGAAATCTATCAAAAGCGTTTGACTGCGTTGATCACAAAACATTATTAATTAAATTGAAATGTTACGGCTTTAAAAATGACGGCCTTAGCTTAATTCAATCATATTTAGAAAATAGGATACAAAAAGTAGATGTTAATGACGTAAGATCACCAGGTTCTCATGTAAGGATAGGTGTACTACAGGGCTCAATATTATGGCCTTTTTTGTTTCTAGTTTACATAAATGACCTACCATTTATGGTCCAGAGATTGACCGAGATTGTACTATTTGCTGATGATACATCTTTAGAATTTAAAGTTGACAGGAAAGACAATTTCTTGACAAGGTGAATAGTGCTCTAAAGTCAATTTTATGATGGTTCACAGCCAATAACTTGGTTTTGAATGCTAAGCAAACAAAATGCATAAATTTCCGCCTTCCAAATGTAAGAAAAGTTTATAGTAACATTGCAATTGATCAAAATAAAGTGGAATTTGTAGATGCAACAGTTTTTTTTAGAAATTACGCTTTACTCCAAGCTTCGTTTAGAATCTTTAGCGCGTAAATTGAGTTCCGCAGCATATGTGCCAAAGGCTATTATAAAATTTCTGATAATCTGGATGATAAGAATGCATGGACTTAATATGAGTAGAGTCGTAATATGCTGCGATAGTAAAAGTGCTCTACAACATATTGCTCCATGTGCCTCGGGGAAGAGGAACGGGTTGTCTGTTGGCTATAGCATACTAAGTAAAATGGATGAGCTTGATTTATGTGGTACTAACGTTATTCTGCAGTGGGTCCCATCACATATTGGTTTGAGAGGTAATGAGGACTCTCTAGCTAAATGTGCGATCAGTGAGGGATTGAGTTTGAATGATGTACCAAATTTTTCAGAAATCCTCCCTAAGTTTAAAAAAAGATGTTTGGACCTATGGGATGAATATTTTGATGAGAGGTCAAAAGAAAAGGGAATTTGGTACAAATCCATCCAGAGTCATCCTCCTCATACTCCCTGGTTTATTAGTTGTAAGTTAAGTAGGAAAATCATTGTTTTAGCATATAGGCTTCGATCTGGACACATGCCACTTAACAAGTTTGGCTTCCTAATGCGAAAAACCAGCTTTCCAAACTGTGAGGTGTGTGGGACTGTGGAGGATGTTCAACACTTGTTAGTGGAGTGTGTCCGGTACGAGTAATCTAGAAGGGCACTGATGAGTGAACTTAAACTGAACAGACTTGATGTAGGAGTGTTTCACACTATTCTGTCCCTACCAAACTCAGAAAGAGCCAGGAAGTTATTCAGTTTTGTGAACTCATCGGTGTCTCGTTAAGTGCAGCGATTAGTTAAAGGGTACGATGGGACTGCCATACAAAATTTGTAAAAGTCCCTGTAAAAACTTTAGATTAAAAAAAAAAAAAAGAATGCGTGGACATGAATCGCTCTGCAATATCCAGTATATTTTATTGTTATTTTTCTTTGTCGAATCATAAATTTAACAATTATTCCAAATTGTATGTGTATTGACTTATTTTAAAAGAGCAACCCCTGAGTTTCTTGCTCGTTCTTCTTTGGGAAGACTGCCTAGTGAATGAGCGATAACTGTATGTCATGACAATTTCAAATGTTATTCTTATAACTTACGAAATAAAACATATTTGATTTATGCTGTCTGGAAGATTAGATAGCTAATAGATGTGGCTACCGTAAGATTACTTTACTTTAGCTACTTCCACAGTATCATGTCATATGGTATTTTGCTTTGGGGAAGAGCAGCTGATACTGAAAATATTTTTATTTTGCAAAAGAGAGCAGTCCGCACGATATATAATCTGCGCCGATATGACTCTCTTCGGGACAGGTTCAAAGAAATTTTAACTGTTCCTTCACAATTTATTTACATGAATATTATGTATGTACGAAAAAATATTTGTGCAGTCCCAAAAAATAGTGATAGGCATAACTTAAATTTGAGATATAAGGACAAATTAGCCACCCCTATATTCAGACTGAGCAAAGTTAATACATAATTTATGGGACACTGTACGTTTTTATAACCTTATACCTGAGAATATCATTGACAATTTATTTAATTTAATTTATTAAATTACAAAATTTGTGACTACCTGAATGACAAAAACGCCCAGCTCCCAAAAATTATAAAATTGTATTAGTTGTATACTTTTATATGTATATATTCAAGCTAGCTCGTAGAAAATGGTTGCAATGCGACTGGCTCACCTTAAAGGGATGAACAGAAGCAACCATATCTCTTATAGTGACCGTATACTCGGCACCCCTCCCGGCTATGTGCATATATTGGTCTAATTCTGATATCGGCTGCGAAATATGCAAGCAATAGCGACAGACTTCGCTTCTCAAAGTCCCTTTAAGCAACAATTCTACAGCTTTCTTAGTTGTTAACGGTTTTCTTATTGGGTTCAAGATATCAGAAGCGGGGGTTTGAGGTTTGAGAAGTGTTTTCGGTGCTAATTTGCGCATATTTACGTAAGTTTTTATTGGTTTTTTATGTATCGATTCCATTTTGAGGTTAGTTACTCGGAATACTTTGTAATGCACTTCACTGTTATTGAAAGGGAAATTGTAATCAATAATTACACTGATAAGGCGACACACTAGCAGAATCTATAATAAAATAATGCAGCTGTAGAGATAAAAATATTTCGTACTAGTACTTTGTTGATATTAAACGAAAACGTCAAATTGAATGAGACGAAATGGCAAGGCCAAATTGCCAAAATGGCGAACGGTACTGTATGCTATTTCCGGTGGTTTAATTTAAAACGCGTACGAGGTAATTATATTTCTTGGTCAGAAGAAATGGTTTAGATAAATTAAATTGTCTAGATTTGCCAATAGAAGAGGTAGTCTGAGGCTTAGATTATTTACCTACACTGCGCAGGGTGTTGCTGACCGTCTTCCGTCTTGTAGAGCTAGAGATATGATAGATAGATATGTATAGGCAATAGGCATGTAAGCCTGTAGTGTTTTTTTTAGTGTGTGGCTAATATGGCCCTCTGAATTATAGGGACTTTTTGGCGGGAACTCGGCAAAGTTACATTCTTGTGTAGAATTCTGAGTTTTTGAAATACTAAAAAGTCGGCACGGCAAAAGTCAGTGAAGGTGTACAAGTGAATGCCTGTGAAGTGCGTAACGAAGCTTCCGGGTTCCCACAAAAAGTCTTTCCATACAGCATTCTGTGTAATACTAATTTCATTACTGTTGTTAGTCTGAGACTGAATCTAAGGCTGTATCGGTCAATTCCCTTTGCCCGCCCAAAGTACACAAAGAACACAAAATAATTTTTTCGGGGGTTTTCGTCAACTCACTTTGTGGACCTTGGGGCCCCTTACGGCCCGATAGGCTAATGTTCATGGAAAAGTAACAAAACAATTTACGTTAAATTTTTTTAATTCTCTATGACTGTGTCACATAGATTCAGATAGAAATAATATCTCCGAGGAGGCAGTATGGTATACTCCCTAGCCTTTCCATATATAGGAGAACAAAACATCAATCAATCAGCAAATGTCAAAATTGGGTGTTGTTTTGCCAACTGGACAAAGTCTGTCATTATTGCAAAATAATGCAATTTTCTTATTGTTTACAATCATCCCCTCGGAACATTTCCATCACTGATCCTTACTAGTGACATGTGACATAAATTATAGTCCTACAAAATGTCGTGGCTCAATTTAAACCAGAGTTTGAACAGTTTGAAAGGGCAAATCACGAATTTCGCTACTGAAGTGTTATCAGAGGGAGTAGCGCCGGACTCTAGCGCCAATTCTTCGGGGACAGAGTATTCTGTGAAAGAGCTGGAGGACAAATGCCATAATCAGGAGCTGGAGGTAAGTTTACGCATCTACTCAAACGCAATAGGTATCTATGTTTGACAACAGAATTTAAGGTTATGTTTTCGTCTTGGCCAAGTTTATCTTGACCTGTAGGATTGTAAACAGCCTGTGCTCTTGTAAACAGGACTATTTTTATAAGAAAGTGACGAGCTTATTAGTGTTATTTTAATACACTATATTCAATTAGTCGATAATTGTGACACGTTTTGGGATACCGCATCGGACACAATAGAATTTTTATTGTTATAAAGTCGAAACTCACCGTTTTTGGCTAAACATACGCTAGCCTCTTCAAACACCAGTATTTGGCAGAATTACTACAAAGTAGTAGTTGCCATTAAATTAAAAAGTGAAAGTGAAGTCAATAATTATATCCTTATAAGTTTTCACTAATGATTAACTATGGCTGGTGATACTGTCCTATGGGGAAGGGCACTGTATGAAGGGCTGAAATACAGGTTTTTCAAGCTAGTTCGGCAACAGACAGAATTAACTAGCTTAACTTAGATTATAAGATAAAACTGTAAACTTTTTGGAAATAAAGTTATTATTATCAGTATAATGTATAAGTTGCTGGTTGACCATCAACTTCAATCAAAACACTGCCACTGTCAGATAGAAATTATGTGGTTTATCACAAATCGTGTAATATTTCTAGCTGTTATATTATTGTTCTGTAACAACATAAATTATCTAGAATCTAATGTAATCTTTAGCTCTGAAGACATTCAATCAATCATTGTCCAGATTACGCAATTTACGGTCGAATTGCATTGTCCATTGATTGATAAGAGAAGGGTCTGTAACAATAGGAGGTAAAACACTAATGTCCACTGTCTATGCATATGTATCACCACTGTGGACATGGGATTGGTTTGACTGTGCCTTTAGTAGTTTTTTTTTTAATCTTGTTTTTATTTGAGGCTTTTGTACACCCTTTGTGACTATGCCAGCCTCATTGATACATTCGCCTTTTTAAACTTCACTCACTTTTTGCAATGGATAATCCCACAAATTTATACAGACTGACAGCACTCCTACAAAGCATGTCAACCAAAACACAACTGAGCTGACCATTGCATAGCTCCGATGACTTAATCAAAAGTCGTTCTCTAATATCTGCACTCCAGTCACACTTCAACAAAAAGTGTAACACGTCATCTGGTTTATCACAAACTGCACATAGTGGTGACGGTTTAATTCCCATCATATGATAAAATTTATTTGTTGGTATGTGTGCTGAGCGCAGTCCCTTTATTAGTTGGATGACTGCATGAGTTGGTCGCCACTTGCAACTATTGACCAATGTATATCGAATCTGTGAATTCTGTATCTCAGTACATTGGTGATACTCGGGGCAGTTACAAAATCTTCTCTTATAATTATGTAGATGAAACATAAATATTAATATAAAGTATGTGTTGGATATTTGCACAGCTGCTACAGTGACTATGGTCACGTCACACATTCATCACAAACCTATAATAAATACTGGCAGACCAAACATTAATATACATACGCAATGGTGATGGTCAGGCCACCAGTGCAGCTTAAGGTACATGCTCAAGCAAAATACTGAAGAGGTATTGCTTGCGGAGCGACGGAACAAAAATAATTTAGTACTAAATGTCTAGATTAGAGCAAAATGCAAAAACCATTACTTAACAATTTAATAAAGTGTATACAGATGGTTCCAAAGACGCTATAGGTGTTGGAGCAGCACTATTCTATTCCCAAAAGAATTACTCGAGGAAATTCAAACTTCATAATGATGCTTGCATAATGAGTGCTGAACTCACAGCCATATAGGAAGCTTTACAGTATGTGGATTCCTTGTCTAATAACAAACCTGTTGTTATTCTAACAGACTCGAGGAGCGCCCTCCAACACTTGGCTCGTTGTGTATCGAAGCAACGAGGCACACTGATAGCCTATGAAGCTCTTAGGTGGTTTCACAAGTTGCAATGTAGAAATGTAATAATTAAATTACAATGGATTCCGTCTCATGTTGGCGTTTGGGGGAATGAGATGGCAGACAACCTAGCTAAGGCTGCTATTGTGGACTTTCTGGTGCCAACGCTAAACCCTATGCTAGTGAAGTCACATATAAAATAAAGTAGTGATCTCTTGAAAAATCGGGGTACCACTTTGGAGTACAGTAGCTAGCAACGGGTATTAGGTACAGAACCATCCAGAATGGTCCTATATGCGCGCCTTGGTTTGACTCTGCCAGCCTACCCAGGGGGACTTTGGTCTCAGCCTTTAGACTGCGCTCAGGACACATACCAACAAATAAATTTTATCATATGATGGGAATTAAACCGTCACCACTGTGTACAGCTTGTGATAAACCAGATGATGTGTTACACTTTTTGTTGGAGTGTGACTGGAGTGCAGATATTAGAGAACGACTTTTGATTAAGTCATCGGAGCTATGCAATGGGCAGTTCAGCTGTGTTTTGGCTGATATGCTCTGTAGGAGTGCTGTCAGTCTGTATAAATTTGTTGGATTGTCCATTGCAAAAAGAGAGTGAGGTTTAAAAAGGTAAATGTATCAATGAGGCTGGCATAGTCACCCAGGGTGTACAAAAGCCTCAAATAAAAACAAGATAAAAAAAAACAATTTACTAATTTCTACTATTTTTGTTTTGTTATGTATCACCAAATACCTTGAAAACTGGGAGAGCACATGTGCTGACTCACCTGACATAAACCAGACTGCTTTTTATTCAAGTACCCCCGAAGGTCTATGTATGACAGTTTTGAGGTAAATTTTTTTTTTGGTCAATTATATAATAAATATCCTTGGACATACACACAGCGCCATCTAGTTCCACAAGGAAGTGATTGTTGTATTGAAATCAACTGATTTTGTTTGCAGTGGGCTTGGCTATGCTGTTTAAAAAATTAAGGCCTTAACATGTGTCATGTCATTTTCTGCATCTTGAATAGTTAACTAATCTTGTTCAGTTGCTCCTTACTTGAACTTTTTTATTTTATGGCAATCGGTCATCTTTAATGCGGTCAACCATTACTGCCAGTGTCCGGTTGTGTGGATAAGATACTAAATGAGATAGACCAGTGTGAAATCTGAGCCAAACTATTGGTCTGTATCTTGTTTGAGTATGTCCAGAGATATTTACAAATTTTATTTATATACATTTATTTATGATTTATTTAGTGTTTTGCGGGCGCGATGATTATGCTTTAACATAAAATGAATCCGATCAGACTCTGGGGTCTAAGGCCCGTATTACGGAATGCTACTCAAGTAGAGATCTCTGCTTGAGGACAGTTATAAATAGGTACAGCTTTATGTAAGTTGTATATGGGCATCTCTTTGTAACTATGCTTAAGCGTAGATCTATGCTTGAGTAATATTCTGAAATAGGAGCCTAAGTCTAATCTATACACTTTGCACTTCTTTTTTTTTTCTAATTTTGATTTAGGGACTTTTATACAAAGGGTTATACGCCAGTCCCATCGTACCTTTTACTAACATGGCTTCACAAAGGCAAATAGACTCCGGGCAGCATTAGATTTTGGATGAACTAAGATCTCATGGAATATTCCCCCATCTAGTCTACTTAGCCTCTGTTCCATCATCAGTGTCTTACGTTGGTGCTCGTTCCGGACACATTCCACCAATATATGGTGCACATCTTCTACAATACCACACAACTGTGGCACTTCAAAATCGGACAAGCCGTTTAATGCTAGCCCTTTCCGCGTCCGTTCCCGCTCCTGCTTGGTAACAAAACCGCTGATTTCGACCAATAGATAACCAATATGGATAAGCGCTATGTTAAACAAACCTGTGTGATTTATGTAATTATGTATATAAACTAACTAAGCTTTGGGGTAGGGGGAATAGGAATATTACATTGGGGGTTAGATTGGTTGTCTTTGTTTACTTTAAGGATAATAATTTTTACGAGTGATTGAACTGCCAAAAATTGACAAACAGCCGATTTTGAAAGGGTTCCGTCTGCCTCCTAATATTTTATAAATAGAGATATATCTCTAATTATATTACGGTATTAGTTACTTTTCTCCTAGCGAGTCGATGGCAAAGACATGAAATTCTTGAGGACCAGAATATGGCCACACGTACAGCATTGCCTGTGGTAGCAATCAATCAATCAAATACTCTTTATTTTAACAAAAGCTACATGAATAATACAGCGTACATCATTAATCGCACAAAAAGGCGGCCTTATCGCTAACAGCGATAAGTGGTAACAGTGGTATCATATAGGTGCTGTAGCGTACAAGTGTAGCTCTCACTACCGACTTTTATAACACCGGCAGAGAGGCTACCATGGGGACACGATCAGGCCACTATTTCACCAAGTTGACAATTGTCAGCGACATATGTCGGCTGACAATTCGACATATGTCGCTGACAATTGTCAACGGACAGGTGACAAATTACAATTTTGTAAATTATTTCGTATAGAAAAGCTTATAAACATGACAGGCATTTCGTGACAATTGTCCTTAACTCAATCAAATGACAATTATGTTGTGAAACAAGAATCATTTTTTGAACTCGACATATTTGTAGATTTGTCGGTAATTGTTGACATGAGATCGAGGCTGTGTCAGGCTAGCGTGACAATTGTAGTGTTTTCGTTGTTAATTACAAAATGGCTCTCCGTGAAAGCAGCAGTAGTGACAGTGATAGTGATTTAGATGAGTTCGCATATAGGAGAATATATAGAGAACGAATAAATTTCTCTTTTGACATTACTGAATTAGCGTTTAAGGAAAAATTTCGAATTAGTAATGAAATCGGTGCGGTTATATTTTTTTGACAATTGTCGCACCTGTCAACTTTGTGAAATAGGGGCCTGGTGTAGCCCGTATGGAAATCTCTCAACAGACTGCGTACCGGGGTCGGTAGATGCCGAGTGAACATGTCCAAGTCGTGGAACCGCCTCCGTGGCTCAATGTAAACAACATTGGGTTTACGTTTCGGAGGTCGCGGGTTCGATCCCCAGCGGGGTGTAAAGGTGGAATTTCTTGGATAGCAATAAAATGCGTACAGGTTGTGGTAGACGTGGAACGGGGAATTTAATTTTTGTGACAGTAAACAAAAGTTTACTATAACTTGACACACATGACACTATACTTTTAAACAGCCAGCAAATTATTAATTATTACAGAGGTTCTATACAATTTACACGGGGAACATATTTAGTACTCGGTTTGGTTGGTGATAGGGCATATTAAATGTCCGCCTGGCTAGCTACCACCATCTTATCTAAATCTGCCGCCAAACAGCAATGTTAATAGCATTGTTGTGTTCCGGTTGTCAGAGATAAGATAGACAGTCTGATCAGATAAATAAGATGGGGTTTCCGGGTCAGTCCACCTTCGGCCTCATCTTCATTTAACATCAGGTGTGATTGAGGTCAAGTGCTAACCCGTTGTGCATAAAAAAAATAGATTTTTTTGCAATTTACTGAAATTAAGAAATTTTGACAATAATTGTGGCTTTATTGTTATACAGCAATCGCCACCGCCTCTTTGGAATATTTAGCTTTTGGAACTCAAGAATTGATATTTTTTAACAGTTTTCCAAATGTTTTTTTTTAATGCATAACGGGTTGGTACTTGACCTCAATCACACCTGATGTTAAGTGAATACTAATGTATACTTAGAATTCAATATTCTTAATGGAGGTGGAATATTATTCCAACATTTCGTCGCTTGGTAGAGGAAGCTGCCCGTAAACCCCACTGTTCTGTGTTTATACGTCACTAATGGTGGACGTGTAGCTCTGTATTTCCTATTCGACGTAAATGTAATCTTTGAAGATAGTCAGCCCTTTTAAATTTAATTACTTCAAATAAAAGCATAAGTTCGTTTCGTAACATGGCGTCCACAAAATACAAAATAAGCTGAGGGCGGAGTGTGAGTTTTGTGTCGACTTAACTTTACTACCGCGTTCAGGTTTACGTGACGATTTGTATGGAGAAATATGCAGCGCCTCTAGCGGATAGTTTGCAAAACGATTTTTTTCATAGATAGTTTTTGCGTAAACGCGAACGCGATGGTAAAGTTAAAAACGAGACAAAACTCGCATTTCGCACACAGTAGTGTTATTGTAATCATGCTGTAATAATAAACTCTTTTCCATATACCTCCAAAGATTAACCCCTAACTACTAAATTTTACTTATTTTATATACATGTCTGTATTTGGGGCATTTTGTACAACTATACCAAATGTCAATTGGACAGTTTCCGAAATGAATAGCGGTGACAGAATGACATCGAGGTGAGACCACAGCTATTCCGTTTTGCCGTTTCTGCCTCGAAACTCTAAAAAGCACATAACCTTGTTTACCCAGCAATAGTCGAAAACCGTAAGCCGACCGTCATGACATGAGGCAGGTTAACCCTCTAGCGCCCGTGGCCAACCGTTATCGTGTGATATCACACGGTAAACATGGTACGATAATGTCTACTATCTGCCCTATGTATGTGCCAACGGCGTACCGTGCGCAGTTGAGGTATACAGTAGGATTAGTACGAGCAGTGACAACCGAAACGAAAGTTAGACGTGCCGAAACAGAATAGAATATGATTTATTTGCAGTTGCTATAAGTGTTATTACAATAAATAATAATCCCCACAGCCCCATCTAGGTCCACATTAAGCATCTAGGCTTGTGTTATGGACATCAGATGGTTGATAAACTACATAAATACATTTTTTTTTGTAAATGAAAAACATCCATAACTCGGGAACACATGTCTGTATTCATCATACAAACATATGCCCCTAGCGGGATTCGAACCCGCGACCATTTGGTATAGTAGTCAATTTCTAACCACTACACCAAACAGTAAGATCCTACTAATTTAGTCATCACGATGACATGCAAATATAGGACTATTTTAAAGTGTGATACAAAGAAAATCAGCAAGCATTAATAGCTTTTGTGCTGCAAGATTTTTTGTGGAATAATAAAGTCCCTTTTAAATCTTACAAATCAAATTAAAAACAATCAATCGCAGCCCAAAACATACCAATACATTATTGTAGGTTTTCCTAAAGAGAATAAATGTACAATCAATATTAAGAAATGCGTCCCAGTCTGACAAAAAAAAACCAATCTCCATCAAACATGGCTAAATATACCATCTCGCGAACACAAGCTTTCGAAAATCAAAAACTGTTTCAAATCAGTTCAGCGGCTCAGTTATCTGCTCCCTGCCGCATCATCTTGCAGGCCACACTTTTCTCTAATCACAGAACTCTTTCTAATAAGGCCCGTATTAATAAACCGTTCTCAAGATTGAGAATAGTTTTGTGACAGGTCTCAAGTAAACGAGTTGATTAATAAACCTTACTTGAGAACTGAAATGCACATTAATAAACGAATCTCAAGACGATCATTCATTCGCCGCTGAGACGAATACTTGAGAAGTGATATCAGCAGAGTAGACCTCAAGATTGGTTTATAAATTAGCACGGAGCTTGAGATAGTGTCAACATCTTAAGACGCATCTCGGGTGATACAGCCTCAAGACTTGTATTGAGATTGATTTATTATTACGGGCCTAAGTCACTCCACACATAATACGCAGTGAACGCACTTCTACGCGTTGATTCTACTCTCATGCTTCCTCTGCCATACCCAACATTCGCTGCCATAAAATGTATATATTTACAATAAAAATGTATTCGTGCAGTATATCAACCATTTGGTATCCATAGTACAAGTGTATAGCCCGTATTAATAAATCAATCTCAATAGAAGTCTGGAGGCTGTATCAACCGAGATGCGTCTTATGCAGTTGACGCTACCTCAAGCTCCGTGCTAATTTATAAACCAATCTTAAGGTCTACTCAGCTGAGATCACTTCTCAAGTATTCGCCTCAGCGGCGAATGAATTATAGTCTTGAGTTTCCTTTATTAATACGCGCACCTCTCAAGTGAGTACTGCTTGAATATGCACGGTTTATTAATACGGGCCTAAGTGTGGAACTAGATATTTATTATCTAGTTGCACGTTTGTCGTATGACAGTGCTAACCCGTAGTGCTTAAAAAAAAATGACAAAATAAAAGATTTTTTGATGCCCTCGCCGTATATACGTGTACTGTGATGTTAAGGGGTTACTAGCGCCACCAACTGATATGTTTACATTTTATCGAATTCTGGAAAGTTGGCATCGACCTAAAAATATACCATTTATTATATTTGAAATGCATGTCCGTCACACCAAATGTAACTATAAATATGTCATTCAGATATACAAATGAACTGTGTTAGACAAATTAAGTATTTCAAAGCCAAAAAAACCGACAACATATTCTGTATTTTGCGGACGCCATGTTTGATTTTTTACCATAAAATATATCTTGTGACACTCCGGGTACCAAGATGAATCTAACGACACCATGCACTTCGAAATTCGAAATAGTTTATTATAATTATAACGTGTATAGAATATGAAATCGAAAATTGCAACAATTTCTTAATTTTTCATTAATTATCAATTTATTCTATAATAATAATAATTGGTTCAATAACTTAATTAGGTATATTTTATTAATTGAATCCAATACGTTACGGAAATAATCTTACACAATATTCATTTACCAACAACGTTAGTTTTAATTTGATAACACCAAACACATTTCAAAATTCCATTTGTCCCACGACCAACCCTCAGGTTTCAGCAGAATACCAGTGTTTTGCCCGCCTCGGGCATATCCATACACTGAGCTTGTAGCCTTTTTGTAAACTGCGGCACACACATAATATTTGTTGTTTCTGTACTTGTGTTTTATTGTTTTAGTTGTATTTTTCATATGTAAAATTTGTTATGTGTGTGTACATGGATGCAAATAAATGCTAATCTATCTATCTAAATCGGTCAAGCCGTTTAGGCCGTTTAGGGATGCGCTAAAGAACCTAACATATATACATACATATACATACACTCGAAAAACATTACCCTCCTTCCTTGGGCAGTCGAGTAAAAAGAGTTGTAAAGGCGATTATAGAAAACCATTTCAAATTAGTATTTTGTTTTTTCAGTCAGTATAAAACATACACTGACGAGTGGTTAGCAACTCTGACCACTATACCAAAAGGTTGCGGGTTCGAATCCCGCTAGGGGCATGTATTTGCGTTGATGAATACGGACATGTATACCCGAGTTATGGATGTTTGCATTTATAATAAGTATTTATTTACAAAAAGAAATGTATTTATGTAGTATATCAATCCTCTGGATTGATACTGCAGCATAGGTTAGTGATGGTGTACAAGTGAAGGGAATTGTAAATTAAAGTGCGTAACGAAGCTTTCGGGTTCCCACTAGAAACCGCCAAAATCTTTTGTAAAGATTTCTGCCTTTTTACTAAAGAATGACTTGACCTTGACTAGACTCTGTATACGCCAAGTATAGAAAATAAGAGAAATAAGACATGTCTTCTTCAATTCTTCAAGTCTAGAGTGAATAGGCATTAATGGGTACGCGTGATACACCTTCGGCTACATCGTCACTTTCCATCAGGTGAGATTGTAGTCAAACGCAAAACCAGTTTTTAATAAAAAAAAAAGAACATTGCTGTTATGGGCTTAGATCCCTTTGCCTTCTCCTAGAGGAGAGAATAAAACGAGAAAAAATAATAGAATGACACTTAGAACCAAATCCATGGCAGTAGGTAAATTTGAAGACCCTCGAGTATTATTTATTTATTTATTTATTTATTTTTATTTTTTTTATTTATTATTATGGTGATAGAACGCGTACCTTATCTTAATACCTTGCCTGTCCATATTAGAAATGAGGCTAAAAAATCAGATTCAAAGCCAAACTACTAAAAAAATTCATATTATCCAACCTGTAATTCCTATGTAAATACTTATTCGATACGTCGTCGACGTACAAATGGTGGGTATGTAACATAACTTTTTGTGGGGCTCGAGCTCCCACAGACAAACGGTTTGGTGGGGCATCGTTTAATTTAGACCATATAATAGATTTCACTCCCATGACTGACTTGATGCTGGCAGAATCCTAAAAAGGAAAGCCATTACTCAAAAGAATTGAATTGAATAATAGATTTAATAATTTTATAATATTTGGACCACCGATTGGTGTTGTGGATAGGGACCCTATCAGCGTAACCAACACTTGCGGATTCGAATCCCGCGAGGGGTAAATGTTTGTGTGATGAATATAAACATTTTATTCCCGAGTCATGGATATTTATAGAAATATTTATGTATGTTTATCCGTTATCTAGTATCCATAGTACAAGCTTTGCTTGGTTTGGGACTAGATGATTGGTGAAAGTGTCCGAAATATTAAAAAAAAAAGAAAATAAAAGCCTAATAATAATATTACCAAAATACCGCCCACGTTTCGAAAATAAATTGAAAATTGAGAAAACCCCCGAAAACATTGATTGAATAAATAATTATATTATCTAGGTAGAACTAGACCAAAAGATGGTTAAATAAATATCCTTGGACATACACATAATGCCATCTAGTTCCACATTAAGCAACTATTATAGGCTTATGTTGTGAATACCAGATAGTTGATATACTACATAAATACATTTCCAAGCAAGCATCCATAACTCGGGTACACATGTGTTTATTCATCACACAAACATAATAATATGCCCCTAGCGGGATTCGAACCCGCAAGCTTTTGGTAAAGTGGTCAGAGTTGCTAACCACTACACCAAACAGGTCGTCAAGTTATTTTTATAACTTATGAAACAAAACTTTATTGAGTTTGACTTCAATTATATTTTCTTTGAAATGGATCAGGCCTTTTGGGCTACAGGAGGTAACATAGAAATCTACATAAACACATACATTGATAGTTATATTTACACTTACATAGTTACATACTTACATAACATACTTACATAACATACTTACATACATACTTACATACATACTTACATACATACTTACATACATACATACATACTTTGGTCTAGTTCTACCTAGATACATACTTACATACATACATACTTACTTACATACATACTTACATACATACTTACATACATACTTACATACTTACATACTTACATACTTACATACTTACATACTTACATACATACATACATACTTACATACTTACTTACATACATACTTACATACATACATACTTTGGTCTAGTTCTACGTAGATACATACTTACATACATACTTACATACATACATACATATTTTCATACATACATACACTCGAAAAATACCTCCTTCCTTGGGCAGTCGGTTAAAAAAACACACAAATCGGACCATGCATTACTGAGATACGTCGGACCAAGACTGGACACAACGCCGTCAAACATACAACACCCATCTTATTTCGTAGGGGGTAAAAACCGTTAACAAAATCCGTGCAACCGTTTTGCAGCGACTGGCTTAGTTAAATACACAGACTGTGTTCAGTTATACGCTGCAAACTTAAGTTTGTATACATTCAGTGTACTAAGTATCGGGAATTTGTCAATAAAACAAAAAATACAAATTATTCATCTAAATTTATTTTATCGCCTTCAAAGTAGGCCCCATCGCTTGCAATACAACATCTCCACCGCTTCACCCAGTCTTCCATACATTTTTCATAGGCTATTTGCGGTATGGCCTTTAGCTCATTCAGCGAATTTTCTTTTATGGCTTCTATCGACTCAAAACGTTTTCCTCGAAGTGGTAATTTTAACTTGGGAAATAAAAAAAAGTCAGACGGAGCCATATCAGGTGAATACGGTGCTTGGTCGAGAACTTTTGTTGAATTTTTCGCTAAAAACTCTTTCACTATAATGGCTGTGTGTGAAGATGCATTATCATGGTGCAGCATCCATGAGTTGTGTTGCCACGAATCTGGACGTTTTCGGCAGATACTCTCACGCAAACGCTTCATGACGCCTAAATAATATTCTTTATTCACTGTTTCTCCCTCTGGAAGGAATTCGGAGTGAACCACACCACGGTAGTCAAAAAAAACTGTCAGCATCACCTTGATTTTGGAGCGACTTTGCCGCGGTTTTTTGGGTTTCGGCTCGTTTTCGAGACGCCATTCTGAAGACTGTTGGCTTGTTTGCATGTCGTACTCATAAACCCATGTCTCGTCGCCAGTTATTATACGTTTCATAAAGGTCGGATCCGTAGAAGCTCGGGAAACCATGTCTTCAGCGACATGCTTTCGCAGCGCTTTTTGAACAAAATTGAGCTCTTTTGGAACTAGTCGAGCGGCGACGCGTTTCATGCCTAAAATGTCAATGGGAATGTTGTGGACGGACTTAAAAGATATGTTCACCTCACTAGCCAACTCTCTCAGACTCATACGTCGATTTTCGAGCACTAGCTTCTTGATTCTGTCGATGTTTTCTTTGGTCGTAGCGGTTGAAGGTCTACCAGAACGAGGCAAGTCTACTACTACTTCTCAGCCTTCTTTAAAAGCCTTATACCATTCATAAGCCCTTGTTTTCGATATACACGATTCGCCGTAGGTATTTCGCAACATTTTTAGTGATTCACCACATGAAATATCATTTGAAACACAAAATTTAAGGCACACTCTTTGTTCAACAATATTTTCCATTGTAAAAATCGCCGAGGACTCAAAACTATGACCAACAAAAAGTGTAGTTTAAAACAAATTAAATGACAGATCCCGCTCAAATTTTGCGCGCTAAATCAGTACAGTGCTACCAACATGCAGTAAAAAAATTAGAACGACCTCTTTTACGCGGGTCTTTTTATTGACATATTCCCGATACTTTTTACACAGAGTAGTATGTCATAAGACATCCCTGTTTTTTAAGAGTTAAAAAAAGAGCGGCTGAATTTGGAAATGCTTCACTTCATTCATGGACGGTAACTTTATTTAAATTAAAACATAAATATTTCAAAAGACCAAACATTATTCACTTAGAATGAGGCATGAAAAAACTTCTCAAATTTGTCAATGGACTCGGTATCTGGAATTCAAATCTGGCGTTCCAGATTCGATGCTAAACATATGTATTTGTGTCAAGATACAAAAACTGTATTAAGCGCCCTCTACTTGGGAAATGTATACCTGATAGTCCAGTAAAATAATTAATTTTTGCGGTGTAACTTCCTATAATCTTAAAGTTCCTGATTTTTTGTAGAAAGTAATAGAAAAAAAAATGATTTCTAACCTTTCTGCAGCTTGCTTTAGGTATAGTGTAGGGATTTATTTATAAAACCTACAATACTAAATGAAATTTACCACTTTGAACTTCATTGCGTTGTAGAAGACGCCAAGATCACCAAAATAAATTTTCAAAAAAAAATATAAATGGCTACTTTATATTTTCTAAAAATAGTTTATAGATAGATAGATAAACGTTTATTTGTTTCTCCAGCCACACACATACATTAAATAATATTTATAAGTAATTAACATACATAATTTAAACTACAGTACAGTTGCAATAAAAACAGAATATTAAAAAAAATTGATTTATTGTGTAACCATAGTTTACAGAACCGTATTTCATTGCTGAGGACCCCTATTAAGTAAATAAATACCTGTACCAGGAGTCCTCGCTCTTCCATGATGACAGTTACAACAATTGCTATTAACCTAAATACAAGATTTACATACTACTTAAATCTACGATGCAAGCGAATGTTTATTGTGTGTGTGTGTGTGTGTGTGTGTGTGTGTGTGTGTGTGTGTGTGTGTGTGTGTGTGTGTGTGTGTGTGTGTGTGTGGTGCGTGTGCGTGAGCGTGTGTGTGTGTGTCTGTAGGTACCCTTGCCCTAGGGTGTGTATGATACATACTATAAGAGATCATAATAATAATGTTATCTATAATGTGGTTGAATATAGTAATTGATGATAATGTAATAATGTATAATGTAATGTTTGGGTATAGTAATGTTCGGTAAATTAGATATTTCAATGTTTATGTAATGTATTGTAACAAATTTTCTGTCTCGTGGTAAGTTAATGTCTTTAGCCATTTAATTAGTATTTCTTTGCTATTTTGTAAGTTCATTGGATATATGTTTTATATTTTATTTATTTTGTTGTATAAATGTGTTGAAAGTTTGTCGAATTGGCGGCTCGCAAAAGCTGTCTTAGTTCGTTGTGTTCGAGCAACTTTATCCCTTCTTCTTTTATTTAATAGGTCAGGGTAATATTCTAATAGTTTATGTTTTTTTAAAACTACATGTAGGATAAATAATTTTCTTACTGAAAGGACTGCACTTACAGCATATAATTCTTCAGTGGGGAATCTGCGTCGTTTAAAGTACATGACTTTCAACAAGGCTCTTTGGGATCGTTCTATTTCTAAGAATTTTATTTTTGTCGCCCCTCCCCATATAGGTATACAGTAAGTCAAAACTGACTGTACAAGTGCAATATAGATTGTCTTTAATAAATTTTTCTCTTTAGTTTTAGCTCCATTAGTATTGATTGGTACTACATGTCTTAGGGTTTTAAATATCCACGTCAGTTTCCTTATCCTATTTGAAATTTGTTCGACTTGGTTGTGCCAAGATAATCTTTGATCAACAATGACCCCTAAGTACTTCGTGTGAGTAAGCTTATCAATTGTAGGACACTCACATATATTAGCTCTATTATTTATATTATTGTTTGTACATTTATGTATTTTGATTTTAAATTCGTTCTTAGGTTGGGTACGATTATAAAGGCTAAAACAAATGTAATTGGTTTTTTTAATATTTAACGTAAGTAAATTACTATCAAGCCAACAAGCTATCTTTTTCATTCCCGACTCTACTTCAGACCGTAAGCTGTCCCAGGAAGATCCCTCGAAAACTACTGCAGTATCATCCGCGTAGGAAAATATCTGGGCACTGTTCACTTTCATATTACATAGGTCATTTATATAGATTAGGAACAGCGTTGGTCCCAATACACTACCCTGAGGGACTCCATATTCTATGTTCCTATCGGTACTCACATATTCTCCCACTTTTACCTTTTGTTTTCTATTGGAAAGATAATCCTTAAGAAGTGCTAATGGAGTACCTCTTATACCATAGTTATCAAGTTTGTGCACAAGAGTAGGGACAGATACGGTATCAAATGCCTTTTTTAAATCAATAAATACTGTAAGGCACTTTTTTCCTTTATCCAGTGTATCAACAATTAAAGAATTTAGGGCCATTATAGCATCCTCCGTGGATTTCCCTTTTCTAAAGCCATATTGAGATTCAGATAGTAGCATAAATTTATCTAAATATTTTAGAAGTCTAATATTTAGCAATTTCTCTAAAATTTTTGAGATCGAGGGCAGAACTGAGATGGGTCGATAATTATTGACATCTTCTCTGTCCCCTCCCTTGTGCACGGGAGTAATAACTGATTGCTTTAGCAAGGTCGGGAAGACTCCATTTTTGAAGCACATATTAGCCAGATGAGTAATAATGGGTATAATTTCGTCTTTTGCTATCTTAAGATAATTTGTTGAGATTTTATCCCATCCAGGCGCACTATCCGTTTTTAAGTTCATCAGTATGGAATGTACTTCATTACAATCTGTATCAAAGAGCACGAAAGATGATGGTTGGGAGAATATTGTCTTTAGGTGAGTATTTAAGGAAGGAGGAGGGTCGCCTTTCAATATATCATCTGCAAGTTGTTTGCCAATATTGGCAAAGAAATCATTTATATAATTTACGGTATCTTGAGGAGAAGACTTTATCAATAACAATTCATTATTTTGATTCTTATTTTGTTGTGTATATGTAATATTCTTTATATTATTCCATAAGCTTTTTGTATTTGTTGTGATATAAAAGTACACGCAAAATATAGGTATAAAAAGTATGTGTGTGCTGCAGTGGCACAAATGGGCCATAGCTCAGTGTCGGATTGCTCAAGAGCAAAACACTGATTTCCAGCTATTACCCTTAAAGACGGAGACGGGTACAATATTTCTAAATAACGCTAAGTATAAATTAACATGAATGTTATATTAGTAATAAGTTTTAGACAGATTCTGGTAAGTAATAAAAATATAATACAACAATAATGTTAGTGCAAACGGCATAAATAGTTAACTACCACAATCATACGACATTATACTGTGCTGTAAATAATATACCGCATGTTCATTTATGAATTTTTTCATAAATATAAACAAGCTATTGATCGATTTTTCTGAAAATAGTTACAGGAGTTTGAAGTATATTCTCGGACGCGATGAAATTCACAGTGATAATTTTAATCTAGTAGTCTATGTTTTATTACTAAATAACTATACTATATCTAAAGCAAGCTACCGATTTGTTAGAAAATATTTTTATTGTATCACTAACAAGTCTATCCATGTGCAAAAAATAAGGAACTTTTAATATATTATTTTAGACGAACAGCATTACTGCTGGTATGTCTATGTCACAGCGTTGGAAGAGTTCACATTGTTCATTATGTTGTTATTCAGTCAATATTTAAGTCATCACTAGTTTTTTAAAAATTCATCCAATCTATTCTTGAACGAATTCACTGATTGGGCGGCGACAACCTTTTCCGGCAGCTTATTCCAGGCTATATTTATATTGAGATTATAGGAAGTTAAAAGTGTATCCTTACTGGACTATGATGATTTTGGGATAAATTATGCTTTACTAATGATTGTGATATATCGATGGGTAATAGTGTATAATTATGTAGAACGGTTGCTGTCCAGGAAGACAATGGACACATCAATTTTGATTTTTGCTACAAAAAATGGTCAAGTGTACAGCGAAGTTTTGGAAGAAATTCGGCCTTTTACTTATAAAATGTACCTATGTTTTTGGGATTCTTTGTGACATACACACGGCTGGATAGATTTTATTTAAGAGGGTTTATCCCACGCGGTGTTCCATGTAACCTTCAAGTCCAAATTTATCGAAACGAATGTACCGAATGCAATGAAAATTTGAGCGATTTTAAATTTTCCATAGTAACAGAAAAAATGCAATATATTCTTTTAAATTCGATATTTTGCAAATATTTTCTAGTAACTTTTTAGATCTATGCATCCTGCTTATACGGTGTTTTATTAGAATAGGTCTATCCATTCTAAAAATTTTGACTTGGAAGGTTGTATTGTTGGATTGTGGTTGGATTGTTGGTGTTGCCAGCACGTAGCCCCGACCTCAACCCAATCGAGCATGCCTGGGACGAGCTTGGAAGACGCGTAAGGCAACGAGATCGTTCTTCAATTACGCTGCGTGAGTTGAAACATTCATTGGTAGAGGAATGGGAGAACATTCCTCAACAGTGTTTAAGAAACTTGGTGTACAACATGCTGAATCGCATTACAGTAGTACAGACAGCACATGGGGTTAATACCAAGTACTAAAATGTGTCAAAATTACATGTAAATATACAAAGTTCAATATTCCCAATTTTGGTTTTGCAAGCAAATGACGCCATTTTTACTTTTTCGTTTTAAACAAAATAAAATAAACTATCAAACTACATATAAGTAATAAATTCAATGCATTTTATTTCAATACGATAGTTATATTCGTTTTAAAGATATTGAAGTAAATGCTAGTGATCCGTAACTTTTGCTCTTGAGTGTAGAAACACTCTTAATTACGGTCCAAGTGTCATATATTTTTAGGGTAAATTATTTTGTAATACTACTAACTATATTTAGATACTTATTGTAATAACTGTAGGTAATATTGTTAAACTTAGTTTAGGTATATTCAAGTTTTGCTGTAAAATTAAACCAATTTTGTACTACTGTCTATATTCTTCAAAATAGTAACCTGTGGATAACCGCCTCCTTGGCTCAATGTAAACAACATTAGGTTTACGATTCGGAGGTCGCGGGTTCGATCCCCAGCAGGGTGCATGTTTAAGTATTCGGTTTGGTTGGTGGTAGGGCATTTTATATGTCCGCCTGGCTAGCTGCAACCATCTTATCTAAATCCAGGTGGACAGTTAAAATGACCTACCACCAACCAAACTGAGTAGGTACTAAACTTGTACCCCGCTGGGGATTGAACCCGCTTTACATTGAGCCATGGCGGTTAATAATAGGTATGTTACTTTATAATTTAAAATAAATAGTAAAGTACTCTGAGCCGTCGTAGCGCATAAAAAAAATACAAATCACAACTTTTAAAAATAGAACACAATACCAATGTAAAGCGGCCAGTACAGCACGTCCTTTAGAAATAAATATTTAAAACATTCAATCGCTCTAGAATAAAAAAATACCTCATCGAATAATCAAATTTTAGAAATAAACATTCTTGTGTATAAGTTGGCTTACATAATATCCTTTTTTTTAATGCACAACGGGTTAGCACTTGACCTCAATGACCTCAGTGCTATGGATTCTAGATAACGGATAAAAATACATAAATATTTATATAAATATCCATGACTAGGGAATAAATATTCGTATTCATCACACAAATATTTACCTTACGCGGGATTCGGACCCGCAACCGTTGGTTTCGCTGACAGGGCCAGTATCCACTAAACCAACCGGTTATCAAAATTAATTAAAGTTAATAATAATATTAAGTACATTTGTATGCGAAACGCGATTGTGACTTGACTACTAGTTTGGTGTAGTGGTTAGAAACTCTGACTGCTATACCAACAGGTCGCGGGTTCGAATCCCGCTAGGGGCATATGTTTGTATGACGAATACGGACATTGTGTACCCTAGTTATGGATGTTTTTATTTATATTGGACGACCTGTTTGGTGTAGTGGTTAGCAACTCTGACCACTATACCAAAAGGTTGCGGGTTCGAATCCCGCTAGGGTCATAATGTTTGTGTGATGAATACGGACATGTGTACCCGAGTTATGGATGTTTTCATTTATAATAAGTAATTATTTACAAAAAAAATGTATTTATGTAGTATATCAACCATCTGGTATCCACAACACAAGCTTATAGTTGCTTAAAGTGAAACTAGATGGCGCTGTGTGTATGTCAAGGATATTTATTTATATATGTATGTATTTACAAAAAAAAATTAGTTTGTGTAGTTTTTTAACCATTTGGTATCCATAAGACAAGCCTATTTGTTTAGTATGGAACTGGATGTATGTACACATACGTGCAAATATATTTATTATTATTATTTATTTTGGAATCGTTCGCTTTTCAATGCTCATACCACGTACTAAACATGTATTTAGCTGAGAGTCGAACTCGCGACCTTCATTTGGTGTTCATTTGTAGTGGTTAGCAACTCTGACCACTATACCAAAAGGTTGCGGGTTCGAATCCCGCTAGGGTCATAATGTTTGTGTGATGAATACGGACATGTGTATCCGAGTTATGGATGTTTTTCATTTATATATGTATTTATTTACAAAAAAAATGTATTTGTGTAGTGTATCAACCATCTGGTATCCATAACACAAGCCTAGTTGCTTAATGTGGAACTAGATAGCGCTGTCTGTATATGTCCATGGATATTTATATTTATATTATATTTTAGATTACCACGGAGGCGGTTGAAGTTACTTCGGTTGGTGGTAAAGCATTTTAAATGTCCGCCTCCTCCATCATATCTAAATCTGCCGCCAAACAGCAATGTTAATAGCCAGTTCCCCAAATATTTGGGGTTCCGGGTCAGTGTGCTTCCACCTTCGGCCTCATCTTCACTTAACATCAGGTGTGACTGAGGTTGTGCATAAAAAAAAAAGTTGCTATTGTAAAGTTGTTGAGGTACCAAATATACTTACTCATTTTTGTTTGGTATTACTTAATCTAGATCTTGTCTCATTCATGGGAAGTCAGTATAGGTTGTTATTCTTTGATAACCTAACCTCACTGGGTACAGGAAAAGCGTCATAACTCAATAACACAATACACCTTTACATAGTAAAAGTGAGGTAAGCGCAATCGGCTATATGGCTTGCGGGTTCTGCTGATATTTAATTTGTCGTTCATGGACACGTTCTGCTTTAATTAGAATCGTCTGAGAAAAATAGTGATAGAAATAATGTTAATACCAGACATAAAAATAAACTTGCTGTTCTTTTATAATAAGGTTCCAGTGGACATTCAAAATTTAGCTTTAAATAGGTTATAGGTTTTAGTGGACTTGATTTCCGCAACTCGACGCAGTTTGCGCCTATTTTGCGTGATGGGTTGCCGACTCTACTCTTGCCAACCCAGTTCCTCCAGGAAGCCTAGCAGACCCTTGATGTTGCCGACGACTTCTGGAAGCGACCCCGGTGTCCCGAGGCACTGTGCCCTGTAAACTGCCACACCTGGACATCCTAGGATGACGTGTGCGGCTGTTTCTTCTGCCTCCATGCACGCTCTGCACAGGGGGCTATCTGTAACATCTAGAGTAAACATTCTGAGTTGGGACCTCTTTAGCTTTAAATAAATTCAAAACCATCATAAAACAGACATTATTACACAGTCGAAACACATGCAAAAAATCACATTGTGTTTGCCATCTAATTTCTAAATTTTATTTTTTTCGTAATAGGTACATCTTATACATACACTCTGCAACGTTTGTCGGTTTAATTTAGTTAGACCTTATATATATATATATATAAAAAAAATAAGTATACGGAAAATAATGAGGAATTTTTAAGCACTGTAGAATATTAACTGTGTACAACAAAATTAAAATGTCAATAGTTTTGGAAAAATTTCCCAACATAGCATTCTTAACAAAAACAAGTAGACCAAGTCATCTACGTAATTTGGTATACCTACCACCATATCAACTACCTAAATTTAATAATGTATATGGCATGAGAATATGGGATTATATTTTACCAGATAATAATAAAATAGTATTCCTTGTGAACTATTGGGTCTTTACCTATGTAATTGGAGTTTTTTTTCTTCGTAAATCATATGTACCAATTCCTACGATTTTCAAAGCTATATCCATATTTGTTTTTTATTTGGAAAATGGAATATTATTTCAAGTATTCACATGAAATATTTTTTAATTTCTAGGCTAAATTACATAATAAAAAAAAATTGAACAGAGCTCTTTTCATGTGCTTCCCATAATCATTTCTTAGATTCGCTGAAACTTTTATAAAGCGGATACTTTTAAAAATTAACGCTGCCTATACTACATGTTATCCGATAATACACACAAAGTTTAGCTAAATTTGGATTTGTCGTTCCCAAAAAAAAAAAAACAAAAATGTTTGTATGGAGAAAACAGTCTTAATGAAATTCTTCATACAATACGCCTATTTCATAGGTAAGGACCTAAATCAAAATCAAAATCAAAAAATGCTTTATTTTGTAGGTACACAGGGTACACTTAAAATAGTCAGATTTTACATTTTTAAAGCTACTGCTTGTTCAAAAGGCAATTTTCCCCTGAGAAGAACAAGCAAGAAACTCGAGAGGTCGCTCTTTTAAAAAAAGGTTGTTATATTACAAAATTATTATTTTATATTATAATATTTCATTATTAATTGTGAAATAGCCTGGTTATGCGAACGGGCTGGTTATGTCCATGATTGTTTATCATCTAAATAATCTGATATTTTATAATATGCTTTCTTAATAAGTTTCTGTTTTATAGTATCTTTAAATTTATTGAAAGGAAGATTTTGTATATCAACAGGAACCTACCTTATTGAAAAAGCGTATACAAAACCCTTTGAATGAATTACTGACTTTGTGGAGGCGACTTATGTGACCTGCAAGTTTATCTTTATTTCTTGTATTGACATCATGTTTATCACTATTTTTCCTAAATGATGCTATATTTTTTTTTGACTAAAAAAAAAAAATCTTTTTTTTATGCACAACGGGTTAGCACTTGACCTCAATCACACCTGGTGTTAAGTGAAGATGAGGCCGAAGGTGGAAGCGTACTGACTCGGTAACCCAATCTTATTTGGGGGAACTGGCTATCTTATCTCTGACAACCGGAACACAACAATGCTATTAACATTGCTGCTTGACGGCAGATTTAGATAAGATGATGATAGCTAGTCAGGCGAACATTTAAAATGCCCTACCACCAACCAAATAGTATATAGTAGTATAGTGTGCGTTAAGAGTAATTTTTTTCGATTTATTTGTATATTTATCTACGATCGAAATAAATAAGATATTTTAATTTGGATTTAGATTTATTTTGAATTAAATAACATGCCCATAAACGGAATGTCGGGTTGTCCCTTACACGCAGTATTAACTATGTCATACTCCCCAAATGCTCAACTAGCTGAGCTATTTAGTTGAGCTGTGGGGAAGAAGGGGTAAGCGAGTAAGAAAAATATATTCTGTAACATCTTTCGTTTAAAATATCATGGGACCCTAAGGACGACGTAACAACCACTTAGGATGCGAATACATTCCACTCTGACCTATTGGTGGCGCGCATTTAAATCGTTTCTAATTTGAAATTCAAAATACACGCGCGCTATTGGTCGGTTTCGTTTTTTTTTCACAGACAGTGGCCCGATGACAAGTATGTTTCATGCAGTCATTGATTTGAAATCTATATCTCTATACAAGGTTATTTATTGTATACCTGAAACCTATAATAATAAATAATAAATATCTTTGCACATACACACAGCGCCATCTAGGTCCACACTAAGCATCTGGGCTTGTGTTATGGATACCAGATGGTTGATAAACTACACACTGTTTTTGTTGTAAATAAATGCTTCCGACCGATTTCGGCCATGGCGACCACTTTGACTCCTAATCGGTTTGGCGATGGTGCGCTCGAATGGCTAACATAGCCGATCTTTGTGGTGAACAATATACATATAAATTTCACCTTTCTATCTCAAAAATTGGTTCAAATTACTTTCCGCTTCTCATAATCGCCCTCTCCGTTCTTCCGAAAATCTTCGTCTCTACGTCCCTCATAACTTAACAAAATTATATAGTCTGTGGAACTCTTTGTCGAAATCTATTAGGAAAGCTCAATCTTTAAATATTTTTATTTTTCTTTTCGTTAACTCCCGCCTCGTGAACATTAGTTGACTATCTATAAGTGTTTCTAGTGATTGTGTTTTATACTATATATTAAGTATTTATATATATTTATTTATTTATATATATTTATTTATTTATATAATTAATATGGTATTATTATTATATTTATGCATGCACCCTACCTGTTTTTCTACCTACAAATGTCCCAAAGCTGTGGGTTGTCTGGAAGAGATCGCTTTTAGTGATAAGACCGCTTAATTGTGTTCTATTGTTATCATCAAAAATTATTGTAAATTATTTTGCGCAATAAAGAGTATTTGTATTGTATAAATATATAAATGAAAAACATCCGTAACTCGGGAACGCGTGTCTGTATTCATCATACAAACATACCCCTTTTGGTAAAGCAGTCAGAGTTTTTAACCATTTCCCCAAACAGGTTGTCTAACTTATAGAATCGATTCTGGCTATAGAGATATGGGGTTACATTTTTTTCATGAATTTTTGATATGAAAGATAAACACCCTACAATCGGAAACGTGACAGTAATTGAATTCGCAACAATCATTTATTTTTCATTTATTTTTTTTAGCCATACTGATTACAAAGTATATGATCTGATGATATTGACGACCTATTTGATGTAGTGGTTAGAAACTCTGCTACTATAACCAAATGGTCGCGGGTTAGAATCCCGCTAGGGGCATATGTTTGTATGATGAATACAGACATGTGTTCCCGAGTTATGGATGTTTTTCATTTGTACATGTATTTATTTACAAGAAAAAAATGTATTTATGTAGTTTATCAACCATCTGGTATCCATAACAAAAGCCTACATGCTTACTGTGGACCTAGATGGCGCTGTGTGTTTGTGTAAAGACATTCATTTATTTATTGATCCAATTGGGGTGTATCGGAGTATACAAAATATAACCTTATAAGGTAGACATGTTTGTGGTTTGTGTGTTATTATTTTTTTTCAGTAAAACTTACACTCTTGTAAATGTTTTTCTGTTTTCTTAACTCCTGATGCAAGAGAGATGTTATAAGGCTGAAACGATATAAAACGTTTCTGGTTTCTTAACTCCTGATGCAAGAGAAGTGTTATAAGGCTGAAACCATATAAAACGTTTCTGTTTTCTTAACTCCTGATGCAAGAGAGGTGTTATAAGGCTGAGACGATATAAAACGTTTCTGTTTTCTTAACTCCTGATGCAAGAGAGGTGTTATAAGGCTGAAACGATGTAAAACGTTTCGGTTTTCTTAACTCCTGATGCAAGAGAGGTATTATAAGGCTGAAATTTTGACACTTTCCTGTTTGTTGTTTCAGATTGCAGCACTTAAGAGGCTGAACGATGAACTTCAAGCCACAATGCAATCTGAGGTAAGTCAGTAATAACTGCATCCAGCTCATGTAGGCATAATATACCTCCCGACATAATATTTTGTTCAGCCCCCGTAGCATGACATCGTTTGTCGCGCGCGACGTAGTAATAAGAGTGGGATAGTGGTATATTTCATCCAAGCGAATGAGCAGGACAAATATTATCTCGCGCGACATAAACGTTTGTCGCGCCTGTCATGCTAAGTGCAGTAAGGACTTGATGCGACTGATATGATGAGGAAATTTTAAATGTCTATCAGAATCGCTTCTCTTTCTCTATTTTGAGAACTTCCTCGTTTCGGATATTAAAGACTGATGCCAGTGCATTTGTATCAGTATACAAGGTTATATTTTATATATCAAAAAGCCGATACATCCCAATTAGATCGTATATTTTGTTATAATTGACGACCTGTTTGGTGTAGTGGTTAGAAACTCTGCTGCTATACCGAATTGTCGCGGGTTCGAATCCCGGTAGGGGCATATGTTTGTATGATGAATACAGACATGTGTACCCGAGTTATGGATATTTTTCATTTACATGTGTATTTATTTATTTACAAAAAAAATGTATTTGTGTAGTGTATCAACCATCTGGTATCCATAACACACGCCTAGTTGCTTAGTGTGGCACTAGATGGCGCTGTCTGTATATGTCCAACGATATTTTATTTATTTAATTATTTATTTAATATTTTGTTATCAATTCGAGATTGTTGCGAATTTCGTGTTATGTCTCCCCTTGTAGAGTCAAAGTCAAAAATGCTTTATTTTGTAGGTACACAAGCTTTATTTTGTATTCTACTTTCGTGCTTCTCCTGCCATAGCCAGCAATGTTGGAATCAGCATTCCGCCATCAACAGCCAGACGAGCCTTTTTGGATACCTTCGGGCTACTCATAATTATTATTGTAATAAATAAATATCCTTAGACACACACAGCGCCATCTACTTCCACAGTAAGCAACTATAGGCTTGTGTTGTGAATACTAGATGGTTGATATACTACATAAATATTTTTTTTTTGTAAATAAATACTTTAATTGAAAAACATCCATAACTCGGGTACACTTTCCGTATTCATCACACAAACATATGCCCCTAGCGGGGTTCGAACCCGCGACCTTTTGGTATAGCGGTTAGAGTTGCTAACCACTACACCAAACAGGTCGTTATTGGAAGTATATAAGTAAAATCATAAATGTTTTTGTTGGGTGATCCTTGTAGTGCTATCTTGTATACCTACTGTGGTAAAAGACCTTTAAATATATATAATTGTATATGTCAAAGTCAAAAATGCTTTATTTTGTAGGTATACAGGGTACACTAAAGTACAAGTTTACATTTTTTAGGCTACTGCTTGTTCAAAATGCAATTTTCTCCTGAGAAGAACAAGCACGAAACTAGAGGGGTTGCTCTATTAAAATCAGGTTTTTATATAACAAAAACGCACAATATATTTCATTATTAATTGTGAAACAGCCTGGCATGCGATCGAGCTGGTTATGTCCAGGGATGATTATCATCTAAATAGTCTAATCTAATATTTTATAATATGCTTTTTTAATAAGTTTCTGTTTTATGGTATCTTTAAATTATTGAATGGAAGATTTTGTATATCAACAGGAACCTACCTTATTGAAAAAGCGTATACAAAACCCTTTCAATGAATTACTGACTTTGCGGAGGCGATTTATGTGACCTGCAAGCTTATCTTTATTTCTTGTATTGACATCATGTTTATTACTATTTTTCCTAAATGATGCAATATTTTTTTTGACAATATATTTGATTTTCAAAAGACCCAAGGTACAGAGTGTACGAAATTCAAAATTGTGTGTCAGAGTTTCTTGCGTCGTTTCTTCCTCTAACTATACCATAAAATTATCATATCTATTTAAAACATACACAACAATAAAATAACATACGACTACATAGAATACTCAGGGACTGATTGAGTTAAGTATTGTGTGTATATTAAGTTCTTAAATTTGTCACTAGATGTCGTTGATTCATTTTAAAACGCGATATCGTTTCTGTCTTTGCGAATGGATAAGTTGAGTTTTCGCGATCATTAATGGCTCTCTATTCGTATCGTTGTTTTATTTCTGGGAGGACCTCTAGTAGGCGGGAACAGTGACTTTACTCATAGGTACTTTCCCATAGACAAAATCTTTTCAAAAGTGGTCAAAGTCTTTTTCATTTGAATGTAACAATATTATAAGATATGTTAAGCAAGAGTAGGGTTGCCAGATGGTATCCAAAAGGAGGACATGTCCTCCTTTTCCATGATTTGTCCTCCCGTCCTCCCTTACCTACTGTTTGTCCTCCTTTGTGCTAAACGCTAAACATCGTTCAACATTTCGTGTCGAGCGTGCATGCGTACGAAGTCAAAAGCTCTGGGCTTTCTCAATACAACTTCAAAACCATGACATTTATTTATTTATTTAACACTTTATTGCATATATAAGTATACAAACATACATTAAACAAACATAGGACAGAAATTAAAATACACAAAAGGCGAGCTTATCTCTGTAAGAGACATGTGAAGATTTTCATGATTATTTGTTAAAAAATCAAGAACTTCTCGCAAAAATTGGCAGTTCAGCTAAATATGAATAAAATAAAGTAATATAATATAAAAAAAATCGTATAATTGTTAAATGTCCTCCTTTTTTACAGAAAATTATCCTTTTTTGACCAACATGCCCTCCTTTTTCAAGTTCTCATCTGGCAACCCTAAGCAAGAGTGACTCATGTTAAAGTATTCGTATATCATAAAGGAAGTCGGGTAGCAGAGTTCATATTGTTTCCTCTTTTTTTTGCTCCGAATGGCCTTAGACCCCGCCGATACATATCGGCCTTAGCGATTTATTTTTTAATGTGACGTTAACGCAGTTGTCCCGAAAAACATTAATATTTAACGCTTCCTGTGAACGAACTGTGATTTTTTAATGTTTTTTTTAAGTTACCTTCAATGAATTCATTTCGGAGTGCTTCGACCGATATTACATTACAACATTAGGAAGGAAAACGGAGGTCTTGGGTTCGATTCCTGGGGAATACTGACAAAGTCCCTATCCACAAAGGGACATTAGCCCGCTCTCTAAAATAATAACAGATCGCTTTTAGTGATAAGGTCGCCAAATTGTACATTCTATTCTGTATTTTCTTTTCTGTTGTGCAATAAAGTGTATTTGTATTGTATTGTATTGTATTGTATTGTTTTTGTTTCTTTTTTTTTTTTTTTTTTTTTTTTTTTTATGCATAACGGGTTGGTGCTTGACCTCAATCACACCTGATGTTAAGTGAAGATGAGGTCGAAGATGGAAGCGTATTGTATTGTATTGTATTAATAACAAAAACATCCTACCCTCCCTCCTTTGGCGGTCGGGTAATAAACTAGCTAATATTATAAAAATGCGAAAGTTCGGATGTTTGTTCCTCAATCACGGCGAAACAGCTGAACGGATTTGGATGGAATTTGGTATTTAAGTAGAATATACCCTGCGGATTAAGACATAGGATATTTTTTAACCCGATTAAGTGAGTATAAACAAATTTTCGCGATAGAGTCAAACCACGCATTCGAAGCCGCGGGCGGGAAGCTAGTAATAAATAAATACTTCGGATACGCCCATCATTTAGTCCCAATTTTGCTATTGATAGTGGATAACGGATAAACATGCAATAAATATTTATATAAACAACTATAACTCTGGAATAAATGTTCGTATTCATCACACAAACATTGTCCCCTAGCGGGAGTTGAACCCGCAACCGTTTGTTTCGCAGACAGGGTCACCATTCGGTCGTCACTTTAATAAAAGTACCTAACTGATTACCAGACCCACCCAATGACCGACCGCGCCAGATGTTGCTTACCTTTGCTAATCGAAATCGGTTCCCTATATTCGGTTTACGAGTTGGCGTAGCCTAAATAGCTAATATTGTAGTATCGTTATAAAACAAATATGATAAAAGTATTGATCGATCTCAATGGATAGATAAGTAAGAGTATATAAAAGGTACTGATACGTTTGTTAGGGCTTTGTTTGGACTTGCTAGCTGACTGGAGGGATACACGGGTAAGTGGTATGCTATAAGTCGAATTACAATTATGTTTTACTAGAATAGAATACATTTATTCGTCGACCATGACACAAGTCACTTAACCTACATTATACACATACAATATAGAATACTGGGTTGGTATACAGTTAAAACTAATAACAGGAGACGTGACCCATATCAGGGGCAACGAAATGGTCCAGACTCAGCATGTGCTGTGGGCAGAAACCCGCAGCGCTGTTCGTTCTGCCGGAACCATTGAGATACTCGTATGTGCGCATCTCAGGGCACATAAAATTGTATGATTTCACAAACATGGGAAAAGAACAATCGAAATCACAATCGTACAATTATTTTACCAATTTCGCGGCTTACTTAAGCAACTAAGTCTTAACTAATATCAATTAAGATTATTATTATTATTAAATTCTTTATTGCACACAAAAATAAAATACAAAGAACATTTAACATAGATGATGAAGTGTACAAAGGCGGTCTTATCGCTGATAGCGATTTCTTCCATACAACCTCAGTTAAAGAAGCTTTTTTAATAAGTAGTTGGATAGTGCAAAGTAAAAGCTGAATAACTTAAATATCAGTACACATAGAAAATACATAGGTATAGTGGAATACATACAAAGATAAACACTTACTAGAATAAACAAACCATATAAATAAGTACAATAATAAAATACACATAAATATATATAACAGTATATACAATTCATTAGAGAGATAAATAATATTCCTTTAGACGCAGTTTAAACACTGCAAGCGATTATGCGTGACGAATATTTTGTGGTAGTGCATTCCACAACTGCGCAGCCTTAATTTGTTAGTAGATGATAAATAATATAAACTAGTTAATAGATAAATTACAAATAAGCTAATAAATACGAGTTAAATAATAATATACCTATGTTTGGACACATGCCACTTCCACTTGACTTATTCAATTTGGTGCAGTCGGAAGGAGGATGTAGGTCAGTAGGGAAGGATGCCTATAAATTTCTATTTATTTAACATTTAATTGCATATAGGCATCCATATTAAACAAAACAATAAAAAATCAGGACAATATTAAAAGTATACAACAGGCGAGCTCATCTCTATAAGAAATCTCTTCTATCCGTGAGGATACAATTGAGGAGTAGGTAACTTAAAAGTAGACAGAGAATATACTTACAAAAACTGGGGTTCAACTGATAAATGAAAGAAAATGGCGCCCGGAAAATACAAAATGGCGTCTATTCTCGCGCATTCTAACGATAATAGTGTATCAGTAATAGTCTTTTCACTTCCCTTTTTAGTAACGACCGGTTCTTGATTTTCAAATACTTATGCAATTTACTTTTCCAGTCTATATTCTATTAGGTCCTTACCTATGAAATTGGCGTTTTGTATGAAGAATTTCATTAAGACTGTTTTCTCCATATAAACATTTTTGATTTTTTTTTGGGAACGGCAAATCCAAATTTAGCTAAACTTTGTGTGTATTATCGGATAACGTTAAGTTAAGTGTAGGCAGCGTTAATTTTTAAAGCTAAGGTATGGAACTCACTGCCCGCGTCGGTTTTTCTGTATTATTATGTATTATGTGATTTAGCCCAGAAATTATAAAATATTCCATGTGAAACCTTGAAATAATATTCCATTTTACAAATAAACAACAAATTTGGATATAGCTTTGAAAATCGCAGGAATTGGTACATATGATTAACGAAGGAAAAAGACTCCCAATTTCATAAGTAAAGACCCAATATTTTGGTATGCACCGCCTCCCATGGTCCCATCAACCATTTTGTTTTTTTCGGGCGTGACAGATGTGCGTAGTACTTTTTGAATATAGTTACAGGAGTTCTAAGTATATTCTCCGACGCAATGAAATTCACAGTGGTAATGTTAATCTAATAGTCTATGTTTTATTACTAAATACCTATACTAAGTATATCTAAACCAAGCTACCGATTTATTAAAAAATATTTTTATTCTATCACTGACAGGTACTTTATCCATGTGCAAAAAATCACGGTCTTTTTTTTATGCACAACGGGTTGATACTTGACCTCAATCACACCTGATGTTAAGTGAAGATGAGGTCGAAGTTGAAAGCGTACTAACCCGGAAACCCCAACACATTTCGGGGACTGGCTATCTTATCTCTGACAACCGGAACACAACAATGCTATTAACATTGCTGTTTGGCGAAAGATTTAGATAAGATGGTAGTAGCTAGCCAGGCGGACATTTAAAATGCCCTACCACCAACCAAACCGAGTACTTAAACATGTACCCCGCTGGGGATCGAACCCGCGACCTCCGAATCGTAAACCCAATGTTGTTTACATTGAGCCACGGAGGCGGTGAATTATAGAATCTTTAAAATTATAGGAAGTTGCTGTACTATAAAATAAGTTTTGTTTGTGCGTGTTTTCTTTTGGCTATACTATATAGCTAAATATATAGGTATGACCACATAGCTTACCACCGCAGTTGTACAAATATATGTGAGTCTATTACGAGGTGGTGACCGTTCTCGTTATAGCAAACTATATCTCTCACTGTCGCTCACATCGGGATAGAGCAGGCGTTACGTATAATTAGTTTCATTAAAGTAAATTTTAAATTAAAACCTTGAAAAATCACATAACCATTCGAGAAATGTTGTTTCAAAGTTCGCGCTGCTTTCAACAGAGGGTAATGTTTTTCGAGCGAACCTTAGATTCGTCTTGGTACCCGGAGTGTGTTAGGATACATTTTATGGTAGAAAATCATTATATTTAGGTTGTATGTACTGTGCAGTGAATACAAAAATCTTTATTTCAGTCTAAAATAATAGTGACTATGAAAAGTGGATGGAGTCAACCTAGTAAGCATAATAAGTATGCTTGTGGCTGGTGACCCCGCTCATCCTTATCGCTAGCTTAGCTATATATGTATGTAACATGTATGTATGTATACAGGGTGGAAAGTTTCAATGGGGCAGCCAAGGGAGGTAGGTACCTTAATCGTTGCAGCTACAAGAAATTGGTCTTAGGAGACTATCCATAATTTTTCAAAAAAATTTCATTCCCATTCACAGATTTTCAAAAAAATGTACGGTTAGCAAGAAAATTACCATTTTTCACAAAAAAAAATTTTGATACTAATCGATCCTGTTCCGTATGCTGATCAAAAAGTTCTATGGGACCAACTGAGGTTTCAGTACTAGAAAAGTCAGAAATCAAAAAAAACTTTTTTCATACATTTAAAGTACTTAGATTTTTTTGTCAGGCCATAACAAGAGGTAACTTTTTGTTGTAGCTACAAAAATGATTAAGAAGATGCATATGCATTCAAACAATAAAATTATTTGAAAAATAATTATTATTTTTATTAATAACTTTATGATATAAGGTGCTCAAAATGTTCTCCATTTTGATTAATGCATAAATGTATTCGTTTTCGTACTGACCGCGTGGCGGCCAATAATTTATTTGGATGAATTCCATACAAAATTGTACAGAGCGAATTTTTTAATTCTTCGACACTTGTCATATTTCTTTTTATAAATTTCATTTTTTAAATAGCCCCACAGGAAGAAATCAAGCGGCGTTCAGTCCGGACTACGCGCTGGCCAAGAAACAGGGCCATGAGTCCCAATCCACTGCTCACCAAATTGTCTATTCAAAGAACAACGAGTGTTTCGGCTGTTGTGTGCAGGAGCACCATCTTGTTGAAAATAAACTCTTCGTGATTCTGATAATGGTAGATTATCAATAATGTTTGATACATTTTCTAATATTATGTTATTGTAAGTGTCGGAATTTAAGTTGCCCTCTTAAATTTCCTCCATTACTACTTCGTTTCCCTTTAAACCACACCAACAATTAAAAGAAAATCAAATTTGATTATGGGTTTCCCAAAGTCTGAGAGGATTTTCTTGGCTCCAATAATGATTATTTCGCCGGTTGTACATACCGTTGTTTGAAAAATTCGTTTCATCAGACCATAATATGTAATCAAGGAATTGCATATCTCTACTTATTCTCCCATTTAACCATCTGCAGAAAGCTAGTCTACGAGCGGCATCCCCTGTATGTAAAGCTTGAACTAGTCGCCCATGTCGAAAACATTTATATCCATATTTCTTCCATACTTTCAGTACCAGGGTATGCGAGACATCAACTTCTTTAGCGACGACTCTTGAAGATGTTTCGGGAAACGCTTCGACTAATGTTAAAATGGAAATTTCCAAATTTTCGTCTAAAACAAATGGTTGACGTACAGATTTCTTCTTAAAAGTTCGGCTTCGGCTTCTACCACCTTCGGCTAAGTTTCTTATAAGGTTTGTAATAACCTTTCTGGTTGGTACATGTCGATTTGGATATCTCCTCCTGTACCATTGCAACGCAGCAAATGAATTTTTATTATTTACAAAATAAGCTTCCAGCAAGTCTAAACGTTCAGAATTTGAGCTCATTTTTGCAAAAAATAATAACTAAAAGCACCTACTCGCAAAAGCACACCACACGCAATCAGATTTTGACATAAGCAACAAAAGAAAGTACGCATTATAAAAAGAAAACAAAGTTCGAAATTTAAAGCTTATTTGAATTTGAACTAGGTAGGTAAGTAAATCTTTTTTCAGAAAACTATCGAGGTTACGTAAGTTCCAAGTGAAACAAAATTAATTGACTGCATATGTATGGGAAAAGTTTTTTTTGATTTCTAACTTTTCTAGTACTGAAACTTCAGTTGGTCCCATGGAACTTTTTGATCAGCATACGAAACAGGATCGATTAGCATCAAAAAAATTTTTTGTGAGAAATGTTAATTTTCTTGCTAACCGTACATTTTTTTGAAAATCTGTGAATGGGAATGAAATTTTTTTGAAAAATTATGGATAGTCTCCTAAGACCAATTTCTTGTAGCTGCAACGATTAAGGTACCTCCCTTGGCTGCCCCATTGAAACTTTCCACTCTGTATATACATATATGTAACAATAATAATAAACAAAAGGCATAATTTAATAAGATGATAATAAGTGCTTTTGAGTAAGTGTGCATGGATGTTGTGTTTTGGTGTGAATATGTGTGTATGAGTGTGTATGATTATGTATGTTTATGTGTGAATATGTGTATCTGTGTATCTGTTCATGTACCTATATTAGCCCCACGACATTATCTTGGGATCGGAAGCTGCTTGGGCAGCTTCCACTAACATATGTGTGTGTGAGTATATGTGTGTGTGTGTGAGTGAATATAAGTGAATATCAAACAATCAAAAATCAAATAAAAAATTATTATTATAATTTTTTATTTGATTGTAATTGTTTAGGTATTTAAATCTATTATTTTATTATGAATTTCTCCATGCCAGTTCCTGGTAAAATGTGTGATACTTTATTTTATAATTAACAACCTTGTGTACCACATTTTTAGCAAATAAAGATTATTCTATTCTATTCTATAAATGTTTTATCTATCTTTCATAGCCCGTGATACCCACATCATGTTCCGTTTTGCCACTTCCGGCACGGAATACTAAAATAGACCTGAAATAATTACCTTAAAAACAAAATGCAAATGACACGCCCGATAGTAGACAGGATGCAATACCAATGCAAGTTATTTGCATTTCTTCACAACACTGTAAGTAATAATTATAATTATGCGTAGCACACTTAACCTTTGGACGACAAAAAAATAATTAACTTTGGCATCGTTTAAAGTTAATTAGATTCTATGGGAATGTGTGCATGCGTCCCGTTTATTAACTAATATTTAAAGTGCGACAGTTTGTTTGTAGCTCAATCACACCTGATGTTAAGTGAAGATGAGGCCGAAGGTGGAAACGTACTGGCCCGGAAAAGCCCCATCGTATTTGGGGGACTGGCTATCTTTTCCCCAGCGGGGTACATGTTTAAGTACTCTGTTTGGTTGGTGGTAGGGCATTTTAAATGTCCGCCTGACTAGCTACCAACATCTTATCTAAATCTGCCGCCAAACAGCAATGTTCAAAGCATTGTTGTGTACCGGTTGTCAGAGATAAGATAGCCAGTCCCCTAAATGTGTTGTGGTTTCCGTGTCAGTACGCTTCCACCTTCGACCTCATCTTCACTTAACCTTAGGTGTGATTGAGGTGAAGTACCAACCCGTTGTGCATAAAAAAAAATTGGTTGAATAAGTATACCCTTAGTCTGCGACCCCGCCTGTATGGGAGGTGATGGGTTGTGATAATGAAGATGTAATCTAGTCTCTAGCTTACTGGTAGTTCGGGATGGAGGCGTTGTGTATGCATGTTTTTCATAATGCAATTCACATGAATGCATCAACTGTGACATTATGATGCATAGACAAAGTAATGACGTGTGGGTACACTATGGTTAGTTGTCGCTACTTATATCTATATATAAATATATATACTTTACAGCGCATACTTTCAATTAGGATGCATCGCTTTGGTCGGTTATTGAGGGTATAGAAATTGTAGATTGTAGAATAAATAAATAAATATCTTTGCACATACACACAGCGCCATCTAGTTCCACACTCAGCAAGTAGGCTTGTATTATAGATACCAGATGGTTGATAAACTACACAAATACATTTTTTGTTTTGTAAATAAATATATATATATATATATATATAAATGAAAAACATCCATAACTCGGGAACACACGTCTGTATTCATCATACAAACATGCGTCTAGCGGGATTCGAACCCGCGACCTTTTGGTATAGCAGCAGAGTTTCGAACCACTACACCAAACAGGTCGTCAAAATATACCTCCCGACATATATTATGTTCAGCCCCCGTAGCATGACAACGTTTGTTGCGCGCGACGTGGGAATAAGAATGGGGTAGTGGTATATTTCGTCCAAGCGAATGAGCACCTTTTGGTATAGCAGCAGAGTTTCTGACCACTACACCAAACAGGTCCTCAAAATGTGAGTACAACTGATGAGACTACCGACCGATTTTGGTCATGGCGACCATTTCCACTCGTAATCGGTTTGGCGCTGGTGCGTTAGAAGTTGGCTAACATAGCCGAACTTTACGGTGAACGTAAGCACCTATTCACGTAGTGAGAGTAGACGGCAACGACTTTCAGCTCGTTTAGCGTCGAGGTCAGCTTAACACTGCTCCCCGAAATCGCTCTCGCCTATGCCAAACTTTCCCATCGAAAGAAAACGGCCAAATGCGTGTCGGGCCACGCGCAGTGTAGGGTTCCGTACTTGCCCTCACAATATAAATAATAATAATAAATAAATTTCCTTAGACATAAACACAATGCCATCAGTTCCACAGTAAGCAACTATAGGCTTGTGTTGTGGATACCAGTTGGTTGATATACTACATAAATACTATTTTGTTTTTGTAAATAAAAAAACAAAAACGAAAACATCCACGGGTACACATGTCCGTATTCATCACACAAACATGTGCCCCTAGCGGGATTTGAACCCGGCAGCACATTTTCCTAGTGATCCGTTGGTCCCTAGTGAAGGACTAAACCAGTGGCATTGCTTGTAGCCCATGGAAAATACGGTAAAAAATTAGCTTAGCTAGACATTTTTTTTATGCAAGACGGGTTCGTACTTGTCCTCAATCACACCTGATGTTAAGTGAAGATGAGGTCGAAGGTGAAAGCGTACTGACCCGGAAACCCCAACACATTTGGGGGACTGGCTATATTATCTCTGACAACCGGAACACAACAATGCTATCAACTTTGCTGCTTGGCGGTAGATTTAGATAAGATGGTGGTAGCTAGCCAGGCGGACATTTAAAATGCCCTACCACCAACCAAACCGAGTACTTAAACATGTAGCCCGCTGGGGATCGAACCCGCGACCTCCGAATCGTAAACCCAAAGTTGTTTACATTGAGCCACGGAGGCGGTTAATTCATACATAATTTAGAACCGACTTATATACTTGCTATCTTATAGAGGTATATTAGAGATGTAATTTTGAAAATTCTAAAAAAAATTATAACTTAGCCTAGATTTCTTTAGAGAGCCCTATTACTAATTATATTTAATTAGGTGGACTTTTGTTAAACACAGTTAACTTATTGACGGATAAAAAACTAAGCATGTTATAGTTAGGTATGCATGTGTTTTTAGTTGAAAACGTCGTCGAGCTGCATTGCTTAAGAAAAAAAAATTATAACTAATATTTTGTAATGATAACTGAAAATGTATCCCTAAATGTTTTGAATTATAAGAAATATCTATAAATTGAGCATTTTTTTTTAAAGAAACACATTTTTCAACTTTAACTTATTTGGAAAAATATATAAGTATCTACTTGCGTTTCTTACAAATGCTTAATTTTTAGCAATTGTTACTACATTTACAACACTTTATTAAATGTTTCAAGAAAATCGCGGTTATTCGTTTTTGCGAGGCCTAAACGTATTTTCCCGCTGGGCAATTGCTTCTTGTACTCAGAGCAGTGGCGTCGCCTCCATACAGGTACAAAAGCAGTGCTTAGCAAATTGTAAGCTATCCCCGAAATGCATTGTCAACGTAGCTGATTGATATTGATATGCACAGAAATATTCTAAACAGTTGCAAAGATTCATAAGAATAAGTTATTATTTTGTATTTTTTTTTCTCATTTAATAGCCTCCTAACCTCCTCCGTGGTTCAATGTAAACAACATTGGGATTACGTTTCGGAGGTCGCGGGTTCGATCCCCAGCGGGGTACATATTTAGTACTCAGTTTGGTTGGTGGTAGGGCATATTAAATGTCCGCCTGGCTAGCTACCACCATCTTTTCTAAATCTGCCACCAAACAGCAATGCTAATAGCATTGTTGTGTTCCGGTTGTCAGAGATAAGATAGCCAGTCCTCCAAATAAGATAGGGTTTCCGGGTCAGTACGCTACCACCTTCGGCCTCTACTTCACTTAACATCAGGTGTGATTGAGGTCAAATGTTAACACGTTGTGGATAAAATGAAATAGCAAATTTTGTCCATTCTGCCCACCCCTGTGACAAAACGCTATACACGCCATTGCCTCAGATTACCCTTGAGAGTGGCTTTATAGTAGGCATTGCTTATGAGTAATGAAATGACACAATAATAAGCTGTTGTAGTCATTGATAAGATTTGTGTAATCTATAATGATTTCTCTAAATATTTTAATTATTACACATAATCATATCAGCCACGTTAACCGCCTCCGTGGCTCAATATAACAACATAGAGTTTACGTTTGATCCCCAACGGGGTACGTGTTTAGTACTCGGTTTGGTTGATCTAGGGCATTAAAAAAATGTCTGCCGCCAAACAGCAATGTTAATATCATTTGTCAGATAAAATAGCCAGTCCCCCAAATAAGATGGGGTGTCCGGGTCAGTACGCTTCCACCTTCAGCCTCATCTTCACTCAACATTACGTGTGATTGAGGTCAAGTGCAAACCCCGTAGTGCATAAATAAACTTGTTCAAATAATTTTCTGGAGCTCCATCTGGAACTTTGTTGATTTCTAAACGATAGCACCGAAATTAGCATCTTTTTGTAGAGCGAATCCTAAATTGCACGGAAAATATCACGAAAACTTGAAGCAGTACGCGATTTCGGTGGCTGTTACGTAATCAGCACGTGGACGGAAACGTGAAACTCTGATAAAATAAGGATACTAAGGAAAGAAATCGAAGAAGAAAAAGGGAACAGCGCAGTTTTAGACAATCAGTCCAACAGTGTTTCAGGCTTTGTGTGCAAGAAGTGCAAGAAAGGAGATATTTTCATAATTAATATTTATCGAGCGAAATCCTGTATTAATAAACCATTCTCAAGATTGAGAACAGTTTTGTGACCGGTCTCAAGTAATTGAAAAGCATGCGCATAGTCAAGCAGTACTCACTTGAGAGGTGCGTGTATTAATAAACGAAACTCAAGACTATCATTCATTCGCCGGTGAGGCGAATACTTGAGAAGTGATCTCAGCTGAGTAGACCTCAAGATTGGTTTATAAATTAGGACGGAGCTTGAGATAACGTCAACTTCTTGAGACGCATCTCGGGTGATATAGCCTCAAGACTTGTATTGAGATTGGTTTATTAATACGGGCCCTACTCTCATAATATCCAAAAACCCTGCCTTTATCACAGTTTTGTTTTCTTTACTTAATATATATATTTCTTTGTTTTTTTTTCTTTTAAATTATTCTATGAGCGCCTAACCTCCTACAAAGGTGCCAGCTGAAAATCAGCGCTGTGGCACAGAATTAATATACTCGGTATTATATGGTTCTTGCCACAGCATTATGCTGAGCTGGAACCTATGTCAGCTTGCATTATTATGATTTAGTTTAAATTTCTCAAAAAAATTTTCATGTACATGCCCATTGTAAGCTGAATAAATGTTTTTCTTTCTTTCTTTCTTTCTTTCTATATGAATAAATAAATAGATGAATAATAGTGACTTTCCACCTAATTATTTTTTTAAGAGAATTGTAATGAGAAATGAGAATCTGTAATTGGCATTACTTTGGCTTGTAAATTTTGTGTAATATTTTTTATAATGATGCTGTTGATTCTGTATTATCAATAAAATAAAATAAAAATAAAATAAATGCCTTTTTACCCCTCTACTATTGGAAAGTGTTACACCTGAAAAACGTACGATGTATTAAGATTTCTATGTTATCACACGTATTTGAAGTGCAAGGTCTCGTTGGGTGTCAGGAATTCATAGGATATATTTTGAAGTAAGAATTTAATCATGGCGCCTGCATAATACATTATGCTGTCGGGTTTTTCGGTTTTTAAATATTTGATTTATATTTCATATTAAATACATCATTACGTCGGAAATAATACTGTAGTATTCATTTGGGTTATTAGTGAAGAAAATTATGGTCAATAGGTTTTTTTTTAATTTTTTTTTTATGGTTAACTGGATATGTATTTGACCACAATCTCACCTGATGGGAAGTGACGATGTGGCCGCAGATGAAGCACGTGATCTCAGTAGATGCCTATTCACCCTGCTCTTGATGGTTGTAGGATTCAGGAAAGACTGACGCCGGAAGGGAGTTCCATGCCTCGGCTGTTCGGATGATGAATGAAGAATCGAACCGCTTAGTGCGAATGTTCGGTATGTTAACTACATACGGGTGGAATCCCTCTCCGCGTTTTTCCCCATACGTTTTTTTGATCTCTTGTCTCCACTAAATTTGATCCACTTTGATTTATGCAAAAAACTACATTGTTCACATCAACAGCTTATCCACTAGTCCACTTTCCATGGGAGGATTTCCCCTAATCATCACGCTGGGCAGGCAGGTTGGCGAACACAGATTTTTTGAGAGCTTTGCACCAATGATATTTTCTTATGTTTATGAGTTTTCTAACCCTCTCCGTACTTATCAGAAAATGAAAGTTTGATCTCTATGACTTATATCATAGTGATGAACTACTTCCGTTTTCCATCTTTCCATCATTGACGACCGGTTGGAGTAGTGGATAGTGACCCTGTCAGCGAAACCAACGGTTGCGGGTTCAAATCCCGCGAGGGGTAAATGTTTATGTGATGAATACGAACATTTATTCCCGAGTCATGGATGTTTATATAAATATTTATGTATGTTTATCCGTTATCTAGTATCCATAGCACAAGCTTTGCTTAATTTGGGACTAATAGATGATTGGAGTAGTAAGTGTCTGAAATATTCATTATTATTATATATATATTATTCCTTGGAAATCGGTTCAGCCGTTTTCAACAGATTTGTTTACTAAGAAATTCGGGGTTTTCTTAGTTTTTTTCAATTTATCGTTATTATTATTTCTTTTTGCTTATTTTTGTGTGTTTTTATTTTTCAATTTATGGAGGTCCTAACGAGGTTAGCTTCGCCTGTGTGGAATATCTTTCGCGGAAATTCGTTTATCCCGCGGGAACAACTCATTTATCGGGATAAAAATATCCTATGTTTTGAATCCAGATTATGTTGTACCTATGTTGCGCCGTGATTGAGCAAGAAACAAACATCCAAACTTTCGCATTTATAACATTAAATTAGATTATGTAGAATTTAGATTTTTAACGTACCTACTTCAAAAATGGAGGAAATTCGGCACTCCGGAGATAGAGGGTGATACCTTACTGAAGTCGGTTGTTCCCTCACCTTTGTCACTTTCAATAATACAACAAAAAAATCTAGTATTATTTTTATCACATTTAAAATTCAAAGCTCCCACACGTGGAAGCTCCGCCCTTGTAAGTCTGATTAGAAATTCTATCAATACATTATACCCCGCACCTCTATTCGTCGTATAAGTTGCATTTTCATGAAGGTTTTGTTGCACGCACACATTAACTATTACATGTTTAATTTCCAACCTGCTTAGTCTATTTACGTCATGCCCTGCGGGGCTCTGTGGTCGTATGAAAGGAGGGGGGTGGATGGGTCATCTGGCAATGGCCAATGGGATTGTCGCTGTGTGCGTGAAGGCGTAGCTCCGGAGCGCCTGCGCCGCCTCGGCCAGTCAGTCGCTGATAGGACGTCAACGCCGACGGACGTCTTCAGTAACAGGAGTGTTGCTCGCACGTTTTTCAGTAACAGTGACGGCAGAGTTCAAATAAAGTTATCGGTTTCTGTTTGCGGGTAGGATATCCGCGGCCATACTTAGGTGAGTTTGGTAATGTTTGCGCCTATTGTTTATTCTATCTTTTTTTTTTGTAAGCACTCGTGTTTGTCTTTGATTAGCGATGTAGGCTCGGTTGCATGGCAGTTGGAGATTTTATTTGTATTTATTTTACATTTTTTTTAAACTTACGGTTTGTACGGCAAGACATTTTACAGGTGAACGTAAAAATGCTTACAGATATATTTGGTTAGTCAATGGTTATTTATCTTAGCTGATATGATAAAAATGTAATGAATCATATATTTACATACCTGTGTCATCACAGGCGGAAGGAAAACGTATTGATATACCTAGCTACATAGAAATGTTACACGAAAAACGTATCTCATTGCGTACCTAACGTTTTTACTTCGAAGTTCGTTTTTCCATTAGAACGTCACAAAATGATTTAATAAATTATTTATCGTATCTTCTTAGTAACATGTAAACATATGTACAGTGAGGAACCGAAATAAGTACTTATACCTCACCCTTATTGCCCTTTCGGGGAGTGTACTTTATAATTACATAATCTTATTCCATCGTCGCCCTTCCATCTTCGGACCACTAGGCGTGGGGAGATCCGCACGTATAGACTTAATATACCGAATATTCGTACTAAGAAGTTCGACTCTTCATTCATCATCCGAACAGCCAAGGCATGGAACTCCCTTCCGGCGTCATGCAGTCTTTCCTGAATCCTACAACCGTCAAGAGCAGGGTGAATAGGCATCTACTGAGATCACGTGCTTCATCTGCGGCCACATCGTCACTTCCCATCAGGTGACATTGTGGTCAAACGCGTATCCAGTCATTCACAATAAAAAAATCAATGCCTCGCCATTGGTCGAAGTTGAAAATTTAACCCTCTTATTCATAAAAATTTACAAACGCTTTATAAGCCTGCTTTAGTTAAAGTATGTTTTGTCGCTTTCTTTCATTACAACATTTCCTTATGAACGACAGAGACAAACACACTAACTAAAACAGGCTTATAAAGCGTTTGTAAATTTTTATGAATAAGACGATAAGTCTTACCACTGATCGAATTTGGCAGGTGGAGATAAAGTCCCTTCGTTGTTAGACATTTTTTGGCCTCATCTTCACTTAACATCAAGTATGATTGAGGTCAAGTGCTATCCCGTTGTGAATAAAAAAAAGAAGACATTTGCAGGTCGTAGTCCACTATCTCTATGCCAAGAGATTGGGTGGGTACCACCCTCTTATGTATATCTACATCCCATTGTTCCGTTGTGAAGGATGAAAAGGTAGTACACTCTGCGTCTTAATTATTTACACAACGTTGTTACATATTATACATACATAAAGTCACGACCTTTATCCCAAATGGGGTGGTCAGAGATACCCCAAAGTGTTTAGGTTAAAAGAGTATAATAATACTTGAAACAACATCAACGGTTCACCATTCGAAATATACATAAAGTGAGGGTAAACCCGTCGCCGTTAAAACAGGCAAATCTATACACGCTTTGTCGCTGTCGACTCCCACGGGAAGAGATGGTCTATTTTTTATGATTAACTGGATACGCGTTTGACCACAATCTCACCTGATGGGAAGTGACGATGTGGCCGAAGATGAAGCACGCGATCTCAGTAGATGCCTAGTCACCCTGCTCTTGAAGATCCCAAGGTTGTAGGATTCAGGAAAGACTGACGCCGGAAGGGAGTTCCATGCCTTGGCTGCTATTCTTTCTATTGAAAAGGCACAAACTTGAGACGAGTAAATTATGTGAAAAATGAATGCGTTGGGCAAGCAACTGTTACTTCCCGTAGTATATGAGTTTATGGTAATTTTATCACGCAACTACTGCTATAGCCTTCACGTCATCACCATCATCAACAGCGTTACACGTCACCACTGTTGGGGCACAGGATCCTCTCACCGGGAGAGGGTATGGGCCAAAATGAACCACGCGGGCCCAGTGCGGGATTTGTGTCGGATTACTTGCCACCTATGAGTCAGTGTTTTTGAGATGGCCTTTAGTCAAAGTCAGAAATGCTTTATTTTGTAGGTACACAGAGTACACTTAAAATACTTAATTTTACATTTTTCAAGCTACTGCTTGTTCAAAATGCAATTTTCCCCTGAGAAGAACGAGCAAGAAACTCGAAGGGTTGCTCCAGGCTTTGATTTTACATAAAGGTTTTTATATTTAATTATTAATTGTGAAATAGCCTGGCATGCGAACGATCTGATTATGTCCAGGGATGATTATCATCTAAATAGTCTGATATTTTATTAAGAAATAGAAGAAAATTTCGAAAATCCTTTCGGAACTAAATAATATCATCCAGGTATACAAAGTAGCTGTGTTAATAGTTAAATATCTTCGAAACGGGTGAACCGATTTTCATTGAACATTGCTAAGACCCTTTCAGTTTAATCGTAAATATAAAGAACCTCATTCAAATCGGACAACGCATTATTAAGATATACATCTGAACATAGACTGGATACACACCAACGCCATCAATGTGTTTGACTTGTCGTTTTTCGTCTAGTGGTCAGACATCCACGCCAAACATTGCTTAACTTTGCGAATCGTAAACGAATAGCGAATGCGCCACGACTGCTTAGCCTTCGATAAGTGCTTAACGCGTTTCATTGATTTTTCATTTTAATGTTTTTTTTTTTTCACCAAGACTAAAACCCTTTAACTATGTCAAGGCGGTTGTAAAATTATAATTATTTCGCTTATTCACTAAGCGAAGTGTTTATTGGATAATTAATTTAACGCCTATTTTAGTTTGGAACCTGTTCCTATAATCAAAATGAAGTGAATGAAATAACTATCGTGATACAATTTGTACTCGTGATGCGTCGCATTCCTCGTTTGGTGGTGTTACACCATGTCTGGCGCGGTCAATACTTGGATGCGTGACCACTAGTGGCTATCAAATTTGGTTTATTTTGTAGATATACAGGGTACACTTAAAACTACTTCTTGTTCAAAAGGCAATTTTCCCCTGAGAAGAACAAGCAAGAAACTCGAGCGGTTGCTCTTTTAAAAACAAGTTTTTATATTACAAAAAGTCACAATTATATTTCATACGCCTGGCATACGAACGAGCTGGTTATGTCCAGGGATGATTATCAGCTAAATAGTCTGTTATTTTATAATATGCTTTCCTAATAACTTTTTGTTTTATAGTATCGTTAAATTTATTGAAGGAAGATTTTGTATAAAGTAAACATAGCACTTTTTATTAAGCGAGAGCACGTTAAATGGTCTTGGAAATTTTCAATTGGAGGTTATTCGGTGTCCTACAGGGGCTGCTTAAAACAGCGACAGTCCAACACAAGCTATTAAATACCCACTGTTGGGGCAAAGCGTCCTCTTACTGGGGAGCCATAATCCACTACGCGGGCCCAGTGCGGATTGGTCGATTTGTGTCAGACTAGTGACCACCGGACAATGTTTTTCGCCGCCCGTCTTACCCACTACTTGTATTAAAATAACAGTAGTGGTCAACCATCCAACGAGTGTTTCTTGTTTTTCAAGATAGAGAAGAAGATCTTTGTTTTACAAAAACGAGCCGTTCGCGCAGTTTATCAATTGAGACCACTTGTGTAACATTCTAACCTTTTCGTCACAGTACATTTTTGAAAATCTAATGTATGTCAAAAAAAATATAGCATCTAGGAAATATAGTGATAAACATGATGTCAATACAAGAAATAAAGATAAACTTGCAGGTCACATAAGTCGCCTTCGCAAAGTCAGTAATTCATTCAAAGGGTTTTTCAATAAGGTTCCAGTTGATATACAAAATCATCCTCTCAATAAATTTAAAGATACTATAAAACAGAAACTTATTAACAAAGCATATTATAAAATATCAGACCATTTAGAAGATAATCATCCCCGGACATAATCAGATCGTTCGCGTGCCAGGCTATTTCATAATTAATAATGAAATATAAAAACCTTTTTGTAATATAAAAACCTTTATGTACAATCAAAGCTTGATTTTAAAAGAGCAACCCTACGAGTTTCTCGCTTGTTTTTCTCAGGGGAAAATTGCATTTTGAACAAGTAGTAGCTTAAAAAATGTAAAATTGACTATTTTAAATGTACTCTGTGTACCTACAAAATAAAACATTTTTGACTTTGACTTTGATAACAAATTACGCAATGTATTTTGATACCGGTTCATATACCGGGTGAATTTGAATTCGTTTAATTCCCATTAACTGGTGACGGCACTCTTGATTACGAACAACTGCATAACAACGAAACCATAGACGAAATCAATCAAAAATGTTCGATTCCCATACAAAGTAAACCATTCTGAAACCACCTTTAATATGGAAGTCCATATAATCATTGGCTAGTGATTACGAACAACTTTCCATTAGGATTCAAAACCGAATTCAGCCGAAAATTGTTGGACGACCATACTAAAGGTGGTTTCAGTGTGCGAAGTGTGAGTTTTGTCTCGTTTTTAACTTTACCATCGCGTTCGCGTTTACGAAAAAAGTCCCTATGAAAAAAATCGTTTTGCAAACTATCCGCTAGAGGCGCTGCACATGTCTCCATACAAATCGTCACGTAAACGTGAACGCGGTAGTAAAGTTAAGTCGAAACAAAACTCACACTCCGCCCTCGGAATGGTTTACTTTGTATATATAATCGATAATTTTTTGGTCGAATTCGTCTATGGTTCCTAGTGGAAAGTTGTTCGTAATCAGGAGTGGAGTCAGTAGTAAGCAGGAATTACACGAATTAAATTTCGCCCTATATATACATGATAGTTTGTATTTTTAATACAATACGAAACAATACAATACAAATGCACTTTATTGCAAAACAGAAAAGAAAATACGGTTTCAGAAAAGTGGTAAGAATAGAATGTATAATTTGGCGACCTTATCACTGAAAGCGATCTCTTCCACGCAACCTTTTAATAGTCAACCAATATGGACGGGTGTTATTTGTCTAACAGCCCGCGGCGAGTCCAGTCCGGATGTATCTCAATTTGAGTTTTTTGTATTTAAGTTAACATAGAGAAAATTTCTTCGCCATGTTTTATGAAATAGTATCTAACTAATATTATAAATGCGTTTGGATGTTTGTTTGTTATTCAATCACGGCGAAACGGCTGAACAGATTTGGATGAAATTTGGTATATAAGTAGAATATAACATAGGACATTTTTTATCCCGATAAAGTGAGCAGTTCCCGCGGGATAAACAAAAAACATATTCGCGATAAAGCTGTTCCACGGCGAAGCCGCGGGCGTAAAGCTAGTAGGTATGTTATGTTTCGACGCGGACGAAGTCAGTGTGCAAAACTTGTATTTTATAAATCAGTGGGTCTAGCTTCACTAGGCCTCCTTCCTCATAGGGTTAGCCAAGGCTAATTTACATCTCATCCACACCTTTTTGTGTGTATAAAAACTTCAATGTCGAAGCCAATGTCGGCGGAGCGTTGCCTTTCTCTGTGCATAAGCGCATCACAGATTATGATGTAGACAGGTAGGGTTAAGTTACGGCCCGCAGGCTTCGCGTGAGTTTATTCAATAGAATAGAAGAGAATACATTTATTCGTCGACCATACAACAAGTCACTTAACCTACATTATACACATACAATATATTGGGTCTTTACCTATGAAATTGAAGTTTTTTTTTCTTCGTTAATAATATGTACCAATTCCTGCAATTTTCAAAGCTATATCCAAATTTGTTTTTTATTTGGAAAATTGAATATTGTTTCAAGGTTTCACATGAAATATTTTTTAATTTCTGGGCTAAATCACATAATAAAAAAAATTTGAACAGAGCTCTTTTCATGTGCTTCCCATAATCATTTCTTAGATTCGCTGACACTTTTATAAAACGGTTACTTTTAAAAATTAACGCTGCCTAAACTTAATGTTATCCGATAATACACACAAAGTTTAGTAAAATTTGCATTTGCCGTTCCCAAAAAAAAAAATCAAAAATGTTTGTATGGAAAAAACAGTCTCAATGAAATTCTTCATACAAAACGCCAAAACGCAAATTAGGTAAGGACCTAATAGAATACTGGGTTGGTATACAGTTAAAACTAATAACAGACGTGACCCATTTCAGGGGCAACGAAATGGTCCACACTCAGCCTGTGCTGTGGGTAGAAATCCGCAGCGCTGTTCATTCTGCCAGAACCATTGAGATACTCGTATGTGCGCATCTTTTTAAGTGCAGTGGATAAGGGTTTGTTCTCAAGCACCTGTACACTATAGCTCAACTGAGATAGCCTAACTATCTCCTGTCTGTCTGTCCTAGGCCAGGACAGACTTAAAAAAAACCTAACCAATCAAATACAAGAGCCAACTCATCTCTTCTGGGTTTGCCCGAGACAGAAGTGCAAGACGTCATTTTGTCAGGTTCTTTGGGTTTTAAATACTTCAATTGTTACATATTACATGTCATTACAATGTTTTCCTGCAACGTTTAAGAGGAGTCGGATAAATGCATATAAGTAATTAAATTACTCGTGTAGGCCTGCCTGGGAATCAAACCCGGACCTCCCAAATTGGCAGGCTGCGTCTTAATCGCTGAGCCATCGACGCTCTTGACTTTCTTTATTCACGTTTTTAAGTTTTGCTTTAAGTTTTTTTTTAATAATTGAGAAAAAAAATATTATTAAAATCTATTGACAATTGACGAAGTCGTGTGACAAAATGTACAAAAAAAATACAGTTGAAATGAGAGCTGTCTCTTTTTTTTTCTGAAGGCACTTCTGAACACACAAGGCACAAATGTAACTATTTTATGTTAAGTCTACATTTTTGAATTTTAATTTTATTCGTAATTCTAGGGTATCATATAATTTGCGAAATAGTCGTGTAAATAAGTTATGTTCATAATATTATCTATTTTCATAAAACGATCGTGGCACAGAAGCATTCGCTATTCGTTTTCGATTAGTGTGTGGAGTACACTGAGGATGGGTGACCACTAGTGGCATTTTAATACGAGTGTATCCGTGCTTCGGAGGGCAGGTGACATAGTCGATTCCGGTTTTAGGACGCTTTAAAAATTTGAATGAATTCCTCAAGAATTTGACCCGCTATGAGTCTCAGTTTGACATGCCTGACATCATGATATTAATAAAACTTACGTCAGGGTCCGCATTGCCTTAGTAGGTACCACATGGTGTCTATTTTGATTATTAAATGACTTCAAGAAAAGGCTTTCACATTAAACTATTTTTTCTAGAATTTTTTTACCCCAAAATAAAAAGTAACAAACATAACACAAAGATAAACAAACGCTGGGGATCGAAGCCGCGACCTCCGAAACGTAAACCCAATGTTGTTTACATTGAGCTACGGAGGCGGTTGTGCACGGAGGCATTTTAAAATCGGTCGAGCCGTTTAGGCTGTAGGAGGTTACAAAGACATCTACATACATACACTCGAAAAACATTACCCTCCTTTTTGGGGCTGTCGGGTAAATATAGAAAAGGCGAGTTTGTGTCTGTAAGAATCTCGTCCAAGAATCCTAATTAAGGAGATAATTGAGGAGTAATTTACAAGTACACATCTATGTATGTAATACGTTTTTTTTTATATACCTATATTAATTAATTCTACGACTATTTGCTTATCGAGTAATCTCTGACATTAAGTATTTATTTAAATAACAAAAAAAAAACCAGCGAGTCGATATTACGTTACGAATCTTTTTCATATTTTTAATTTAAACACAAATTAGTTGCTTCATTGGCGTTTAAATTTAATTAAACACTTGTTTCGTAACTTAATAAGTGAATGTATACCATCGAATAAAATAATTTTCGACTCTACTGGGCTGGAATAAGGTTCACAAGCGATCAGGCGGACCTTTTTACCGTTAAGTAACATACATTGCATGAAATTGCATTAATGATAGATTTAAGATTATAATTGAAAATTTTAGAAAACTCTTCGAATCGAAGAGATCGCTTTTAGTGATAAGGTCGCCAAATGTACGTTCAACTCCGAGATAGATAGATAACGCGTTTATTTGCATATTACGCAAACACATATAAAAATATTCGACGCAACAATCATTCTGCTTGATGTTATTCTTACAAAATGTAGCCTTATTTCACAGTAATAAAAATAAAAACAAAAATGAAGTACAACTGTTACAACTTATAATCGAGTCCTACCATTTTCTGTAACTGTATTTTCTTTTCTGTTGTGCAATAAAGTGAATTGGCATTGTATCAAGGCAAGCAAACTGTTATCTAGCAAACGGCTATACCCGTTTTCATGAGCTATGAACCATTCCTATTACCATATATATTAGCTCGAACAGTTTTTCAGAACACTCCCCATGAAATATGCGATAGGAGAATTACGAACAACTTTTCTCAAGGCACTATAGTCGAATTCGATAAAAAAAATTCGATTAGATACACTCTACAACCCATTCAAAGTAAACCTGCAGCGGTATTCCCGAACGAGTACGACATTGGAACCTTCAAGAAACGAGCCTACATCTTCCTCAAAGGCCGGCAACGCATCTGTGACCCTTTTGGTGTTGCGGGTGTCCATGGGCGGCGGTGATTGCTTTCCATCAGGTGACCCGCATGCTCGTTTGCCGCCCTCTCATATAAAAAAAAAACAGTTTTTTTTTATTAAATCGGTTGCCGTTTTGGCATTATTATATACTAAGAATAACTTTATCACGAAAATTTGTTTATCCCGCGGGAAATATCTTTATCGGTATAAAAAATATCCTATGCTTCAAATCCAGGGTATTACTTAGATACCAAATTTCGTATAAATCCGTTTAGCCGATTCGCCGTGATTTATCAACAAACAAACAAACGTCCGTTCTTTCGCATTTATAATATTAGTTAGAATTAGATTAGATTATGTCATTTAAATTTTTAAAGTATGGACTTGTGTATTGTCTGAAATAAATGTTTATTACTGTTATTACAATGCTACAGGCCGACTCACAAATAGACATTTTTTTTTATATATGAGAGGGCGGCAAACGAGCATGCGGGTCACCTGATGGAAAGCAATCACCGCCGCCCATGGACACCCGCAACACCAAAAGGGTCACAGATGCGTTGCCGGCCTTTGAGGAAGGTGTAGGCTCGTTTCTTGAAGGTTCCAATGTCGTACTCGTTCGGGAATACCGCTGCCGAAAGTCCGATCCACAGGGTGGTTGTACGTGGTAAGAAGTTTCTTGAGAAACGTACAGTGGTAGACTTCCACTCATCCAGATGATGTGGATGGAAATTTAATTTTCGGCGAGAAGTGTTGCGGTTAAATTGAGCAGCGGGTATTAGCTCGTACAGTTCTTCAGAACACTCTCCATGAAATATGCGATAGAGAATGCAGAGGGACGCGACGTCTCTTCGCAACGCCAGGGGATACAGTCGGTCAGTGAGACTCTCTTGGCCGGCAATTCGGACTGCGCGACGTTGAACTTTATGTCATAATCGCAGCATAATAAACCGTTTGGGCATGTTATGAGGAGAGACGAAACGCATGTTACTAAGAGAGTGATGGATATGGATGGCGGTTGGAAAGGAAGACCACGGAAAAGATGGATGGATTTATTTATTTATTTGTCATTTATTGCACACAAGAAAAAAACATACAGATACAACATAATAGAGACGACACAACAGGTTCTGCTTATTTCTACAATGAAACTTCTTCCAGCAGACCTACGAAAGAGAGATATGACTGGAAGAGGCAGATAAGACGTGCACAATCTAAAAAAATGAATAAATATGATAGATAAAAAAAAACCTAACTGAATATAAATGTAACTACATACTAATAAGTACATAAATACATAAATAAGTACATATTTCAATACATACGAATATAAAGATAACATGCATATAATACACGGAATAACTCTATGAAATGGAAAGGTAATGTTCCTTAACTCTTTTTCTAAAGACAGCGATCGATGGACTGGCACGGATAGTGTGAGGAAGAGAATTCCACAGCCTGGCAGCATGCACAGTGAAAGAATGTGAGTAGAAGTCTGAGCAGTGAGAAGGGATACACAGCAGAGTCCTGACATTAGAACGGCAGAGCTCATCCTGTGGCCGCGAAAAAGAAAAGCGCTCACGCAAATAAGAAGATTGTGTGAAGGGTGATATGAACGAAAAGGGCGTTAATGATGAGGTAACGGCTGGTAAAGGAAATTGTAAGAAAAAAACGTGTTGCGCCGATTCCAAATAAATTGGAGCCACGATGATTCGAACGAAAACAAAATCCATCGAGCTTAGTTACTCGCATGGTAACTTTAAACTCGACAAGCGTCAAGCAGTCCTACCTCCCCTCCATTGTGACAAGGGCAATTAAAAACGTCCTCTCTTTTTATTAAATCGCCGTCTCATCACAATGGGCGAGGGACGTGTCGCGTGTAGCCAACCTGACATGTAATTTTGCAAGTACCCGCAAGATTACAAACGACAATTGAATCGGTGGTCAGGCTCTATTCAATGTCAGTAGTGATGTGCTTGATGTATCGATATTAATTTTATGGTTCGTTAATATTTTGCGTAATATTGATCTTAACACAACCGCAAAAAGCGGGCCAAGTCGCGATTGCCATCATTAAACAGAAATTATTTACAAAAAGTTATTACAATATTTTTGAATACTTAGATGATGAGCAAGCATCAGCCTAATTATAAAATATTATATATTTTTACCCGACTCCCCGAGAAAGGAGGGTAATGTTTTTCGAGTGTATGTATGTAGATTTCTATGTTACCTCCTGTAGACTAAACGGCTTGACCGATTTCGAAGAGCATAGTGTCGTTAGGTTCGTCTTGATACCTGGAGTGTCATAGGATACATTTTGTGGTGAAAAATCCAACATGGCGCCCGTGAAATACAAACTATGCTTTCGGGTGTTTTGGTTTTTAAATACCTACTTAAATAGTTCTTCTTCTTATTTTTGAGGATGGCAACCAGTCAACCTCGCTGTCGAGGGACATTACTGCCAGTTTCGAGGGAAAAATTTTATTTCTCTTATTTCTTCAGTTTATAAGTCAGTCTCAGTCAAAACAAGTAATTCGTCGTATACTTGGCGTATACAGAGTCTAGTCACGGTCAAGTCATTCTTCAGTAAAGTGGCAGAATGCTTAACAAAAGATTTTGGCGGCTTCTTACCCGAAAGCTCGGTTACGCACTTTAATTTACACTTCCTTTCACCTGTACACCATCACTAACGTTTGCTGCACAATATTCTGCCATTATTAAGCTTCAAAAGTTAGAATGCACAAATTATAAGAATTATAAAGAAAAATGCAACTTCACTCGCCGAGAGCCCGCCGAAAAGCCTACTTAAAGGTAGCAAGTAACGTCTGTAATTATAAAAGAACGGCCAAGACTCGGGTAGGTCTCGTGCCGTTAGTACTATATTAATTCTGTGCGCTAAGGTAACTTTTTAAAATGACTGACTAACATACAAATAGTCACGAACTTTATCCCAAATGGGGTGATCAGTGATGTCCCAAACTAAAGCGTTTGGGTGTGGCTTTAAAAATTTTGACACGTAAAAAGAATTATACCAACCCGTCTTTTCCCGTGGGTGTCGTGAAAGGCGACTAAGGGACTTTCCACCAAAAAACATCTATAGAATTGCACGTTTCAACGGCGATGGGCTCAGCCTTTAGTTTCTTGCTCGTTCTTCTCTGGGTAGTCTGTCTTGTCAATGAGCTATAAATGTAAGTCATGGCGTTATTCTTATAACTTATCAAATTTAATGGTTTGAGTTTGACTTCAATTATATTATGATGTATTATAAAATAAATAAATAAATATTTCGGACACTTACACCAATCATCTAGTCCCAAACTAAGCAAAGCTTGTACCATGGATACTAGATAACGGATAAACATACATAAATATTTATATAAACGTCCATGACTCAGGAATAAATGTTCATATTCATCACACAAACATTTACCCGTCGCGGGATTCGAACCCGCAACCGTTGGTTTCGCTGACAGGGTCACTATCCACTACACCAATCGGTCGTCAAATTATGCATTTGACTTATCCATAAGCCTTTAATTTCACATTAATCGATATGACAATTGTGGTGGATGACATAATAAACGTTTATCGATAACATCGCGCGACCCTATTAAAAATCTATTAATATATATTACCAATTTAATAAACAACTTCACAGCCATCGTGTTTCACATAATTACTGACTCGTGGAAAACGTGTACCTACACCAAAAGAAATTATCAGTAAACGTCTAAGTTACACCCTACAGATAAAGTGCTGGCCGATAAGGAAATATAACGGTTGGTGTTTCCCGCCATTTTTACTGTCACGCTCCTTATCTTCTGGTTCGTGGTAAAGTTCTCTATGGCCTATTTACTTTTTAAATGGCGTTAAGGCGTGAGCACTCATGTTGAGTGCATAGTGACGCCACTGACAATGAGGCATCGTGAACAAGGATTTATAACTTCGTGGTTTGGATGGTACCTTTGTTTCTATCGGTGGTGTTGTAGATGAGGGCTAGCTCTGAATGTTTTAGATGAATATCTTATCTATAAATTGTTTTAGACAAGATGACAAACCCCCTTTACGGGTTTTTCACAAAAACTAGACGGTCATCTATGAAATTTAAAGGTCATGTCAAAACAACATTTGGAATTTTTTTTTGACAAACACGCTTGGTGCACGTCAACCAGCTCCCAAAAGTTATAAAAATGTATATTAGTTTGTATAATACTTTAATTAAAAAAAAAAGAACAACTCAATGATCCTGTAGGTTTGTTACCCCGCTTCTTATCCCACAGATGATATCCCTCTCCGAAGCGGTAGTAGTATGGACAAACTGACTGACAGATAAATGGTCATTGTTTCATTCTTTAAACACTAATGTTTGGGATATCTCTGACCAACCCATTTGGGATAAAGGTGTCGCGTTGTGTTCCGGTTCTCAGAGATAAGATAGCCAGTTCCCCAAAAATTTGGGTTTCCGGGTCAGTACTCTTCCACCTTCGGCCTCATCATCACTTAACATCAGGTGTGATTGAGGTCAAGTGTTAACCCGTTGTGGATAAAATGAAATATCAAATTTCGTCCAATCTGCCTACCCCTGTGACAAAACGCTATACACGCCATTGCCTCAGATTACCTTTGAGAGTGGCTTATAGTAGGCATCGCTTATGAGTAATGAAATGACACATTAATCAGCTATTGTAGTCAGTAGCCAGTTCCCCAAAAACTTTGGTTTCCGGGTCAGTACGCTTCCACCTTCCACCTCATCTTCACTTAACATCAGGTGTGATTGAGGTCAAGTACTAACCCGTTATGCAAAAAAAAAGTATGTAATACCTAAATTACTATTCAAAGTACTTTGACGCTTTTATTTGCAATTGCAATAATGTTACCTTACGACTAATACACTACACATACGTACACACATCCGGCATTATCTACCCCTCAAGTCACTCGTGACGAGACGGTAGATAACACCAAAGTCACACGCGAAAAGAGAAACCAAAATGGCGTATGCAAATGGCGCGCTCGACGGAAAATGTGCGAAAATTCGACGCGCTTCTGTGTTCGATCATTTTGTTTTACCGCCATTTGTTTAACTTCGATGGGAATGAACGCGAACTGTCAATTTTGAACCAACGGTAGAGCTTCAAATATGAAACCAAGATATGGTAATCAATTCATTGCACATGGAAATTAGACCATTAAGGTCGTTTTGATCCTTTTCTTTTTACGCGGCGAAATGCGTTGCACATACCGCTCGCTCGTTATGTGTGTGGGACTTCCCTCCCTACCGGGACCTTCCTCGGCAGTAGGGAGGACCTGGGAACGCATAAGCGGCTCCAGATCCCCACACTAGGGTAGGTTCGTTCCCGGAGGGCGCCTGGCGCACCCTCCCCGGGGGGCGCTGTCGCGCCTCACACCGCGTTCACGAGCGGTATGGGGCGCGACAGGGCCCGATACGACGACATCCCTCCGATCGCACCGGGGGGGTGTCATCCTCTCCCGGGTCGCGTCCGACGACTACATCGCCCCGAGACCGAGAGCTATGCAAGGCGGAAAACATGTTCATGAACGTTATCACGCGTGCCCACATTTTGGATGGCCCACATGCTGGCTACATTATTTTGTTAAATAGCAATTAAATACTGATGCGTTGGCCACGCTAGCTTTAAGATCGCATCCCCCGTAGCATGACATCGTTTGTAGCGCGCGACGTAGGAGTGAGAGTGGGATAGTTGTATATTTCGTCCAAGCGAATGAGCAGGACTATTATTATCTCTCGCGACATTTTTTTTTTATACACAACGAGTTGGTACTTGACCTCAATCACACCTGATGTTAAGTGAAGATGAGGTCGAAGGTGGAAGCGAACTGACCCGGAAACCAACGCATTGGGGGGACTGGCTATCTTATCTCTGACAAACGGAACACAACGATGCTATTAACATTGCTGCTTGGCGGCAGATTTAGATAAGATGGTGGTAGCTAGCTAGGCGGACATATAAAATGCCCTACCACCAACCAAACCGAGTACTTAAACATACCCCGCTGGGGATCGAACCCGCGACCTCCAAATCGTAAACCCAATGTTGTTTACATTAATAAACGTTTATCTGTCATGAGTGCTGGAGACCTCAATAAAGCGAGTGGATAAATAAATGGAATCATCACCAGGATAGCATAAACATAGCACCCGCCGTTTTTCGTTGGGGTTCAAAAGGTTCCAGCGTTCAACCTTTGGATGTAGGAGTGCAATCTTCACAGAACAGTGTGCGAAGTGCCAGTTTTGTCTCGTTTTTAACTTAACCATCGCGTTCGCGTTTACGCAAAAAGCGTCTATGAAAAAAATCGTTTTGCAAACTATCCGCTAGAGGCGCTGCACATTTGACGACCGATTGGTATAGTGGATAGTGACCCTATCAGCAAAACCAACGGTTGCGGGTTCGAATCCCACGAGGGGGTAAATGTTTGTGTGATGAATACGAACATTTATTCCCGAGTCTTGGATGTTTATATAAATATTTATGTATATTTATCCGTTATCTAGTATCCATAGCACAAGCTTTGCTTAGTTTGGGACTAGATGGTTGGTGTAAGTGTCCGAAATATTTATTATTATTATTTTTTATTACATTTCTTCATACAAAACGTCACGTAAACGTGAACGCGGTAGTAAAGTTAGGTCGAAACAAAACACACTTCTCCCTCTGGTAGGTGCAAAATATGGACGCAGACATGAAATTGCTACATAGATTGCGGTCAAACGCGTTAATTATAAAAAAGACTTGAGTATTGACCTTGTGAATAATATGGATACTTCACTGACATAATCTAATTTAGCAAAATTGTGTAATTTGCAAACGAATGACGTAGCAAAGTGTATGAGAACCGTCGTGTAATTCTATCCCTTATGCGATACCGAGCACAAACGGCTGCCGGCGCTTCGCTGTTTCCAAGAACTTTGATTATGTATATTGTTGATGATATATGTTTTATATAGAAGGCTCTGTATATAACGTTCTGCCAGGTTGTTCGGAAGTTATGTACAAATTCATAGCAATATCCTTTTCTCTTTGGAAGGAGGTTGTTTTCGAAATTTTTGAAGGCTCAATTATTGACTATTCATTTTGTTAAATAAATAATCATTTTTTTCGGCGTTACTTTTGTCGAGTTCCCCCGCTCTGTCCACATTAGATATTTCCGCGACAGTAACCTTAAACCCTCACTAGTCTATTCAAAGCCCACAATATTTAGCCCAACGTATGATCAACTGTGCATACCTAATACTAAAACACCTCGAGACCAGAGAGAGCTCGCATTCTGCCTGGTGTTTACTCAGGTTGTCTTTGTTGACACGGGCCCAGGATACCGCGCCTTGGGGGCAACGACTTCGGACCGTATCTTTTTTTTATTTCTCTGTCACTTGCACTGGCTGTTTGTTAGGCGTTTCCTTGGACTTTTACCAATAGAATTTCATGTTTTGAATTTCGAATGTTTTACCTACGATTTGCGAAAGAAGTTTAATTTTACCCGACTGAAATAGATAAACTGCTGGGCGCATAATTCAATCTAAGTTTTCACAAGAAATTATGACTGTTGTCCAATAGTACTTCTGTAGGATTTAATTTGTATTTATAAATAAACTAAAAATACTTGTCTACAATATTTCAATATTATGGCCGACGATTTGGCAAAGATCACGGGAAATCGCTGTATACGGGCAGCGCACGACCGATCGTTGTGAAGATCTTTGGGGGAGGCCTTTGTCCAGCTTGGACGTCTTTCGGCTGATATAATGATGAATAGCTCTTTAACCCTGGTTTAAACACTGATTTACGGGAGTAAATGCTAGGTGAGGCAGAAGAATAGTAATAATAATAAATATCTTTGCACATACACACAGCGCCATCTAGTTCCACACTAAGCAACTAGGCTTGTATTATGGGTACCAGATGGTTGATAAACTACAAAAATACATTTTTTTTGTAAATAAATACATAATGAAAAACATCCATAACTCGGGAACACGTCTGTATTGATCATACAAACATATGCCCCTAGCGGGATTCGAACCCGCCACCTTTTGGTATAGCAGTCAGAATTTTCAACCACTACACCAAACAAGTCGTCAAAAAATATGATGATGAATAGCTCTATTATTTCCAATAGATTCAGATTGATTGCAATCTTCATGCATTTATTTCAACGTCAGATACATGATATCATTTGTTGAATGTATGTATATTTAAATCTACTAGAAATAAAGTACGTCCAAGCTACTACCGCTTCTGAAAGTGTAATTATCTGTGGCAAAAGAAGCGACGGAAGAAACCCACAGGATCATTGTTGTTCTTTTTTTTTAAAAAATAAGTAGTATACAACTAATACAATTTTATTATTTTTGCGAGCTGGTCGAAGTACACCAAGCTTGCTTGTCATTCAGATGGTCACTAATTTTGTAATAAGCTTTTTTTGCAAATGTTGTTTTGATACAATCTTTAATTTTTTTCTCAGTTAGATTAATTATAATCTCATGTATTTATTTATTTATTTATTTGGAAGACCAACAGCATTTGTAATAATAACTTAGACATGTATGTAACAACAGTAAGCCAATTACAGGTCCTCACTGATAATAACAAATTAGCATTATAATATCCAGTACAGCACTATGGTGACTTACGTGTAGGGTATATACAACGTTACTTGATCTAGTATTATGTACTTTGTGATTAATAATAAAAAACAAAAACAACAATTTAAGGTGAAAAGAAATTTTGCGACAATTGACGCCTAGCTGACGTATAACTGGTGTTGAACAGATCAAAAGCGAATTCTTTTGATAGACAATTGAAACGATTGCTTGCACGACTGAGAAACGTGTTTTGCGCGAAACGTATTAGGTTATATAAGCGTATACAGTGTCCCATAAATGATGTGTTAACATTGCTTAGTCTGAACATAGGGGTAGCCAATTTGGCCTCTTATCTCATAGTTATGCTTGTCACAATTTTTTGGGAATGCAGAAATATATTTTCGAATCGGAAAATCAATCCGGTGATCAAGATTCCGGAATTTGTCCAAAAAGCTCGTCTGGCTGTTCATGGCTGGGTGCTGGTTCCAACATTGATTTACGGGAGTAAATGCTGGGTGAGGCAGAAGAAGAATGAAAGTAGAATTAATGCAGTGGAAATGAGATCATTGAGAAATGTGAGTGGACTTAGGTACTTTGACAGATATAATCAGTAATAGTGTAATTAGGGAGTTAAGCAGTGTGAAAGAACAAGCAGTGACAAAGATTGAAAAAGGTATCATTGAGATGATTTGGATATGTGGAGAGGATGAATGAAAGAAGACTTACGAAAGAGATATACTAAGCGAATGTAGATGGTAGTGTTGGTAAGGGAAGACCACGAGGAACGTACCATGGTCAAATCGGGGACGTCTCAAAGAAAGGCCAAGTCAAGAGTACCCTAAATCGACGAGCATGTACGAACAAACCTTATGAGAGTGAATGCAGCAAAAGAGGTGTGTCAGGATCGTAGCAAGTGGAAGTGTGTGATCTCTGCCTAATCCCAACGGGAAATAAGCGTGACTTTATGTATGAATTTGCGAACGTAAATCTATTACGTTGAAATAAATACATTAATTTTAAAGTAATACTTACACTTATTTAAATTGCCGTAAGACTGAGACAGAGTATTTTTAAATGCAAGACGTCACAAGTCTTGCAACAAAGTAAACAAAGCTGTTACGTATCTTTCTTTACCTGAGCGAGACAAATCTTAGCAGGTGAGTGTTAAAAATTTACAACACGCCGCGAATATCAGCGACCTACCGCAATACAGTGAGACACAACACCTTCCTTTCGCAGTTGGTTGAAAAACAAAAGTAAACCAATAACAAAAAGAAATAAGAAGTGTGAGACATACCATTCCATACAAACTCTCAAGTCCAAGCTTGTCGAAATAAATAGACCGATTCTAATGAAACTTTTTTACGTATAACCAGGATACATAGACCCAAACAGTTAGTAGAGAATATTTTCGAAAAAGAGTAGAACTACTAAATTAGAGCGATTTTAAGTTTTGTATAGTGAAAGAAAAAATGCAATTTAAATTCGATATTTTGAAAATGTGACGTAGACAATTTACAATTAAATGATGTTCGGTTCTTCAATTATTTTATAAAAACTATTTGGAATAAGAAAATTGTACAAACCAATTCTAAAATGACATGAACTGATCTAAGGTTTGATGTAAAAATATACATAATGCACAAAGGATTCGACCGGCGAAGTCCAAATAGAATACGATTAAAAACAAAAATTTTGGAGACTGATTTTAGGCACACAAAATGTATATACTATGTTACGTTAATATTCACAGGGAAAAATAATTTTATATTTAGAACATACAAATAGGTACCACTAATAAATGATGGAGTTTTCATAGTCTTCACAAAGTCAAAATCAAAAATGCTTTATTTTGTAAGTACACAGGGTACACTTAAAACAGTTAGGTTTTTAAATTTTTTAAGCTACTGTTTGTTCAAAAGGCAATTCTGTCCTGAGAAGAACAAGCAAGAAACTCGAGGGTTTGCTCTTTTAAAAACATGTTTTTACATTACAAAAACGCACAATATTATTTCATTATTAATTGTGAAAAAGCCTGGCATGCGAACGAGCTGGTTATGTCCATGGTTTGATTACGTCCTGATTATCAACCAAATAGTGTGATATTTTATAATGTGCGTTCTTAATAAGTTTCTGTTGTACAGAATTTTTAAATTTATTGAAAGGAAGATTTTGTACATCAATGGGACCCTTATTGAAAAATCGTATACATAGGCCCTTTGAATGAATTACTGATTTTGCGGAGTCTGCTTACATGACCTGCAAGTTTATCTTTATTTCTTGTATTGACATCATGTTTATCATTATTTTTCCTAAATGATGCTATATTTTTCACAGCAGTTCTTATTATGAGAGTGACTTTAATATATGCCTTCCGAAATACAGAAATATTCGTATGAAATTGCTATTTCGTTTTCGTATAATTCTTTAATGTATACTAAAATTCTTATACATCTTTTTTGGGTGATAAAAATGTCCTTCACGTCAGTACTATTTCCCCATAAAATTATACCATATTGGAGCCATGAGTGAGCAAAATCATGTGGACATATGGCGTTTCCGGGTTAGTACGCTTCCACCTTCGACCTCATCTTCACTTGGCATGAGAATATGGGATTATATTTTACCAGATATTTTAAATAGAATTCCTTGTGAACTATATTCACACACCATAAAACAATGTAGAAATGCATTGAAGAAGTACGAGTACTTTATAGATGGAACTATGTAGGGAGTGCCTTTCCAACAAATTTTATTTCGATAGAGAGACACATGTCTACTTGCTTTCACATATCATCTTATGTATCTAGATATTTAAGTTACGTTACATACCTTTTGTAATAATTAATAACGTGGCGGGTCATTCGCACTACACACAAACCTTTACAGGTTTTCGTAGGCGTCTTACAGTGAAGATTGTTCAAATTACGTTCTATGGATAAATAAACAAAAAAAAACTTAACGTCAGGTGTGATTGAGGTCAAGTACGAACCCGTCGTGCATAAAATAATGTTGATTTGCCCGAGACGGACAAAACACTGGTATTCTGCTGTAACCTGAGGGTCGATCATGGGACAACTGCAATTTTAAATGATCCAAGGCTGACGACGCCAAAAGTTTGGATATAACTATGACAAAACCTAACTGTTCCGTTGACTGTTAATATTACGTGGCGAAATGGAAAGAGCCTTACAAGATTTCAGAAGCCACAGAACAACAAAAGACAAGAAAATGGCGATTACATCACCCGGCATAGAATATTCGGTCCACAGTTGCGACACCAGCCCCAGTCAATTTAAATTTATTTGAATTACAATGTGTCCGTATGTATTTACTTGGTAATGCGTCTATATTGTCGCGAGGAGGTTAACTGGGGTTAGGTTGCGACGTTGCCTATGTGATTATATTTTATCTTTTTAGAAAGTGGGGTGCAGGTATTTTGGCGCGTTAGATGTACATCACGAACGGATTTAATCCCCTACTCAAAAATATTATAAGTCTGTGGCAGAGTCTTGCATTAACGCCAAAACGACCCGACTTGAAAACGGTTTTTCGTTTTCGAAAACTGCTGTTTGAGAGATGATTCTTAAGCATGATGATACTTAATTTTTAATACAAATGGTAGTACAAAATTTCAATTTGCAGTTGGCTTTGGGAAGCACATCATGAAAAATGACGTTTAAAAAACTAGATGAAACTTGAGCAAGGAAATCGCTATAAGGAAAACCATTGTCGTAAAAATTATCGATCGAGATGAAATACGACTCGGTAAAGCGCTTCAAGAAAGTAGTGATTTTAAGGTGCTCTAGATGAGCATGACAGTATGCTCGAATGTGTAATATTTGTAGTCAGAAAACATATAAATGACAACACAAAGAAAAAGACCCTAAATCGCAGGAAAATCAATATGTGGAAGTGTCTAACGTAGGACTTTGCAAACACCATGCGATTGATATAAATGTAATAATGAACTAAGGAAAATTTTAACACAACTGAAGCAGTTCATACGCTTAGCAACAAAACTTAGCAAATACTGGCAGGTTTGTGGTAAAAGAAAAAGTAAAAATGACACTTGACAGCTGTTTAGGCGCAAAGCCCGCATTCTCATTTAAAAAAAAGTATTCTCAATGGCGATGGATTCATGTCACGTCCAGCCGGCGCGACACGCGTTCATTTCAACTAGGCCTCCACCAGTTTACGCAACTACTACAAACTTGTGCCATCCTAGTACATTTTTAGGGTTCCGGATCTCAGAAAAGGTAAAATAGAGAGTCACTTAGTCCTCCGTCGGTCCATTAAATCATTTCAGTAGAATGAACAGTAATCAGGGCTTGATACCAGTTAAATTTTATCTTCCAATATACTAGTAACATTTGAGATATTTCATGCTATTAGTTTGTCAACTTGAAAGATATTAATAAAAATATTTACTTCTATTATGGCGGCTAAGGTTACATAATGATTAAACTGGTTTTCAAACCCTGATTACAGAGTTTGTTTGATTGCTCGCAAAATCCTGAAAACGTAACTTGTTTCAATTTGCCGAAAAGGTCGAAAGGGTAAAATACGCACCTCCTCCATCGGTATATTCCAGAAACAACGGAAACCATAAACTGCCAACATTTTACGGGAGAAATATGTGATCTTTCTATATGTTTGACGAGTTATTGTTAAGCAAGGGCAAAATAAAAAAGGAATATTTAACATAAATAGCTAAAGTTACTTTGTGTTTCCAAATAAACCTGTTAGGGAACTCTGGGCACGATTTCGAAACGCACTTGTCAGTCTTGACTAACTTCGCATCTTCGCCGCTATGTCACGTGTCCAGAATGGAGGCAGATGATTTAGTATTTATTCAAATTAGCTGCATGACCGGCTATGATGCGGGACTGGTAATGTTTACCAGTTGTCTGGCAGCTGCTGGTATTATTTAGATCAGAGATTAGATGAATGTGACGTAAGCGATACGTGTTAGGAACACCGTAGCGTTTATTTCCTCTGAGGTCTAAGATACTTTAACATAAAACGAACTGCCCTCGTATGATGTACCGTAAAAGAAAACAAAAGAAGATGTTTCATTTTTTGTAAAATTAGACATCGTAACGAACTGGATACATATAGATAAGAAATTAAAAAAGATGTTTGTAAAATTAGGCTTCGTAGATGGCGGAAACACTCAAAACTTTCACACGTGCGGGATAATGATGCAGCGAAGAATCTAAGACGTGGTCTCGAAGTGTGAAACTGCATTATAGAAGTGAACAACTGACCAAATCGTGCAGAATAAGAGGTCGCTACACTTCGAATCGTCTTGTCATCATCAATATGAGGTGATAATGAGGGTGTAAAGCTAATCTCACATGTGGCAGAATGATCAACACGCACGCATTTGTGGCAGACTTCGACGTTCTTACAAAATGAAACTCGACGCATGTTGCTCTGACGTGCCACGTAATGTGAGAACTTCGCATTATCAGAATGTATATAAGAAATGTAATGCTGGGTTAATGAGACTGCTCTGTGCCACGACATGGGACCTCTTTCTCGTATCTTTGAAACTGAAGGATAAACTGAACAGAGGGATGAGTGTTATTAGAGTAAGGAACTAATCAAGATCTAAGCCGAATTGACATAGCGAAGCGACAGTAAGTTGACTGTGTGTGAATATTATATAGATATGGGTCCAAGCGGCAGCCCTGAGCGACCCCACATACATACGACTCTAAAGTAGGGCACAGAACTGAGGATACTTGAAGCAACAATATAAGGAACCGTACTTTAATACTATCTCATGAAGTTAGCCAACTCGCTGGCTTTAAGGTCCCCTTGCAGTAAACATTGCGCAAAGCTCTGTGAGATCATCGCGCAACGTTTGTCAAAGGATTTGTAAGATAATGTGGCGATGTGTTGCGATGTCGCCGGTGGTAATTCGGTGTTTAATTATAATTGAAAATAACTACAAAATTTAGAGAACCACCGGGATAACAAATGTATCATCTAGATAGACCAAATGTGTTAAAAGTTAAATTTCGAAACAGCTTAACCGATTTCCATCAAATATGGCGACGAACCTATACCGGAGTTTAATCCACAACAACATACAAGAAATCAAAAACAGGGGTGACTAAAGCCCGTATCCCACAAACCGCTCTCGAGACTGAGATGGCCACAAGCTGACGCTTGAAAATCTGTTGCCTATTAAAACAGTATCCAAAAAAAGAAAAAAGACAAAAAAGAAAACTATTATATCGAGACCGAGACGCGATCCCAATCTCAAGATCGATCCACCAATACGGCTCTATGACTAACTAGGTAGTAGGTACTACAATGAGTACGTGTGTGGGGGACAGTCTCAGTAAACACTGAGTAACATAAATTGCTCAGCACTGGTTTTCAGCCTGCCCTCAACCGATTGCCCTGCTCTTCGAAACAACTGAATCGATTTTCATCAAAAATGGCTAAGAACTTGTCTTTAATATAAAATAGACCTACACTTAAATCAGATCACGCATTATTGTGATACCCCCGAACGAAGGCTGGACATACATCGTCAAATAACACTATATACAATAACACCGATCGTTATTATTATTATTAAATTCTTTATTGCACACAAAAATAAAATACAAAGAACATTTAACATAGATGATGAAGTGTACAAAGGCGGTCCTTTTTTTTCATTTTTTTTATATGAGAAGGCGGCATACGAGCGTGCGCGTCATGCTGATGGAAAGCAATCACCGCCGCCCATGGACACCAACACCAAAAGGGTCGCTGATAGCCATTTCTTCCAGACAACCTCAGTTAAAGAAGCTTTTTAATAAATAGTTGGATAGTGCGGATCATTTATCGTCGGTGATACAAATCAAATATATTTATTAATTCAAATGGAACATTAAAACATAAAATCCTTCTTTTGCAAAAGCGTAGGTATATGTAATGGGACCGAAATTATTTAATCACTTACCTGACAATCTGAAAGAGCATTTTTCCTTTTTCAAATTAAAACCATTTGACATTCTTATAAATAAATGCTACTATACAATTAAGGAATTTCTTGATGACAAATTGTGAATCTTTTATGTTTTAATCGCTGCAACTGTTGCATAATTTGCTTTTGTATAAGCTAGTTAAATTATTAAGCATGCTGTTAACAAATTAAGTGTTCCTAGTGTATGTATATTGTACGCCTGAAAAGGCATGTTACAGTCGACTTTTTGTGAATGACATTTATAAATGATAATAAAAGGTTATTCACCACAAAGTTAATTTAACAAGTAATTAATTGATAATAAGTTAGGTCCAACTGTGATGAAAAGGTAGGGACTCAGCAGATCTACTGTCCTTATACCCAAAGGGTGCCTGGAAGGTTTTAGTGATAAGGTCGCCAAATTGTACATTCTATTCTTACCACTTTTCTGAAACAGTATTTTCTTTTCTGTTGTGCAATAAAGTGTATTTGTATTGTATTGTATTGTAATAATACTTATTGCAACTGTAACACTAGTGCCTCAACTAGGAAAATCCTTTTTCATGCGACACTGGGGCTTCTATAACTTAAAATAATATAATCATAGATACAAAGTAAACATACCACAGCGCTGATAATTCTTTCTGTATCATGATGTCATAAGATACTCCCGAGACTTGTACCAATCTAACGACACCTCATTTGTCCAAATCGGTTGAGGCGTTTAGGATGTAGATGATATACATACATGCAGACGCGTTAAACACTACCCTCCTTTTGGCTTCCCCGTATTCAAAAATCAAAACAAATAAGAACATGGTGATCAGTGACAAGTTAATACGACTGAATCCCAAACGATGGGGGTCAAAAAACATCCAACGACCCCACCTGACCCGTATTCTATGTAAATACCAACATATCTACACAAAATTCGATTACAATATCAAAATCGGAAACGGCGCGTTTTAAAATTGAAATTTCCGATCGATGCTTTGACCAACATTTTTCGGATGTTTGCGTTTTTTTTTTGCTTGAACTAAACGAATCGTTGTATAGATTATTTCGGTTCGTTGACTTATTTCACGGAACAGGATAACTTTTAAAAACCATTCAGAAATATTCAGTATCAATTTTTTTTTGTATGACAAAATGGTAGATTACCATAATATTCACTAACATCTATTTTTATCTGTGTTTCTCATTAATAAATTGAATTGAGTTGAAAAAAACTATGTCTGTAAAATATTGTTGTATACAGGGTGAATTTGAATTCGTGTAACTCTCACTAACTGGTGATGCTATTCTTGATTACGAAGAACAAGGAACCATAGTCGAATTCGATCAAAAAATTTGAGTCGGCTTTGTGAATGAGCAGTAATTTAAATTGATTATTAATAGTGACGTTTTCAAGTGATAATTTTATCCTACGATTTGAGAAAAGCTCACAATTTGCTAGGGCAGGCACTGCCTTTCTGCTTGTATGGAGGGCACGTCACTGGATTTAAACCGATTAAAAATATTCCGAGTACGATTCAAATGGTCTCAAAGCGTATTAACTTTTATATGACTGAACCAATAACAATGGCAGAATGCAGTTTCAGCATTGCTTATATTACAAATACAATATCGATCGTTCAACTTATGACTTATAGCTGCTGTGTAAACAAGCACGTTGCCTAGCAACGGCACTACCATGGCCGCCGCTAGAGCGAGCCCGATATACACTCAGCGCACCACAGGAGCAGAGACTGCGATAGAAAGGGTTTGTTGAACGATAAAGGCTGCGCAAGAGCATAGTTCACGGTGGATTTGAAGTTTTATTATGGAAATTGTGACTTCCTTATACATGGGATTGTTTGAGGCATTGAACTAATGTAGTGCGTGTTCGCTTCCGGGGTCACACTAACTTCACCATGTTGCCATTAAACTAGATTTATTAGTGATTAACTTTTATTTGTTTCCTGAGCACCTTCTGGTCGCATGATGTAAATGGAGCAATGGGCTTCGCCTGCCATGCAGATCACAGGTTCAACTTCCGTTCGTGGCAATTTTTACAAAATCTACTCTGGGCGTAGATTAAAAATAAATCCTGTGTGTCATGTTATCAATCCTCCACCCCTAAGATGATCCAGGGTATATTCTACCTATGTACCAAAGTTCATCTAAATCCGTTCATCTGTTTCGCCGTGATTGAGCAATAAACAAACATCCAAACTATCTTATTTATGATATTGGACGGATTTTAGTCGGTAAGCAGATTAGAAGCTGGATTTTGATGAAATGTTACACGGTGAATACGGTAACAGCTCTCTTGTATTTAAGAGTTATGCTCTTGTCCATGGAGTCCTTTCCACGCTTAAATAAATAAATAAAATAAAAAGATATTTATTCATCCACTTAAAAAATATATACTACGTGATCATTAATTATAGTTAAATTTTCTAACTGAGTGGACAAATAGGTTGGAGCCTCAGCAAAATAGCTGTTTTTCAGTCTCCACCTCGTGCATTCACTGATAACAGAACGCATAACACGTCAGAAGTTGTTGCACACTACAATATAAGCTACAATATAAGCTACATGCAAGCAAGCATTATATGACGAAAACTTAGGGGAAATAAGAATTTTGAAATAATAGAAATTGGCGAAAGACACAATTCCTACACAATTAAAAAGTCAATCTCACTAACAAAATCTCAAAAAATAGAACTGGCTGGCACGTCATACTTCGGTATCACTTCACTACATTCTTTTTTTTTTTTTTTAATAAATCTCTACATTCCGCCTTTTCTTTGCCTTCCTGATATATTTTTTTTTTTTTTTAATATTTCGGACACTTACACCAATCATCTAGTCCCAAACTAAGCAAAGCTTGTGCTATGGATACTAGATAACGGATAAACATACATAAATATTTTTATAAACATCCATGACTCGGGAATAAATGTTTATATTCATCACACAAACATTTACCCCTCGCGGGATTCGAACCCGAAACCGTTGGTTTCGCTGATAGGGTCACTATCCACTACACCAATCGGTCCTCTTTTTACTTTTCCCTTTACTTGTACCATGTATGTTTTTCTAGGCCTACCTCTTCCCCTCCACTTTTCAGCTAGATTGCAATTCTAAAGTACAAGTCCAGGTTCGAACCCACTCGAATTGAAATTTAACAGATTGCTTCCCTCAATGCGGTCGGCTCTGTCCTCTCGACTTAGATGTTAGGTTCTTGTTAATTGTAACATTAGACCTTGAGGTCTGAACTGTCACAGCGATTAGGTTTTTGAACGTGATAATCATGTATTGTTGCAACTATGTAAGAATTACTTACATACAAATTATGATGTGATCACTAATCACTATCATTCATAAGAATTTACAAACTCGTTATAAGCCTGTTTTAGTTAAAATATGTTTTGTCACTTTCTTTCATTACAATAATTGCCTGGAAGAGATCGCTTTTAGTGATAAGGTCGCCAAATTGTACTATCCCCTTTTTCTTATTTCTTTTTATGCTTCTTATTGTTGTACAATATAGAATATTTTGTTTGTTTGTTACTTCCTTATGAACGACAGAGACAAAACATACTTTAAGTAAAACAGGCTTATAAAGCATTTGTAGATAATTTTCAACGGAAAATACATTTTATAAGTATAGGTAGTAAGTACATATTTAGATATTATTTATAACTAGCGTGCCGCCCACGCCTACGTCCTCGTGGAAGATTTCATCAAAATTGGTTCAACAAAAAAATTTTCCTATGTGTTATAGGTTCTAATCTTTCTACCAACCAAATTTCAACCAAATCCGTCCAGCCGTTTACACGTGAAGAGGTAACATACATACACAAATACACACAAACTTTAGCATTTATAATATTGCTAGCTTTCCGGATAACTTTATCGCGGAAATTTGTTTATCCCGCGGGAACTACTCACTTTATTGGGATAAAAAATATCCTATGTCTCAATACAGGGTATATTCTACCTAGATACCAAATTTCATCCAAATCCGTTCATCCGTTTCGCCGTGATTGACCAACAAACAAACATTCAAACTTTCGCATTTGAGATTTTTTTTGTGTATGTGTGTGTACAGTGGAGTAAATAAATGTATTATTTATTTATCTATCATTGTCCGAACCCCGCCCGACTCGCATTTAGTCCTCCGTTCTCTTCGCCTCAATTAAACTCTTAAGTATTAACAATACACATAAAGACAGACGGTTTGGTAACTCTTGTCCAAAAACGACACTAAGCGTAGAACAAAGCACTGTTGCGGTTATATTGTGTAATATGTAATAAAGGAGCATCTCCACCGGGAGCATTCGCTTCGAACACGAGCGATCAGTTCTCACCTCGCATTCGTTGATCAAAACTGTTTAAAATGAATGAAAGACGTCGTTTAAAAATGATACATTTTATATAAATTGAATTGTGTAGAAGCCCTCGGTGTAAGTACTCGGTTTGGTTGGTGGTAGGGCATTTTAAATGTCCGCCTGGCTAGCTACCACCATCTTATCTAAATCTGCCGCCAAGCAACAATGTAATACCTGATCTTCACTTAACATCAGGTGTGATTGAGGTCAAGTACCAAAAAAAAAAGATTACTTCATTAATAGACATAAAATTACGTAATGTCATTACGGTTACTACATAATTGACGACCGATTGGTGTAGTGGATAGTGACCCTATCAGCGAAACCAACGGTTGCGGGTTCGAATCCCGCGAGGGGTAAATGTTTGTGTGATGAATACGAACATTTATTCCCGAGTCTTGGATGTTTATATAAATATTTATGTATGTTTATCCGTTTATATTGTATTCATAGCACAAGCTTTGCTTAGTTTGGGACTAGATAATTGGTGTAAGTGTCCGAAATATTTATAAAAAAAAAAAAAAATTGATGGTGGTACCTAGGGTCCAATTGATTTCGTTTTTATCCAATGTTGACTTAAATTACTTTTTTTTTTCGAGTCTACAGGTGATGTGTAACAATAAAATTACTGGCACTCTTAAATTTTATCATCAAAAAGTACCAAATGAAATAAGCAAGAAATACACTCGTTAAATGCAACTTTGCCAATTATCACTGTAAACTACACCCTTAACAATGTACTCATATGCGAGCTTTGCCAGGCATTTTGTATTGAAGAAAACATGAATCATATTTCTAGTTCTCATAAATAATAATTAAATGTCCCCCTGGCACAGAATTTTTTTTTATGCACTACGTGTTAGCACTTGACCTCAATCACACCTGAGGTTAAGTGAAGATGAGGCCGAATGGTGGAAGCGTACTGACCCGGAAACCCAAATAATTGGGGAACTGGCTATCTTATCTCTGACAAGCGGAACACAACAATGCTATTAACATTGCTGTTTGTCGGCAGATTTAGATAAGATGGTGGTAGCTAGCCAGGCGGACATTTAAAATGCCCTACCACCAACCAAACCGAGTACTAAACATGTACCCCGCTGGGGATCGAACTCGCGACCTCCGATTCGTAAACCCTAAAAAAGAATTAATTTAGTACCGCCCCTGGTCCTCAATCATCACCTACTCACCTTATATTGTATTCCGGTTGTTTGAGATAAGACTTCCCGTGCTTCAAATAAGTTGGGCGTTCTGGGTGAGCACGCTTCCAACATCAACCTCATCTCTCTTAACATCAATTATGATTGAGGTCAAAAGCTTGTCCTAAAGTCCTAATACGAATTGCATAATAATGCAATATTGCCGACTCATTACTATGTTCATCCAGCAACAAAATTATGTTCGGCTATGAATTGCGCGTCGTGAATGGGCCTATAACCTTGTCCCAGATGCGCTTGCGGCGCTAACAAGTTTGCTTTATTGACAATTATTTCTGACGCGCTCCGATGGCCGGTTGGGTTAGCTGACCGTATGGCCGACCACACAGCTGCAATCACCGGTGCGGAAGTGTCATACGAATGTTGCTCATGAGAGGAATTTTTGAAAGCGCTCTCTATAGGTACGTGTCTTTATGAATACTTGAAAACTGTTTTACAAATTAAAATACTTGCGGGGCATTATGGTTCTGGAGTGGAGTACACGCACGCACGTAAATATAAATTTTACCTTTGAACCTTTTTAAAAGTAAATTAAAACGATGGTTAATTCAGAATTGCTTTTACTCGATGGATGAATATTATAAAGGTCTATGCAGTAATATGACATATTACAAAATAAGAAGTATATATAATAATAGATTAGTCTTACTTAAATGACATATTATAATGTGAACTAATAATATAATTTTATGTAAAAATAATAATAATACAATAATAATAATAGGTATAACATTAAGTAATAATTTTGCATGCCAGACGCTGGCGAACTGTGTGATACTTAACATTATATGTATATTTTAAGACCGTTATTGTTACCACATTTCGAGCGAAATAAATTTCTATTTCTATTTAACGTATCTACGACATAATGAATATAATAATAATAAATGTCTTTGCACAAACACACAGCACCATCTAGGTTCACAGTAGGTAAGCATTTCGGCTTATGTTATGGATACCAAATAGTTAATAAACTACACAAATACGTTTTTTTAGTAAATAAATACATGTATAAATTAAAAACATCCATAACTCGGGAACACCATGTCTGTATTCATCATACAAATATATGCCCCTAGCGGGATTCGAACCCGCGACCATTTGGTATAGCAGCAGAGTTTCTAACCATTACACCAAACAGGTTGTCAAATGAAGGTCGTGGAAAGTAGCTGGCTGGAAATCTATAGGGGAGGCCACATCATTATCAGCCCGTATACATTCCACTGCAGGGATATAGGCCTCCTTCTCGTGTGATGAGGGAGTATAGGCCATAGCCCTTCCACGCGTGCCCAATGCGGGTTGGAGACGTCACATGCCTTTGAATTTTTATTTCTCAGGCATGCTGATTTCCTCACAATATTTTCCTTTATCACACATCACACACACACACACACAGCACATCAGAATAAAATTTTAATACTCATTCATACATGGCCTGATTGGCAATAGAACCCGGACTTCCCAAATTGGGAGACGGCGTGTTAACCGCTGAGCCACCGACGCTTTCATCGCATCGTAAAAGTGTGCTTGGGTCTTTTTATCCATAACTATATATTTTAGCTTTTAACACGTTCACGGACAGCAAGTCACCCCTTGTGGACACAATAATTTTGTATGGAAAATTTGTGACTGCTATAGAAGCGTCGTCATATAGAATGTCATGTTGCCTATGAAATGTGACACTATATGCTATGACAGGTGAGTGCTATAGCAGCCCCGTCACATTGTAAGTATATTTAGGGGTAGTATTCCGATTCCTGGATGCTAGACTGTTCTCCCGATGATACCTCTAATACTTCGTCGAGCAACTTCTTTAATTTTGCTTTATCGCCGACATTGACCGCGAGCTAGGGGCGTTTTTTTGGAGGCATCTGGAACAAAACTCATCCGGTGATAGGTATGAAATCACTAGCCACTTTTTACGTAGTGTTTATAAGATTATTACCCAATAACTAACCAAAATGCAACTCTACACAAGTAAGGAACCTATATTAGGAAAGATATAATGCATGAATTGGCTTTTATCTTTATAAAATTTGTTTAGAATGTATATTCACAATATTTGATTTAAAAAATTGGTTACAATATATGTTAGCATACAACATTTCAGTAGAACTAAACAAGTAATAGTTGTTTAGTTTTGATATAAAACCATAAAATACAACTGCAAATAACAGAAAACATTACTTATGATCACCGTAAATATGAACCAAAATGGCGTCTGCGCGCGAAAATCACTTAACTTACACGTATCCGCTCTCCGGCGCACTCGCCGAGTGACTGAACAAATTTGTATAGACCCACGAGCGCTATAGCAGGTGTGTGCGTGTGAGAGGGGTCCAGAGGTCGGGGGGACACCAAACTTTGAGGCGTCCATTAGACGATAGGTTTTGCTGTCAGTTTTGCCACAGTCACGGTTGTGACTGACGGATAACCTACCGTGTAATGCGGTGACTGATGGTTGAGTGAAATTGATTGACGATTATCTGAATATTTTGATTTTTTCGACATGCAACCATCAGTCATGACTTTTGACTGAACGTGTAATGTCATTTCGTCAATCACGCGTCAGTCAGCGCACGGGCAGCGATGGAGTCGGACACGGAACACGTCGAAGAGGCAGCACCCGCGCGCTCTCGCAGTTCATCATAGTTTCACTCTTTTCTCAATTTAAACCTTAATTTTAAAACTATAATTACTTACTATATCATCACAATATTGTACCGTAACAAGTAGGTATTGCTAAGATTAAAGTTCTAGATAAATAACTTGAAATGTTGTTTAATTTTTAACTTACCTTCATGTAATCCTGTAAAACGTAAATAAGTGCCCGACATGTATCCATAATTGCTTCAGAAATAGCAGCTGGTGACATAATTACTGAAAACTTCATATCTTCAATATTTCTGCCAGTAGCGAGATATCGCAAAGTTGCTCCTAGTTTTTCTTTGGGACTTATAGCTTTTCGCATACAGGTATCTTGTTTTTTTAGGTATGGTGTTACTAAGACCAAAAGATTATCAAAACACGCATCTTTCATGCGAAAATAATTCGCATAGTCTTTATCCTCTTTCGAATACCGTATATCAGCCAGCAAGTTTATATGGGTATAGAAATCCCTTTTTAATAACCAGTCTTTTACCCAACGCTTTCTTTTTACACCTTTTTACTCAACATCGCAAGCATAATTGCAAAACAGGCCTTTCTTTTATGAATATCCATATTCCTTACATAAACACGTGTATTCTCTATGAAATTTTTGGTTTGACTGACGATCAGTCAGAATGAGCGTGTAATGTCCATATTTTTCCATCAATCAAACAACATTCAAACGTAATTCATGACTGTGGACTTGATTGACGCTTGCATGAGCGTGTAATGGACGCCTGAAAGTGTGCAAAAATCGTCTTATTGGACAGTTAGAGCCTCCTGATTCAATAGAATGTGACAGTAAAGCACGCTCTCTTAAAATTAGTATGGGGAGACGAATGCGTAAGCAGGTTTGCTACGTAAAAAGCAAAGTCCTACGCCTGCTATTGCAGGGGTGACACAATTAATTCGGAAAAATCGCCATCTATAGCAGGTCTGTCCGTGAACGTGTTAACACAGTTGGTTTGTTTGTCTGGGTGATATGTGATAGTCTCTCGGGGGTGTTCTGAATTTTCAATTTGAAGCGCATCTGTCAAGACGTCTTTTTTATTCACAACGGGTTAGCACATGACCCCAATCACACCTGATGTTAAGTGTAGATGAGGCAGAAGGTGGAAGCGTACTGAACCGGAAACCCCATCTTATTTGGGGAACTGCCTATGTTATCTCTTGGGGGATAGCCGGAACACAGCAATGCTTTTAACATTGCTGTTTGGCGGCAGATTTAGATACGACGGCGGACGTTTATACTGCCCCACCACCAACCAGACCGAGTACTAAACATGTACCCCGCTGAGGATCGGAACCGCGACCTCCGATTCGTAAACCCTATGTTGTTTACATTGAGCCACGGAGGCGGTTAAATCAAGTAAATATCAGTATGATGAACAGATGCCCAACAAATCAGTTATTGGTTAGACCTGTCATCCTATTTACTTAGCTAGACATAATTCAGGATCAACTTATATAATTTCTATCTTAAAGAGGTATCTTAGAGATGTAATTTGGAATAATTAAGCCTATTTTTTTAGAAAACCCTATTTTTAATTTGTATCTTAAAAAATACTAACTGATATTTAATTAGATAGACTTTTGTTAAACACAGTTAGGTATTGATGGATAAAAAACTAAGCATATTATAGTTAGGCATGCATGTGTTTTAGCTGAAAATGTCGTCGAGCTGCATTGTTTAAGAAATAAAAATGAGAACTAATATTTTGTAAAGATAATTTCCCTAAATGTTTGAATCCAAAGAAATACCCAACAATTGAGAATATTTTTTTTTGAAGAAACACATCTTTCAATTTTAGTTTATTTAGTTACTTAGTACTTGCGTTTCTTACAAATGCGTAATTTTTATCAATTTGTTACTACATTTACAACACTTTATTAAGTGTTTCAAGAAAATCGCGTTTATTCGTTTTTCCGAGTTCAAACCGTATTTTCCCTGGGCTACAAAATAATTTTTAACACTTATCGTTTAAAGCAATCACCTGACCTCACCATGAACCGGCTCTATAGTTAAATAGCTAATCTTCCTTTTTTTAAACAAGTATTTATCCAATAAGGATGCAAGGGTCGATGCCTCATTAGGCCACCCTGCGTGTTGCGGCCATGTTGTTTTTTATCCACCAATCGCATTGTTACGCTGTTGGCGGGAAATCAGGTGGAACTCGGTCATGGCGGTGCGTTTCGTGATCAAAGCGAATTATGTGGGCAGTTAGGACAACTCTAGTACAGATGGCTGCCAATGTTTGAGCACACCCAGGGCTGGGTACCGATTTTTAATGTATGAACGCGTTTTTTGCACGCATTCAAAACTCAAATTCTCCAATACCGGTTATTTCGGAGCCTCGGTGGTTTAATCAATCAAATAGATAGATAGATAGATAGATAACTTGTTTATTTGCCTCTAGCCATATTGCACAATTATAACAATTAATAATACAAAACAGAATAGTATAGTAGTATTACAGGAATAAAAATTCTAAAATGTCAGTTATTATGTGCTGTAGGGACAAAACAATCAATCAAATACGCTTTATTGTTTAAATAAGGAAGGTACATTTAAATATCTTATAGAAACTACAAATTAGGCGGCCTTGTCGCTTACAGGCAAACCTATCATCACGGATTCAATACGAGTAATTAAGTGGGTTAGCACAAATAACTTCCTAATTGTTAAGTACATCTGAAAGTTCTGCATATTGAATTCAAAAAGTGTTATCTTATAGGTATGCAAAACATTAATACGTAACTATATGAGATGAGAAACAATATTAACTAAATAATCTGAACAAGTAAAATATATCCTTACAATTTATACCAATATAAATATAGATCAATAGACAAATATACCTACTTAAACATAACATTTATAAAATAGCAACAATATACAAACGTAAACATGTAGGTGTACTAAATAAATATTTATTGATATATAAAATAATAATAATAAGCGACAACCGGATTGTGCTAAGGTATAGAGAGAAGCTAAGAAGAGAACACAGATTAAAGCACCAGGAAATGCTCCTTGACGGCGACTTTGAAAGCATTCAAAGTTTGCACATTAGTAATTAAATTAAATTTAAAAACGCATTAGTACCACCTCTTAACCTACCTCCCAAATTGGGAGATCGGGTCTTAATCGCTGAGCCACCGACGCTCCCTATGCCTAAGTTGGTGGCCTATTCCACATAAATACATCATTAAATAAAATAAATAAGAGTTGGAGAAAATTTCGCATGATAGGAACCCTACGTATCGCGCCAGTGGCATATCAATCTCCGGCCGGCGCGTGCTTCGATGATGGTTTTGAAAAAAAAAACTACCTAAGGCTAGATTGCTAGGTCCTCTGTCCTACTACCTACCTAGTTTTTTTTGTGATTGACTTGATTCACCACAATCTCACCTGATGGAAAGTGACGATGAGGCCAAAGTAGAAGTACACGATCTCAGTGCCTATTCATCCTGCTCTTGAAGATCCCAAGGATTCAGGAAAGACTGACGCCGAACGATGGAAAGGTTGCCTTCACTTAAAATATCTATCGACATTTGTCGTTCTCATGACTATGTTCTCTATGTAACGTCACATCTGTTTCCAATTGACCGTCACTTTTCCCGCTTTATTATCGCTTTATTAATACGAAAGAGACGGAGAAACCTTCGACTGTGCTTTAACTACTCCATTATTAAGCTAAAATACAACGTCTCCGGCGCTAATACAACCTGCCGTGTCTATCATAATCATAGGGTTATCACAACTGCGGATATTACTTCTGTGGAAATTGTTTTTATTATTAACGTTACTTATGTTATCCTTTTATGCGTTTCAAATTAGTTAACTTCTTAATTTTTTAACTCTCGATTCAAAAGAGGGATATTATCAGGTTAAAGCCTTTTCTGTTTTTGGTCTGGTATCGTTGAAACGGCTGAACTGATTGATCGGTTTTTGTATTGGAAAGCTTGTCTTTGCAAGACGGTTCTTTACCATGTTTGCTGGAAATTGGTGTAACTATTTCCAGGATCAGTTTTCAAAATTTGGTTTATTTACTTAGACGACTTTATAGTCTAGAGGGTTGCCTAAATTTTCACTTACACCAGAAATTAATTGCCTCCGTGACTCAATGTAAACAACATTGGGTTTACGATTCGAAGGTCGCGGGTTCGATCCCCAGCGGGGTACATGTTTAAGTACTCGGTTTGGTCGGTGGTAGGGCAATTTAAATGTCCGCCTGGCTAGCTACCACCATCTTATCTAAATGTGCCGCCAAACAGCAATGTTAATAGCATTGTTGTGTTCCGGCTGTCAGAGATGAGATAACCAGTCCCCCAAATGTGTTGGGGTTTCCGGGTCAGTACGCTTCCACCTTTGACCTCATCTTCACTTAACATCAGGTGTGATTGAGGTCAACCCGCTGTGCATAAAAAAAATATATGGCATACTTTGTTTTGATAACCCTGGCTGGGTGACATTGGCCCGTGCTCTTTGAGTAGTTACTACGGCACCAATGCGAACCGTCATACGTAACTACACCTTACTACCATAACACTACACTATCAACTTTACTCACTTGTTGTAGAGGTCAAGATTTGATTGCCTAGCAGCAAATCAAGACGGTTCTAAACATGTCACTTGTCAAAGCTTGGGATCAATGCGGGTCTATAAAACTAGTAATGAACTACGTACCTTCCATCATTGTGAGGGAAGGTCCTAGAGGGAAATATTAATATGGTGATGGTGATACAGGTTTGCGAACTCAAATTTAAGCGTCATCGACACTTTTCATGATGTGAGATTAATACCAAATGCGCATCTAGTAACGCATCTCATAGACCACCAAGATGAGGAGAGGTTGGAGCGTTAAAGTGATACTACCTTGTCCTGTAAATTTATTTCTAAAGTTTCTAGCAGTTGACATCCATCTCACTTAATTTATTGTGAATCAACCATTTCTTCTTAACCTTGAGTCTCTTTTGCCTTAGTGTGGTACATATTACGCTAAACATACTAATAACTATTCACTGACTGTACCTAAGACCAAGATCTACTTATGTACTTTAGACTTCAGACATGTTACTTGTTCTGAACGACTTTGTCCATTGAGACTAAGTCGATAGCAGTTGTTTTTACCAAGAATTTATTAAATATCAACATACCCATTAACTAGTGCAACTATTCTTAAGTAGTGATCCACTCAAAGAAGTATTGCATTTTGTACTTGGTGGTTTGGTTCTCATTATATCTTTGGATCTCTCGTACAGCCTTTGGACTTAACAGTACATGTTACTTCCATAGATGTACTAGGTATAACGCTAGTGAGTCTGTCAGCAGCACTTGCGCATGATTATCGTTTAGAATCAATTTCACATGCGCGTCCTTCGCGCCGCCAACAGCGGAACGGTCGCGTGCGCCTGCGCCAGTCAGGTGATAGGTTTGACGTAGTAAGTACTAATATCTTAATCATGGGTTAGTAACCGTCGGGGAATACATAAGGCATATGACTGTAATAGGAGCTGCTGGGGGTGAGTAATTTTAATTTTGCAGTAAAAAGATGTTATTCCGAATAGAATATCCTAGACTAAGTAGCAATTGCAACGTCGTATGTATGAGACACAGATGGATTACTCCAGTTCGTGCGTCGAGTATTATTTAAGTAAATAGATGAAATACGTCGCAATTAGTTATACTACTTCGGAGTTTTTCTTTTGAAGATCTCTTGTTCCTTCATATATTCCCTCATGCATCCACACTCTCCATCACGTGAAATCCCACGAGACCTACCAACCCTCCCCTCAGAACATAGATAAGAAACAATAGCTTAGAGTTTGACTTTCTTTCAAAAAACAAAACTGTCATTGTCCAATCATTTCTCTAACAAAAATATCGATTGAACTCACACTCAGCCAGTCACAACACGAGAGTACAGTTTCGCGTTGTGGGTGCTTGTTTTGAAAACTGTCCCACCGTTGCGCGAACTACCAACTTGGCAGTACGTACAGCGCCATTGTTCGACGCGCTCGGTATTTAAAAAATAAAAACCGTGAATAATTTTTATATTGCACGTGCTTGTAGGCCGGTGGTATTTAATAATTATTGTCTAGTTCGATTTTAAAATTTTTGCGCGCGTTCGTAATTTGTTTTTAAAGATATGTTTCTAATTACAGATGTGTTTTAGAAAAAAAAAGTTTTTATTTCCTGTGAAACCAAAGATTCCTTTTCAATACGTGACCTATATGGAAGGCATCGCGGTTCATAGATGAATATACTGATAGATTCAACACATGAATGCGGGTCTTTTGTGACCAAAAACCGTGCAGTATGTAGATATAACTAAAATATAATAAACAGAGCATAATAATGACCAAGTATCAAGTGCAGCGGTGTGTGAAACTTGTATATGTCAATACAATGGTCCCTAAAACGAATCCTATCAACTATAACATGACTCGTTAGATTTGCCTCGAAATGCCGTCGGCGATACGAGATTGCTGAAGCCGTACCTAAGTCCGTTGACGAAACTGGGGGAAAGGTGTTCCGAAGTTTTGAATGATAAAAACCGATATGGTCGCTTTCGTTTTTCAACTGCAAAGAGGGGTAATATAGAAGACTTTTGTAAATGGTATTGTAGCTCAAAGGCAATTCGAGAACTGTGTTTTCTGTTCGAACGCTGGGACATAGTTCAGATATTTTAAAGATTTAACTTTTAACACAGTTACTTTGTGGTAATGCAATTAAATGATTTGATAATTTGGATTCCTTAACTTTAAATTTGTGTCATCATCAGTATTTTTTAATTTCCCAATTCTTTAGAGGCAAGGGATTAATATTTCATACAGCCATCAATTTTTGAAAAATTAAGGAAACTTTATCAAAAAAAAAACTATGAGGGAACACTTCGTTCAGTTTCTACACGTCCTCGGAGTCCTTGGCAGAGCTGTGAAAGGCGTCTCTGACTGAATTTATCATATCCATGCATATGAACATTTTTTCCCAAAATATTGTAAGCTGGTACTTTTTAATTTTAAACGTTATTGGTTTACTAAAAAATGTAGTTTGATTCATTAAATAACAAAAATATTAATGCATCTCATGGTGTCTAGTATCCAATTGTTATTGCCTACCTATATAGTCTCATTGCAAAAGACTTCCTCCACATGTACAGCAATCTCGAGTAGCCCGCCATGAAGGCAATCTAGTTCGTAGTTTACTCGCCCTTCCTATTATATTTTAGTGGTAATCTCGCACAAAATAGGTGTCAGGTGAACTCCAAAATTCAAGAGTGGTTAAACATTTTAGTTTAGACAGGTTTAGTTAGTGATTAAAGATGATAATAACATGAAAACGTTCGAAGTGTTCGTGGTCGTTTTTTGGATACTGCAACACATAGTTCGGTCGGATTCAGCGCTACAGTTTCGTCCTGTGAATTACCAAGAGGTTGGTTTGCCTTTTGTATGCGTTTTTTATGCACTACGGGTTAGCACTTGACCTCAATCACATCAGCACTAGTCGCAAAGGCGCGATAAACTTATGTCGCGTGAGGTAATAGTTGTCCTGCTCTTTCGCTTGGACGAAATATACAACTATCCCACTCTCACTCCTACGTCTTGCGCGACAAACGATGTCATGCTACGGGGACTGATGTTAAGTGAAGATAAGGCCCAAGGTGGAAGCGTACTGACCCGAAAACCCATCTGGGGGACTGGCTATCTTATTTCTGATAATTGGAACACAACAATGCTATTAACATCGGTGTTTTGGCGGCAGACTTAGATGAGATGGTGGTGGCTAACCAGGCGGACATTTAAAATGCCCTGCCAGCAACCTAACCGAGCACTAAACATGTACCCCGCTGAGGATCGAACCCGCGATTCGTAAACCCTATCTTTACATTAAGCCACGGAGTTGGTTTAGCTTCGGGAAATCAAGGATTAAAGATTTTTAGTAATGATTTTATCATTGGTATTGTTGTTGGTTTTTTTATCCGGGTCATGCACATGATTGAACATGTGATGGATGAATGAAAGAAGACTTATGAAAGAGATATACGAAGCGAATGTGGATGGTAGTGTTGGTAGGGGAAGACCACGGCGAACGTACCATCATCAAATCGGGGACATGTTAAAGAAAGGCCAAGCCAAGAGTGCTAAACCGACGAGCATGTATGAACAACAAGAAAACAAATGAAGTCGAATATTCTAGAATTCCAGAAAATAAATGTTCCGAAACAGGATCGCGAGGCGGTCGCTGCTGCTATTACATGTTAGACTGTTTGTTTTGTTTTGTCGACACTATTATTATTAATTATCTATGCTTTATATTATAACGTTATTTTTATGTTATAAATTATCCAACTATGATAAAGTTACGCATATACTGTTCTTGCGCTCCACAACTTAGAAACACTACGTCTCTTTATATCCATTCTCACCTATTATCACTCATCAATCACTATTTCAAGAGTCTGAAAATTGCTATTTACATACTTACTGTTTCCTCTGGTTTAGATACCAAGTTGCTCTGCTCCTTAGGGGATAACTGAAAATCAGTGTATTGCACAATGAGCAATTTAATACACTGAGCTATGACCCATTTGTACTTCTGCAGCACACACATGCGTTAGTGTTACAATATTATGTTATTGATGTGTTACCTTATCTGTGTATCAACATGTATAAGCTAAATGTATGTGTGTGACTGTGGAAACAAATAAAGGCTTTATCTATCTATCTAACAACTTTATAAGAGTGAATGAAGCAAAAGAGGTGTGTCAGGATCGTAGCAAGTGGAAGTCCGACTAGTCCGAGGACTCTTGTCTACCCCTACGGGAAACATGCGTGATTTTATGTACAGTCGAATCTCCCTAAAAGTATATGGACCGTATTCGGCACTCTAGCACCATCTATTAGAAAGTATTTATACAATATCTATGAATGAGTATGAAAATTTCGTCAGCTCTGCTGCAGCATCTACTGAGGTTTGAACTTGCACAACTTTGTTTTAATGACTGATGCTACTGTCCACTATACTACAACGTCTATTAACAATGTGGACGAAATTTTGCTACACATCTCAGTAGCGGATGTTTATGGATGGTATCTATACTCCTATGTGTGTAAACACTTTGCTCTGTGAGTAGCTAGTGTAGTTGGTTTCGTGGTTGTTGTAATGCGAATAGTTTAATAGATGTCGATGCCGCGGCACTTTAGCCCCTGTGATACTTTTAGGATGATTGGATTGTATATCACGCATAGACGAAATGGCGCTACCGGCCCACGCAAGATTTATATACAAAAACAGCCATCTACTCGTACACTGAACATGCAAACATGTAACTACAACCTCAACCATTATCTATTATTCAAATGACCAGCAGCCATAGTTCGGTGGCACACATCTTTCCATATCACATTTCTCGTTCCCACGTTCACAAAGACAGTAGAAAAAAGAAACACGTAATTTCACGGTCCAAAGTTTCACGTACTTGACAATACGTTTAGTTACCTAACGTATTTACTTAAGAAGCGGTTGGACGATGGTATTAGGAGAATCCGCGGGAAGTCGGTCAAGGTGATGCCGCTGGGCGGTGCTAGTGTCGCGACGCCTCTGAACGTTTCATTGATCTATGGTTAGTTTACTAGCTTACCGACCGCGACTCTGTCCGCGTTGATCTTCAATTAAAATATTATTTTTTTTAAGCACAACGGTTTGGTAGTTGACTTCAATCACACCTGATGTTAAGTGAAGATGAGGTCGAAGGTGGAAGCGTACTAACCCGGAAACCCCAACACATTTGGGGGACTGGTTATCTTATCCCTGACAACCGGAACCCAACAATGCTATTAACATTGCTGCTTGGCGGCAGATTTAGATAAGATAGCCAGGCGGACATTTAAAATGCCCTACCACCAACCAAACCGAGTACTTAAACATGTACCCCGCTGGGGATCGAACCCGCGACCATCGAATCGTAAACCCAATGTTGTTTACATTGAGCCACGGAGGCGGTTGAAAATACATATACAATACATACATAACGCGACGCCTTTATCCCAAATGGGTTGGTCAGAGATATCCCAAACATTAGTGTTTAATGAATGAAACAATACCCACGGTTCACCTTACGAAATTTTACGAAACCGTACTTTAATGTACAGATAGATATCTATACCCACATACATACATTGCTAAAATCGTAATCCTCCTTTCCGTAGTGGATTAAAAAAGCACGATGCAAACCCGGGGCGGTGAGCTAGGCAATCTAATAGAAAGCCGACACAAACGTGAACGTGTGAACACAATAGTTCGTAAAGCCTAGCTCTCCGACTGCGGCGCTTGCGCTGGTAACCCGACCCGGCTTGCTTCTAGCTTCACTTGCAATACGTGACGGGAGTGTAAATAGGTGAGCACACTGTATATCTCAATAATCAGATAGATAAAATTACGTCTATCCGAAGTAGATACCATCCGAATACATATGACTTCGTCCGCAAGGTTCTTTTTTCTTTTTTTGTGCACAACCGGTTAGTACTTGACCTCAATCACACCTGATGTTAAGTGAAGATGAGGCCGAAGGTGGAAGCGTACTGACCCGGAAACTCCATCCTATTTGGGGGACTGGCTATCTCCGCCGCCTTCTGCCGCCAAACAGCAATGTTAATGGCATTGTTGTGTTCCGGTTGTCAGAGTTAAGATAGCCAGTCCTCCAAATGTGTTGGGGTTTGCGGGTCAGTACGCGCCCACCTTCGACATCATCTTCACTTAACATCAGGTGTGATTGAGGTCAAGTACCAACCCGTTGTGTATAAAAAAAAAACTTCGTAGTCTGAACTCAAATCATGCTATAGTTTCGGAGCAATACGCGGCTAAGATACTGACTGGAAAAAAATTAAAATTTGTGCATTCCAAAAAAAAATTTCAAACATCTTCAATGTACAGAATTGGACCTGTTATAGTTTTCTTATAAGTATAGATGTGAAGTGTGTGCTGAATAATATAGTAAGTAGTAAGCATTACTTTTGTGATACCAACCCCCGTAGTAAGACAGCGTTTGTAGCGCGATGCGACATGAGAGTGGGATAGTTGTATATTTCGTCCAAACGAATGAGCAGGACAAAATATACTATCTCGCGCGACTTGACGTTTATCGCACCTGTGATGCTCCTAGTGTAGGTTATGGATGTTGCTTTCGTTCGTGCATCACCAGGGGCCAACTGAACATCAGCGCTGTTGCCGCATCATAGCACAATGCTGAGCTGGCCAACCTTTTCTGTACCACGCTGCCACTCCACAAGCTAGTTTAAGATAGTAATTTATTCTTGTGTGTGGATACTGAATAAAAATTAATTAACTCAAGTTTCCATTGAGGCGAAACGTGTGATTGTAAGGTTGCCAGATCATAATTTCAAAAAGGAATGCTAAAAGACCCGAAATGGAGGACTTTCTGATAAATAGGAGGACTTACCTTATTTTAATCACATTTAGCCCAAGATAAGTTGAAATTTCACCAAATTTCACCAAATCGCAATCCTCCACGTGCGACTTTGCTCTCCGCTCTATTAGCTCCGTTTTTCCGCGTTGTTGCAAAATTCGAAAGCTGTGTCCGAAAAAGTCAAATATTATCCGTTACAATAAACAAAAAAGGTTAGGTTTGAATCTAACCTAACTTTTTTTATCACCTGCTTATGTTCCCCTGGCGCTTCGTGGAAATCCTTCCCGGCCTGACATTTTGGCAGACTTTGACCCGATTGGTAGACCCGGAGGAACTGTTCAAGGCAGGGTAGATAGTTGTACAGGCTCTTCCCTTACACATTTAAATCAATTTTCTTGATGGACATTTTAAATCCATTTTCTTGATGGCTCTGGCCTGAATCTCTTGACATCACTTCAATTCAATTATAACGATAATCATTCAAAATCAAAAAATGCTTTATTTTATAGGTACACAGGGTACACTTAAAATAGTCAGTTTTACCATTTTTAAGCTACTGCTTGTTCAAAAGCCAATTTTCCCCTGAGAAGAACAAGCAAGAAACTCGAGAGATTGATCTTTAAAAATAAAGTTTATTATTAATTATTATTTTATAATATTTTATTATTAATTGTGAAATAGCCTGGTTACGCGAACGGCCTGTTCATGTCCATGAATGTTTATCATCTAAATAATCTGATATTTTATAATATGCTTGCATAATATGGTAATCATTGTCAATAACATATAAACAATCATAATTGGCATAAGTTTGGTATTAGTTTACTGTATAAGAATTTGTAATAATGCTGTTGATTTTATGTAAATAAATAAATAAATCACTCGTCTTGATCCCCAGTGTGTCATAATTATGGTAAAATATCCAACATGGCGTCTGCTTCCAAGCATTTAACCGAATGGCTTGTTGGAGTTTGAATTTAGCTTTTAACATAATTGGTTTATTTATTTGGATCACATAATCATTGACTTTCGAGGGTTTTATTTAAAAAAAAAAAATAAGATCAAAATCTGATCTTACACCGCTTCTTTTACCACTGATGATTGCCCTTTTCGATGCTGTAATAGCTCACATAAACGCTAAAGCTTATTCAGCAACCATTGCTGCTAAACGTAACTAATTAATCATAGATAAAAGAAGTTCTGCAGCAATGTATACTTAATTGACTTTATTTATTTATTAATTGACCACCGATTGGTGTAGTGGATAGTGACCCTGCCTGCGAAACCAACGGTTGCGGTATCGAATCCCGCGAGGGGTAAATGTTAGTATGATGAATACGAACATTTATTCCCGAGTCATGGATGTTTATATAAATATTTATGTATGTTTATCCGTTATCTAGTATCCATAGTACAAGCTTTGCTTAGTTTGGGACTAGACGATTGATGTAAGTGCTCCAAATATAAATTAAAAAAGAAAATTATAGTAGTATATTTATATAGTATTTAGGGTAGTGTAATAGCTCTTTAAGTCCTGACTGACACACAGAGATTGCTTAAGCCCTATTATTATTTCCAATAGATTTAAATTGACATTCAATAAATGATGTCATGTATCTTACGTTGAAATAAAGCTTCCAAGTTTTTTTTGTAGATATTATCTTTTTCTGATCTTATATATCCATAAAGGGCCGTCCACATGCAAACACCGCCTAACACCTTATTGGCTTCGTGCAACAACAATAGGGCATAAACGCACTGCAGTTTTCTACGTTTGATTGCTTTGGTTTTACGAGGGTACGCGGAAGTTACACGCTTTTTATAACCGTAATGATTAGGGGGTTTTAGTAAATGGAATTATCCTTTGGGTTTTATCATGCGTGCGAGGTACGTGACCTGGTCGGGAATTGAACCCGGAACAAATCAGTCAAAATCAAAAAATGCTTTATTTTGTAAGGGTACACAGGGTATACTTAAAATAGTCAATTTTAAATTTTTTAAGCTAATGCTTGTTCAAAATGCAAATTTCCCCTGAACAAGCAAGAAACTCGAAGGGTTGCTCTTTTTAAATCAGGCTTTGATTTATACATAAAGGTTTTTATATTTCATTATTAATTGTGAAATAGCCTGGCATGCGAACGATCTCATTATATCCACGGATGATTATCATCTAAATAGTCTGATATTTTATAATCCTTAATCCTGTGATTCACAATGTTGATTGAAAAGTATTTGCGCTGTAACTGGTCGGTTAGTAATGACACCGTTCCCTTTGTCCCCACATAGTTACAAAAGGCCTGTACAAAAATGTTTAAACCAAGAAATGTAGACATTTCGAATTAATTGTAATTTTGTGTGATAATACTGTATTCTGATTGTATGTTTAAATTTTGACATTTAGTTACTTCAACAGCCTTACAGTCACCACTGTTGGGGCACAGCCTCCTCTCACTCTGAGAGGGTATGGGCCATAATCCACCATGCGAGGCCAGTGCGGATTGGCGGATTTCTGACTGACTAGTGGCCACCCGACAGCCAGTGTTTTTAGCTGCCCCTGTAGGCCACCGACTACGAGCTTTTAATTTCAAGAGGATATTAGACGGTTACCTATTGAAACGCATAACGTTTTTCGCCATAAACTGACAATTCATAATATTACTCGCCATAATAATCAGTTGCAATAAACCGTTATAGCATCACTTCATTACACATAATATCATATGGCGGAAACCTGTAAGGCATAATCATATAAATAGAATTCGGAAAGTATCATTTGGTTGAGGTCTGATGATCCACTCCGGAGATAGAGAGTGGAACCTTATTGAAGCCGGTTTTTTTACCAATTTTTGGCGGTTCAATTATCCCCCACACATTTCAATTTCTCACAACTATAACGGCGACTGTACTTGTGTTCAGGTGTAACCACCTCCACCTTATCAGCGCTGTCTGTTACGCGCCACTTAGCAAATGGGAAATTATTCGATTATGGTTAAAAGTGTCGCGTCCTGTTCGTGTGTCGATGACTATAATTTTATTTCCGTACAGTCACCTCCATAAACAACCTTACGTGTTCATGTTACTGGCTGTAATCCGGTTGCTTAATGGGTTTTTAACACCCGACGTACATATTATAGGTTTGAAGCCTATGTCTGTGTATCCGTGTGTCCTGTGTATTCGAGTGCGTATATTGGAGTGTCTGTATATCTGTGTATCCGAGTATCTTGTATTCGAGTGTCTGCCAGTGTGTATATTCGAGTGTCTGTATATCCGAGTACATTGTATTCGAGTGTCTGTGTATCCGTGTATCTGTGTATTCGAGTGCGTATATTGGAGTGTCTGTATATCTGTGTATCCGAGTATCTTGTATTCGAGTGTCTGCCAGTGTGTATATTCGAGTGTCTGTATATCCGAGTACCTTGTATTCGAGTGTATGTGTATCCGTGTGTCTGTGTATTCGAGTGTGTATATTGGAGTGTCTGTATATCTGTGTATCCGAGTATCTTGTATCCGTGTGTATGTGTATTCGAGTGTGTATATTCGAGTGTCTGTATATCTGTGTATCCGAGTATCTTGTAGTCGAGTGTCTGTGTATCTGTGTATTCGAGTGTGTGTATATTCAAATGTCTGTATATCCGAGTGTTTGTATATCCGCAAATCTGTATATCCGAGTTTCTTGTATTCGAATGTCTGTGTGTTCGCGTATCTGTGTTAGCGAGTGTCTATGTATCCGTGTGTCTGTGTATTCGAGTGGCATATAAATAATAGACCCTTCCCATGCTGGTACTGAATGCGGATTGGTGGATTATGGCTCATACCTTTCCCAGTAAGGGAAGGCAGTGTTATTAATTTGATATTTTAACTGTAAGCGCTCTTGCTTATGTTTTCAATTTGCCGGTTAACGTTAGGTGTACACCACAGTCATTCAATGTCAAGTTTTTATGTAAAAAGTTACCTTGTATGTTATCAGTTTGGTTGCCGCCGAAGTTGGATGGTAAAAAAAACGCTCTTCGAACTGTTGATAATTTAATATTTAAATATTCTAAAGGCCAACATGAGATACTTCGCAACGGCTAATTCGGAAGCCGACCCGCCGTTCTGACGTGCACAAAGATTGCTTTCATAGTAAAACAGTACTTGAATAATATTCTTATTGTAGCAATAAGGTAAAATAGTCGGATGAATTTACTTTGATCGAGAAAGCATTTATTACACACACATACACTATAAAAAAAACACTGAAATATACACACAAATAAAATAACTATTTAAGTATTTAAAACCCAAGCAACCCGACACCATATTTTGTTTTTTTGCGGGCGCCATGTTGAATTTTTTACCATAAAATGTATCCTGTGACTCTAGGGATCAAGACGAATCGAATGACACCTTGCACTTCGAAATCGGTCAAGCCGTTTAGGTTACAGGAGGTAACATAGAAATCTACATACATACATACAGTCGAAAAACATAACCCTACTTTTAAGGGCTGTCGTGTAATTAAAGGAACAGATAGAAAATACAAAGAGCGTGTGTGCCGCAGTAGCACAAATGGGTCAGAACTCAGTCTGACACGGCTACAGGAGGGCACGTAGAAATCATGTATATACACTCATTTTTTTAGAGGATCGAAAAACAGGGGTACACTAAGAATTGTTTGTCACTTGTCTTGGAAAAGGTTCGGGAGAAACGACCTCGCAGTAGGATCCTCCTCACGACAGCGCCTCGTCGCACACCGCCATGCAAACGATCGACTATTTGGCGACGTCAGACGTGGAATTATTGGGTCACCCGCCGTATAGCCCCGACCTCGCACCTTGCGATTTTTATTTATTCCCGAAAATAAAAGGAAAACGTTTTATGGACGCTCGCCGCTCGGTATGAACCTCGCTGTACAGACAGATAACAACAATTTTATAATATCCCTTTGCACATAGTTGCCAATTCATAGTAGCTTTGCATTTAAAGGAAAATTTGAAATATCTATTGCAGATCAAAGTAAAGAAAAAAATAAATTGTTACTGTTTTCAGTTCAAATTCTAGCGGTGTTATTGAAAAAAGAAAGATCGGTAATTATTTACCATATGCGGGTCCGACTGTCCCATGACAACACAATGCAGGCCGCGTTGACTCACTAGTCGACCATAAAAACGTTCCAGATAACATATCGCCTGTTCAAACAGACGCTTGTACCCACCGTCACAATTATAACGACCCACAACATGTAACGGAATCGTTTGACAGTATTTACTTGTTGGGTGAACTGTAGGATTTGCTGTAGAGGCTAGTGACGCCAATGTTAACTCACTCGATTTTAACGATTTGAATTTGATTATACCTTACTAGTTCACTACTGAGTTTCAACCAGCGAGTTTCACACAAATAACTCTTTGCCCTGTAGGAAAACCTTTGGCATTTCACTGGCACTACGAGGTTTCAATTGAGTCACGTCAGCCACTACTAATGTCTAGATTGAGTTTGCGCTGTGGAGGAGGTAACTCTCACCCAGTCCTGATACCCTGGTACCGGTTCGAAATGTATAAAATTTTTACTTTAACATTTTGTTTTGTGAAGAACTGTACAAGAACTTTACATTTACTGTAGTAATGTAAAGTACAAGTAAATAGCAAGTTTCTAAGTGTGTCGACAGGAAAACTAATGATTCTTTTCTCTTCTTTCCAGAGACTCACTAGAAAAAATGGAGTCAAAGAAGAGGAGTCCAGTTGGTATTGGGATCCACCAGCAGAGCCTTCAGTACCAGACCTCGAGAATCAATACAAACAACAAATACGAATACTTCAGAATGAAATATCCACCATGAAAGAAAGAGGCGACGAATTGAGGCCAGATGTTGAAGAGGAATTAACTAGGCTCCGAGAAGAAAACAGAAATCTAACAACGAACTTAGAAGATTTAGATAATCAACATCAGTTAGCCATGGAGAGACTCCTTGCGTTAAAAAAGGAGTTGCAAAAGAATTTTGAAGTATTAAAACAGGAACATGAAGATATTAAAAGCTCTAACGACGAGTATTCAGCTGAAATTCAACATTTATTACTTAAAATAGGCGAGAGAGATGAAGAGATTAAAAGTTTAAAAGCAGGTAAGCCGGACTATGAGACGATGCATCATAAATATCTAAATTTAGAAAAAGTGCATAGCCTCCTAAGAGAAAATGCTGAAAAATTCCAAGAAGAAAACCAAGAGTTACATGAGGAGGTATTTAAGCTTCAAGAGCAAGTTACAAAATTAGAACATGAAATTGAAATTGGTGCTAAACACTCCGAGTTGTCTAACATGGTGCCAAGAGATCAATATGAAGAGTTATTAAAGGAATTAAACGAGTTAAAAGACAGACGGAATACAAATCAAGTTCATTTAGATGAAATAAATATAGATGACAATGCTAAAAGTGTAATAGAAACTCTAAAGCGAGATATAAATGAATTGAAACATAAGTTATCACTAAAAGAGGAAAATCAGGATACAGATCACAGAATGTTAAAATCTGATAGAATAATGCACTTATACAATAAATATGTTAACTTTGAACTACCGATCGATTATATCGGAGAAATGCCTTCTGCTAATGATAATATTGTTTTATATAAATTAGAAAGTGCTTTTAAAACCTTAAACTCTTTTAAAAAGGATATAGATACATTAGAACACAAGTTGTCAGAAAAAAATCATAACGTTAATCATCTTCAGACTCAAATAGATGACTTAACTACTGAAAATGATTTTCTAACTACTGACATACAACATTTTGAAGGGGAATTAAATGAAATGAAGAAAAATAACGATTTTCTCATTTCCGAAATAGCGGCCTTAAAGAATACGTCCAAATTAGAGCCAATTATAGAAACGCACGAAGACAACTTAGCTAAATTAGAAACTGAACTAGCAGACTGTAATAGGATTAATAAAACATTCGGGTCTGAAATCAAAAGAATAGAAACAGAATTAGCTGAAGTGAATTCGGAGAAACTATTGCTTCAAGATAGCCTCAATGATTTAAGAATGAAGTATACAATAATGTTAAATGAATTAGAAAACTGTAAAATGCAGAGTAAAGCTGTTGAAGAATTAGAGCTAACTGCTAACAATGAACATGCGGAAAGATTAAAAAAAACATCAGATGAGATTGATGATCTGAAAAAACGCTTGAGCTCAGCTAATGCTAGAAACGAGCAGCTAGCAATTGATATACATATTATAGAAAACGATAAAGTTTTGCTTACTAAAGAAGTTGATGATTTAAAACACTTGTTAGATGAAAAAGCTTCTTCACATAAAGAAATGGAAACAATAAAATCATCTTTATGTCTTCAATTACAAGAGTTGGAAAGGAAATTAGACGAAGTTATTAAACATAAGGAAGTTGTTGAGAATGAGAAATCAGATTTGAAACAAAAAGTAGTTACTCTGGAAAGTGTAATTACTACACATGAAAATAATGCTGATCTCAATACTAAACTACAGAAGGAAGCGACAGAGAAAATTCAGCTTTTTGAAAAATTAAATAATGTTGTCAAAGATAATACAACTTTGCAGGAAACAATAGAGAAACTAACGAATGAAATAAATAATTTAAGGCAGGTTGAACAAGAGTTGATTTATGAAAATAAATCCTTGAAAAATTGTACTACGAATGACAACGAAGTTAAACTATTACAGCATACTATTGAAGAGCTAAAAGCAAAATTAATCCAACAAGATATTTTAAATAAAGAAATTGAATCATTAAAAGATGCTAGCCAGAAAATCCTTGACAGGAAATTGCAAGTGGAGGCGGAATTATCATCCACAGATAACAAAATTGTACATTTGGAAGAAGAGTTTGAAAAACTAATTGGAGATCTTAATGAGAAAGATGGTATTGTTGATACTTTAAATTCGACAATTGCACAAAATAATGTTACTTTATCAGAATTAAATCAAAGTGTTACTGACTTTAGGAATAGTATTGAAATAAAAAATCAGGAAATCCAACGTCTATCACATTCCTTATCAGAAGTTTCTGAAAAATTAAACGATACAACCGTAAAGGCAGATAGGAGTTTCGAGGAATTAAAGAGACTTCAAGGTGAGAAAGAAGATGTAAGCAAACAAGTGTTTATTCTAAACGAGGAACTGGCTGCCAATAACATTGAAATTTCAACTCTAACAAGCCGTTTGGGAGACATGGAGAAAAACTGTAGTATGTACAAAACTCTGATAGATGTTAAAGATAAGGAAATAAAAGCCCTGAATCAATCTATAGCAGATTTAACTGACAAAATAAAAACCAGTGATAATACAACACATCAGAACGACGATTATGGACAATTAGTAAAAGAAAAAGAAACAATGGAAAAACAGCTTATCGAACTCAAGGACAACCTTTCAGTAAAGGAACAGAAATTTGTTGAACTGAAAGCCAAATGCGACCGTTTTGCAACGACATGTGAAGAGTACAAAACAGTGTTAGACAACGCTACAAAAGAAAAAACTGAACTTATTAACTTAATCAATTTGAAACACAATGAGAGTATACAATATCATAATGAAATACAAAGATTAAATCATGTTCTCTTAGAACAAACGAATGAGTTCAAAAAGGTTATTGAAGAAAAGGATGCATTGACACACAATCAGTCTCAAAGTTGTTCACATTGTGAGAGACTAAAGGTCAGTCTTCAGGAGAAGGACGAATTAATTATGAATTTCAACCAGAATGTAAGTGATAACGATAGAATTAGACAAGAATTGTCTAACGCGAGTGGTGCTATCAGAAGCTTAACAGAGAGATGTGATAATTTAGACAAAAGTTTAGCTATACAATTGGAAACAGTTAAGAAATTGACAGCAGAAAATATACAGGTAACTAATACTTAACATTACTGTTAAAATACGCGGCTTAGGTCAATCTCACTTAAACTAAGTGGCGATTAAAGAAAGATAAACGTAATTTTAAACACTTTTGTGACAAACTAAATGGAAAAGAACCGAAAGAACGAAAGTCACCGACAGCCCAACGTATTAGTAAGTTGAAGTGACAGTGTCAGGGCATGTAGCTGGAGGAACTGATGGTCGGTGGGGTATTAAATTTCTTAATTAGAGACCACGCATCAGCAAGCGCAGCTGATGAAGGTCGTAGGGAAGTCGCTGGATGCAGGTAGCTTCCTACTAGCCGCTCTGAAAATCTATGGGGCTTATATGATTATACCAAATAATTTATATTTTCATTCTCCAGTTGTCAGAGTTAGAGCAGAGTTCGTCGCGAGAATTGGAGCGCTTACGCCATCACCTGATGGAAACTGAAGAGACTTACACACAAGAGCTGATGACGTCGGAGCAGAAGCTCGGCGAATGCCAGACCAGGTTGCATCAGATTGAAGAGAGAGCGAAGCAGACAAGTACAGTTTATACAAGTAATAGGTGAGTTCTTTTTATATTTTTCATCACCCCCATTTCCGAACGGTATAAGACGCCTTTTACGCAAGGTCTCAGATTGATCGGTTGTGATAATTTCGATCTTTTAAAATTTATCAACATTATCCGTGACTGTCAAGAAAAGTAATAATAAATATAAACCAATCAATCAATCAAGTACACTTTATTGCACAAAATTCTACAATACACTTCTTAAATATAGCTTCAAAAAAATTATAATTGTACAACCAGGGCGATCTTATCGCTATTAAGCGATTTCTACCAGACACCCTTTGGGTAGAGATAAAAGTAGAACGGGATAAAAGCAAGTAGGTTTGTGCACCAATTATTAAAAAATAAATATATATATATTGGTCACTTACACATGCTTACACCAATCATCTAGTCCCAAACTAAGCAAAGCTTGTGCTATGGACATTAGATAACGGATAAATATACATAAATATTTATATAAACATCAATGACTCGGGAATAAATGTTTGTATTCATCACACAAACATTCCTCGCGGGATTCGAAACCGCAACCGTTGGTTTCGCTGACAACTATCCACTACACAAACCGGTCGTCAGAAGTACGAGTACTATCCGCATTTTAAAAAAACTTGAATGTGTCCAATTCTCTCAAGGATCTAATTATTAATGAACATTCTGACGCTTTCCTTGGTGTATCATTATGTAAGTACTCTTCATCAAACTTCAGTCCCCTTCCCCCCTTCTGTCTTGCATTAGTCTGAGGCTCAAGGTAGAGCAATAGTAACCCATAAAGACACTGTCCACTTTCATTAGAGTGTACGAGGAAAAATTCCACCAATAGCATTACTGCATTCTCCTGATCCAGTAATGCTATTGGTGGACCTGTTTCATGCCCACCGCTTAACTACCTTGCTCATCTCTGATGGAAAAGCAATTAAGGATTATAGTCAAGTAAGGATACCCTTTTAATGTCCTATAATTTTAAAGGCCGTGATTTTTTGCACATGGATAGAGTACCTGTCAGTGACAAAATAAAAAAAAATCTAACAAATCGGTAGCTTGCATTAGTTGTAGCTTGTTTATACATATTTAGTAATAAAACGTAGACTACTCGTATATGATTAAAATTACCACTGTGAATTACATTGCGTCGGAGAATATACTTAGAACCCCTGTAACTATTTTCAAAAAAATCGAGCTATAACTTCTTTACAATATGACAAATTTCACCGAGGGCAAATATCACGATTCAATAAACTATTTTTAGAAAATATAAAGTAGCTATTGATTAATTTTTTTGAAAATAGTTTTAGAAGATCTTAGCATCTTCTACAACGCAATGAAATGCATAGTGGTAAGTTTAATATAATATTGTAGGTTTTATAACTAAACACCTACAGCATAACTAAAGCTAACTCCTGATCCATTAGAAAATATTTTTTACTATGTATAAAATAAAATAATTTAAACGTATAACTTGTAAGATATTAATTAATATGGTTAAAAATGTTTCAGTATCCGAGCAAACCAAGAGGTAGAAACGTTACGGAATCAAATCAAACTGCTGGAGAAGCAACGGGAGGAAGTCCAAAGCAGGCTCAGTGAGGCTGACGACGCAAGGAGTCGCAGTGAGGCAGCGATGACTAATCTGCAAGTTGTACTGGAACAGTTCCAATTAGGTTGGTGTACATAGCGGGTGTCCTTTAATTGGCATAATCTAATTGTCCTAATATAAATCCGCATAACAGACTTGACATAACGCAAATGCGCATAATATTAGATGCGCATAATATTAGATCCGCCTAATAATAAAATCACATAATACAAAAACTGCATAATAATAAAACTGCATAATATAAATGTGCATATCATTATCTAGTATAACTTTAATATTTATAAAATCAATTTACATAACATATTACCGAGTACCCATACATAGTTAATTAAGGCTGTATAAAATTTGCTCATCATATTGTGGCGAGCGTGCGAGCGAAGGAGCGAGCAAGATGGGTCGGAGCACCCCGACACTGTTGGTTAGGTTAAGAAGGTTAAGGCGGGAGCAAAGCGAAGCTTCGCCTCCCGCCTTAGCCTTCGATATCAGGCTGAACGTATAATATAAATAGAAGCTTTATTTTCACAAGGCGTCTCTCACACAATTTATTCATATTCACAATTTATTTCGAATTTTTCATGAGTGTGAAAACTAACATTATACTTATTAAATTTATGCTTTGTTATTGTTATGAATATTAATATTATGCACATTAAGCTTATGCGTTCGCATTTTATAGAAATTAAGATTATGCAGTTTTAAAATTATGCGGATGATGTCATGCGAGTTAAAAATAGGAGTATTTAATGTATGCGTGCTTTTCATTAGAGGTATGGCAAACGAATCAGTAGTTCACCAGGTAGAAATTTGTAACTAGCCCAATGGCAAACTTTTGTATTAATGCTGAATAAGCAGGCAGTTGAATGAAACAATTGATGAGATTACTGAGTTCAATTACTCAGTTTGTCTGAGTTCATTTGTTCGCTGGTACGCCTGCGTACCAGTGGGCCGTTAGCGGTTAACATATTTCTATTTTAATTTGTCCTATTCCTTTTTTTTATGCACAACACGTTTGGGGAACAAACAGAAGCGTACTGACCCGGAAACCCCAACACATTTGGGGGACTGGCTGTCTTATCTTTGACAACCGGAACACAACAATGCTATTAACATTGCTGCTTGGCGGCAGATTTAGATAAGATGGTGGTAGCTAGCCAGGCGGACATTTAAAATGCCTTACCACCAACCAAACCGAGTACTTAAACATGTACCCCGCTGGGGATCGAACCCGCGACCTCCGAATCGTAAAACACATTGGGTTTACATTGAGCCACGGAGGCGGTTAAAATTTTAATTTAACTTTAAAAATAAACCGGTAAGCAAGCCCAAGGTTTTTAATCATTCTCTAGTATACAACCACTGGTAATTTAAACATCAAAATCAAAAATATTTTATTCAATGTGGGATACAAAAATAACATTTAATGAAATTAAACACTTTTTTTAAATACATAGCTTCACAAGGTGTTATGGTTAGGAAGAAGTAGCGACAAGAAACTCCGTTTTGTGACGGATTAGAATTATTGAGATAAATCATTTACAATTTTATTACAGATAAGGAAAGAGACATTCATGGCGCAACAGAGAAGATACGGAACAAGATGGAAGACTTGAGACGCGACAACAACAGCCTAAAGGATGAAATTGCGAGATTAAAAGTGAAGCTTGACGAATCACTGGCAGGCCTTCAAGCAGCTACCAGACTTGGTGACCAGGTCGAAACTAAAACCGCACAGATAAATGACTTAAAGGAACAAGGTACGTATCTGGTGTTCTTCAGTAGAATTGTAATAGATGCTAGCATTGAAAATATGTAAATACATTTAGAAATGATTATTATACTCATCTATTTTTGTGTTATTTTATGGCAATAATATCAAAGCGTATTTAGATGTTTTTGTTGATTTCATTAATCTAGTTTGTGCTATTTAATAGATCCTGTTAATTAGACAAGTAGTTGTTTAAATTAGTTTTCTCTAGAGTTTTCTAGTGTTTTCTGTATGTAATTTGTAGTGCAAACTTCACGTAACCGTTTACATTTGTCTAATCTAGTCACATTTTTTCTTTATTAAAGGACATGGCTAAATAGAAGTATCGGCGACTGCCCTAGCAATGTATACACGTTGTACCTAGTAGTATATAATGATGAATACTTGTATATTGATATTTCGTGTGAAAAAAGTTCCATATTTACAAACCTGAAAAAAGTATAAAAAACTTCCAACTAGAATATTTTGCTATGAACTTTTGGCTAGGATTAGATCATTTGAATAGATTGCAAAGAGTTTAACATCTTCCAAACCTTTAGACTATTTTTTATTTGGTTCTAATCGAATCAAGTAGAATCGAGAAGAATCGATTGTCACTTATTGCGGCATTATTCAAGGGCTATTCCTTTCCAAATTATGACAATCATTTTTTTTTCGTTTTATTCAAGCTTTCGGAGAAGGCAAAGGGATCTAAGCCCATACAGCCATGTCTTATTTCTCTTATTTCTTCAATATATTAGTCAGTCTCAGTCAAAACAAGTAATTCGTCGTATGATTTTGGCGGCTTCTTGTGGGAACCCGAAAGCTTCGTTACGCACTTTCATTTACACTTCCCTTCACTTGTACACCATCACTAACGTTTGCTGCACAATATTCTGCTACTATTAAGCTTCAAACGTTAGAATGCACAAATTATAAGAATTATGAAGAAAAATGCAACTTCACTCGTCGAGATCCCCCCAAAAAGCCTTATGCCAATCATGTCTAGAAGTGAGATGATACAAGTAAGTTTGTTGTCCACATTTTTCGTAAAACCGAACGTCATTATGTTCTCCTTGTCAAATACTAGGCTGTATGGACATCAACAAAAAACTTGATAAATTCTATTGAAAACTTTTAATTTTTTGATTAGTTCACGAAAGTTCTTGGAGAATAATAAATGCGTAATAATTCATGAATAAATATTTAAATGTTACCAACTAGTGAGAAATTTTTATACGTGCTCAGGGCAGTAGCATCGACATGTCCTTTATCATTGGTCGAAAATAAATCAAACACATTGTCCAAATTAACTTTTGTATTATAATTGATTTAGTTACCAATTATTGGCTAATAACTCTAGTCAAGTTACAGCGGTGTCCGACTAAATATCAGCTGGTAATTCTGGGGTTTTGACGCCCAGGCTACTAGTTGGTATACAGTTTGGTGCCGTCCAACCACAAATTAACCTACACGTATGACACACGTAAGTTTTGATTGCTTATTCTATGTAGATGATGTCCTTGTTGAGTGTATTAAATTAGAGTTCGCTTCGTGTGTCGGCATTATTATAGCTCACTTGATAGTTATTTTAAAGCATTTGCTTTATTATTTATGCTCTTTGTTAAAAGCGGGATTTTTAAGTAAAGTCTGAATTACCATTTTTAAGTTAACTAGTCATTCAATTATACATGTGATATGTAGGATATTCAAACAGATTATGTCATACACACGAGCTCTTAGATTTAACTCTTTAAAGATGGACAAAAAATTCCGCAATTTAAAAAGATATGGCAACGATATTTCGCATAACAACACGTATAGATGTAAAAGTAACATTTGAAGAGAGCAGCTTTCGCCTACCTCGGTTTAATCTCATTTGGTAACTGTGAGGCTTTATCACGCCGCGGTCGCGACCTGTCAACAGCATTTGACAGCTGTCAGTAAGGCAGCGGCTGTCACATTGACAGTTAGCGCCGCGTTCTACTCAGATTACCATATGGGGTTTGATTGAGGGTTTTGGCTTCACGTCGTGGCGTCCTTGTGTTTCACCATTATTGCTTACGTTTTTTGTGATTGTTTTTTTTTTTTGTTTTTATACTTTCTGTTACATCTGAGAAAGTGTTTGATTCAATGCATCGACTATTCATTATGCACGTGCAATAGTTGCAGCACAATTATTATGTTTGTTTATGTTTTTTGTTTCTTGCATTGGAAACCGTTTGTGGTTCTCTCGGTGGTGAGTCTATGTACATTCAGAATGCGACAAATAGTGGTCGGATTTCATCTTGACAAACATGCAAGTAAAATTTTTCTGGATTTTTATATTCAAAGTTTCCAATGCAAGATATGTTTTTGTATTGTTTCTCGTGCGCTCCTTTAGTAGAAGAGTAGAGACTAGAAGACGCCTGCAATACGCCTCATTGTCTCTGAGTATTACTTCAGGTACTGGTGGAATTCTGAAAATGAGGGCGGAGATTATTCTCCACTTTTACATTGGCTGAAACGAACAGCAAATCCAAACTTTCAAAAAATTTGTGCACTTATTGATATTAAGAACTTTTATTACAAAACAATATTGACAGTGAACCAGATGATATATTTAGAGATGGAAGTCATGTAGAATTGGTGTTACATGTACGCTTGGAACATCCAAATTGCACAGATAATAAAAGTGTAGATTGTCTTCAGCCCTCGACCCAGTGGCTGAATAATACTTTGAGATCGTGTGCGCATACACATCGAGCTGCAATCAACCATTCAAACCGCATGGTAAGAGTAGTATATAGATATTGTTACCTTTATGCGATTGCACGAAAAAAAAGGAGTACTACTTGTCTACTGATTGGTCCTGACCAGTGTTTCTTAAACTGTGGGTCGCAGGCCCCTGGGATCTCTCGACCATTTAACAACGTACTCGTAAATAAATTCCACGAAGTCTCGTAATCGCTACGCATACCTCTGTGAAAAGGCAATCTCTGCTCTAGTATAAACAAATACAGAAACAGATTACAAGTGGAATCCGATTTGAGATTACAATTTAGTAGTTCCAACAACCCGAATATCACGACTTTAGTTCCAAAAAAGCAACAGCAACCTTTGGATTAACGTATTTCTTTTATTAAGGGAATTTTTGAAAATTGCTTGATTTCCTAGGGGTCCGTGGCTGAAAAAGGTTAAGAAACACTGGTCCCGCTACGAAGAAATTGGAGACACAGACATTGGAAACATTGACATTTATGTATGTTTATCCCAATACATAACCTATATGACTTGACATGTTCCTTTCACTTTTTTCTTGCAATTCTTCTTTTACAATTTTTTTATTATGCTAATATATTTATAGGAAATTAGTATGTCATGTGTAAATAAGTACTTTGTTTGTATTTTATAATCTAGGTCAGGGCTTGTAACCGGTTTCGAAAATATCGGTAAATAATTTTATTTTGGGAAACGTTTCATTCGGAAAGCGTCCGAAATGAGAAGACTACCTAAAACCTTAAAAACCGGTTTTATCCAGACAGTGCACGCGTCGGCGTCGTTTGAAGTTTGTAGTGATAGAGACGGCGTCGTCGGAACCACCACTAAAAACCGCTTAATTGATTCAAAACCCGTTTGGTATTGCTCCTTAAAAAACCGGTTTTTTACTTGATTTAGTTTTAAAAATAAACCGATAAACAATCCCTGATCTAGGTTGATTAATCCTCGACACTATCTAGTTGTCTGTCTAGATAAAAATCGTTTATTATTACATGTTTTTGTTTGTAATATTTGCATAGATCCTTAACCTTATTTGATATCTAATCGTTTGTATATATCGATTTGTCTAATCTCGATTATTATTTTCGTTTATATACATCTCTTGACGTAAACACCTTTCTCCATTTATCTAAGTATAACCTAGTTCAATGAACCTAATTACCGAAAGTTCAGCAATATTTTGCGGCTGCTATGTAGTTACAATAGGACTTCTATTTCCTACTAGACGCACGAGTATTGTTAGATTGATCTCACGTGACATTTTATACGTTTTAAGACGATTTGAATACTTTTAACAAAATATAAAATAGAAATCATAATATAGGTTGAGGACAACAGAATTCCCATTTAATTCAACTAACCTCTACGTCATTTGGTAATTTTTATTTCATTACTTCTTTATCAAAACGCAATAAAGAACGGTGTATAGTCAAACGGTTATTGAACAAGCAAACATATATCACCGTGGCAAGAGCTACCCGTGCGTGCTATGCCTTAGTAATATCAGGGAGCCTAGTACTTTTAAAATTGAATTACTGTCAGAAACGCCTCCGTGGCTCAATGTAAACAACATTGGGTTTACGTTTCGGAGGTCGCGGGTTCGATCCCCAGCGGGGTACATATTTAGTACTCGGTTTGGTTGGTGGTAGGGCATATTAAATGTCCGCCTGGCTAGCTACCACCATCTTATCTAAATCTGCCGCCAAACAGCAATGTTAATAGCATTGTTGTGTTCCGGTTGTCAGAGATAAGATAGCCAGTCCCCCAGATAATGGGGTTTCCGGGTCAGTACGCTACCACCTTCGGCCTCATCTTCACTTAACATCAGTTGTGATTGAGGTCAAAGTACTAACCCGTTGTGGATATAAAAATATTACAGTTTCCTCGTGGTAAACCAGCAGTGGATCCACTGGTTGTCCACGAGAAAAGGAAAGTAGACAAACTATGTGTAACAGCAAAAAAATCGTGAATTTAAAACGGTCGTGAATAAAAAGTAGTTAGTTTTAATGTGAGGAATGTCAATAATTTCTTTATTTTTTAAGGTAATGCTTATTCAACAAGCAATTTTCCCTTGAGAAGAACAAGCAAGTGTGCCGAAGGCTTCCTCTTTTTTAAAAACATTGTTTATATTACAAAACAATAATTATGAACGAGCTGGTTATATCCATGGATGTAATCTGATATTTTATAATATGATTTCTTAATAAGCTTCTGTTTTATCGTATCATTACAAATTATTGAAAGGAAAATTTTGTATATCAACGGGAACTTAGCAAGTGACCTACCGACAAATGCCAATCTTATCTTGTATCAAAGATTACCCCAAAATCATAACAATGGCGAATGAATTGTCAGACAGCAGTGCACTTCGTGCTCTCATGACTTGCCAACGTTCAGTTTGTTTAAATATTTAGGTACGTATTAGTGCGAATATTTTTGGTGTTAGTTGGTGGAAAGTTTTAATGGTTTGTGTATCACCATCCAAGCCCCCTATTGGGGGCACAGCCTCTTTACACTGGGAGAGGGATGGGCCATAATCATCGATTTTTTCAAGCATTTAACATTTGGAACATCTCTGACTACCCCATTTGGGATACACGTATTTAGTAATCTCAGTGCATAAACTCAATTTACTTCACAATTTCATGCGCATTAACTTTGTTTTACTTTAAAAAAAATTGGATCATCTTCAAAAACACTTCTATTCACACAACAGAGGTTATTGCACTTTGGTTAAATATTACTTTGTAGCACGCTAAAGGCGCGTGCAGACGAACTCGCTAACTATTACACAAAATCTATAATCCAAAGTTATGCCAATTACAGATTCTCATTTTTTATTGAAATTCTTATAAAATAATTCGATGGAAAGTCACTATTAAATAAATAAATATTTCGGACACTTATACCAATCATCTAAGCCCAAACTAAGCAAAGCTTGTGCTATGGATACTAGATAACGGATAAACATACATAAATATTTATATAAACATCCAAGACTCTGGAATAAATGTTCGTATTCACCACACAAACATTTACCCCTCGCGGGATTCGAACCCGCATCCGTTGGGTTCGCTGATAGGGTCACTATCCACTACACCAATCGGTCGTCAATATACAATACAAAAATAATCATCTATAGGTAAAAATCTAAAAATCCAAACGAAATAATAAATCATTTAGACAATGAATACAAATACAATACAAGACAAGACAATACAAAGAAATACAAATAAAAAAATTGGTTGATTCAATCAATGCGAAATAAAAGAATAGTAAATGAAATTGTAGATGTAATTCGAATTGGTGTCAATAGATGGCGTTGTTTTTAATTGTTTAATCAAAATAAATATTACGAGAAGTAGCCCCTATTAAATGTAAAGACGTCGATTTTTCGAAGTCCTTGCTTTTTAAGTCCTTACAGTATGTGTACAATATGTGAGAAAGATAACAGGAACAATCTGAAATACTACTAGCTAGCTAATTATTTAAATTTATTTGTAACTATTTAGTTGCAAATAAATTTAAATAATTACAAAATGTTACTTAAGCAGAGATCTCCGCATGAGGACATTTAAAAAGGAACCACTTTATGTATCTTGTATGGCGGCATCTTTTTAACTATGCTCAAGATCTACGCTTGAGCAACACTTTGAAATGCGGGCCTTAGCGCTTCACCTCAATCACACCTGAATGAAAACGAGGCAAAATGTGGAAGCATACTCCTTTGGAATCCCTATGTACAGTCGACAGTCGAGTCTCAGACTAATCTAAATAGACGAAAAACTCGAAGAGCTGATGCTGAAAAGGTTTTCGGAGCTCCTGTAGCCTAAATGATTTCACTAATTTTGACGTGCAAGGTGTCGTTAGATTCGCCTTAATCCCAGAGTATCACAAGATATAATTACTCGACGCCTAACGAAGGAGGGTAATGTTTTTCGAGTGTATGCGTGTATGTAGATGTTACCTCCTGTAGCTTAAGCTCCTTGACCGATTTCGAAGTGCTTGGTGCCGTTAGATTCGGATTGATCTTTAGAGTGTCATAGGATATATTTTATGGGAAAAAATTAAACATGGCGCCCGCGATATACAAAATTTGCTGTCGGGTTTTTTTGGTATTTAAAATCAAATTGTTTTTCATAGTCAAAAATAGAACATGTCGCTGGCAAAACACAAAGTATGGCGTCATTTTGGACATACATATTCGTAAGAGAATTGATTTCCAATAAACACAGAAACTTATTAAGAAAGCATATTATAAAATATCAGATTATTTAGATGATAAACATTCATGGACATGAACAGCCCGTTCGCGTAACCAGGCTATTTCAAAAATTAATAATGAAATATTATAATATAAAATAATAATTAATAATTTTGTAACAAAAAACCTTTTTTTAAAAAAAGAGCAACCTCTCGAGTTTCTTGCTTGTTCTTCTCAGGGGAAAAGTGGCTTTTGAACAAGCAGTAGCTTAAAAAATGTAAAATCTGATTATTTTAAGTGTACCCTGTGTACCTACAAAATAAAGCATTTTTTTATTTTTGATTTTGATTGAATAAGAAATCGTAACTGCCGCCCGTCTGCGCGTGCCTTAACTGTCCAAAGTCTATATTTACCTTTGTCCGATATTCGAATTATACTAGTGTTTACATATCTTTGTTCATATTTTTAGTTCGCTTTATACGTTCTTCCGTCTCGGTTGGTGGTGCCAGGTACATATTTATTCTACTGTGACACCAGGTAGGACTTGTGAAAAAAAAAAAAAAAATAATACCATTAATACCGTTTATTTTCTACACACACATAAATATAAGCTGTATATAAGTGTAACAAGACATTAAAGAAGGCTCGTACTAATAAAACTATCCCAACACTGAGAAAAACTTATAGAATGATACTTGAGATTATTCTATTTGTTCCGTCTAAACTGAATTTGAACTGTATGAAATATGTAATATATTATTCAGAGTGAGACTCGATCTCAATCCTGAGACTGCCTCGTCAATGCGGCCCTTAGTTTTCAAAAAAAAGAAGCTATTTTACAAAAGATAATATTAAATAAAATAAAAAAGATATGCGTGCGTGTGTGGCGGGAATAGACTCAATAAAATTGCTTTTATAAGCACACCATTTGCTATAGTAGAGTAATACTATATATTTATTTGTTATTTCCTTATCATTGAATTGAGGTGATTGACCCGCTCATTGATTTTGTTACCCGCGACAAGATAGATTGTAAATAGGTACAGTAGGGTTCAATTGTGTGTATCCAGTGTCAGCTCAAAAGAAAATTGTGCAGTCAACAGTAGTACAATCGGCAACACAATTAAGGTAGCAGGCTTAATTTTTATGATATTGTTTGCAGGGTTTTGGTTGGATTTTGTTATATTTTCCTTCACGCGTACCATTTCATCTTGTGATACAGTTAAAATTTCAATTAAACTTGAATAAAAATTCCTCTTTAGACTTGCTTTCTGATATGATTCTCCAATAATGGGAAAATATCTTTTTTAATATTATGTAATCAATATTTAATTAGAATAGTTTTTTTCTAGTTTTGATTTTAATTTTAATGCGGCTTTCAATTTGCGACACCCTTTACATAAACCTTTCGGAAGAAATTCTCTAAATTCGTAATAAAATCCGTGACATAGTTTAGAAAAATTAAGCGTAAAAACAGACAGATATAGATAGCGCTTTTCTTTTATACTATTTAGATTACACGTCTGGTATAATATGGTGATGTTTTTTATCTAAGAATTGTTAAAATATTTACCTAAATTATTTTGTCCACATTATTCGGCCCTGTGGAGACATTTTAAATCAGAATAACTCATCTTAGAATTATATAAGCATTTAAAAAGAGCAACCCTTGTGTTTCTTGATCATTCCTCTCTGAGGAGTCGGCTTTGTGACAGGGCAGTAAATACATTGTATTAGTATAAGCCGACTCCTCAGAGAGGAATGAGCAAGAAACTCAAGGGTGCACTTTAATTAAAAATTTAATTTAAAAATTAAACGATACAGATAAGTTTTTATCTCATGAAATATAACTTTTAGATTACAATCAACTATTACCCTGGGCAAACACTGTATCGCCGATTTTTTCTGAAAGAAAATACGCTAATTTTACTTTGATGTCTGTTATACTGTGATGGAGCACAGCTGTTCATATTAGTTCATTGCTACTTTCCAGTGAGAACACTCCAGACGTCCGTGTCCGCTGCCGAGGAGAGGTACCACAACGCCACATCCAACCAGCAGGACAAGATCGATAAGAATCTGGTGAAGAACCTGGTGATCAATTACGTGATGACAGCTGCGCAGAATAACCATAACAAGTTAGTATTGAAGGGTGAGGGGAGAGGGACATTAGTTTTAAGCACAACGGATTAGTACTTGACTTCAATCACACCTGATGTTAAGTGAAGATGAGGTCGGAGAAAGCGTATATATATTTGGGGGACTGGCTATCTTGTCTCTGACAACTGGAACACAACATTGCTGTTTGGCGGCAGACTTAGATAAGATGGTGGTAGGCTAGCCAGGCGGATATTTAAAATGCCCCACCACCAACCAAACCGAGTACTAAACATATACCCCGCTGGGGATCGAACCCGCGACCTCAGATTCGTAAACCCTATGTTGTTTACATTGAGCCACAGAGGCTACAGACAATAGGCTTCAACACCTTCTGAGGTACCCCCAACTAAAATACCAACCAAAGGCAATTCATTAAGGATACATCCCTGGACATAATCAGATCGTTCGCATGCCAGGCTATTTCACATTTAATAATGAAATATAAAAACCTTTTTGTAAAATTAAAGCCTGATTTTAAAAGAGCAACCCTTCGAGTTTCTTGCTTGTTCTTCTCAGGGGAAAGTTGCATTTTGAACAAGCAGTAGCTTAAAAAAATGTAAAATTGACTATTTTAAGAGTACTCTATGTACCTACAAAATAAAGCATTTTTTACTTTGACTTTGACAATCAATCAATCAAGTACACTTTATTGCACAAAAATTCTACAATACAAAAAAGTAATAATTGTACAACCAGCCCCCGCAGTCTCGACATAGATAGCGATCGCTATACCACGGATTTCGTTCGTTAACTCCTAACAATGTTATTTTAATTGGAGAATTAGAATCTTTAGTATCAAAATATCGGTTTCCATTGAAACTACGATTCAGGCTTCCAACAAAAACCGATACGATTATGAACACTATAACATTTAGAATAAGATCGTTAGGAGTTAAAAAAAAACAAAAAATCAAAAATATTTTATTCAATGTAGGATACAAAAATATCACTTATTGAAAGTCAACATGTTATTTTTTTTTTAAACTACATCGCTTTACAAGGTGTTATGGTTAGGGAGAAGAAGCGACAAGAAACTCCGCAACAACACATCTTTTCAATTTGTTTCCATCTTTATAATAATATTGCATTTTAACATATTACAAAACAATAGCAATTAACCTAACGACCAACTAACACCAGACCTCCTTATCGCCTAAATAATCATCTATCCTGTAATAACCCTTCTTACACAGAGTTTCTTTCTTTAATGTGGCGTTTAAATTTCTGCTCTGTTAAACTCAATACATGTTCTGGTATTTTATTGTAAAAGCGTATGCTGTGTCCCACAAAGGATGTGCTAACCTTGCTAAGTCTAAATTGTGGAATTTCAATTTTATTTTTGTTTCTAGTATTCAAATTATGATTATCAGAATGTTTACGAAATAGGCATATATTTTTGCGTACATACATTATACTGTCATATATATATTGAGATGCAACAGTTAAAATACTTATTTCTTTAAACAGATCTCTTAGAGAATCACGGCAGCGTAAATTATATGTTGCTCTGATGGCTCTTTTTTGTAGAACAAATATTGTTTGAATATTTGCAGCCCTAACGACCGAAATCGGTTGCTATCTATGTCGAGACTGCAGGCCCAGGTGGTCTTATCGCTATTAGAAATCGTAGAAATAAGTAGAACAGGATAAAAGCAAGTAGGTTGTGCACCAATGATTTAAAAAATATATAAAATAATATATGATTTATTTATTTATATTTTGACAAACATTTACAAACATAAACATCTACATGTAAAAAATTGTGTCTAGCGCATCTCCTCGAGGCGGCATAGTGCCCAACAGGCAAGCGGCGTACCCGCGCTGAATAGCGAAACTTATTCTCTGAGCTAGGAAGCCGCTCGCTCTGCGGTCACCAGAAGCCTCGATGAGACGCGCCGACAAAATAATAGATACTAAATCATAATTTATGGAATGTATTAATCAAGTATAAAAGGGCTTATTTCATTTATCTGTCAGTCAGTATGTCCAAGCTACTACCAAAATCAAAATCAAAAATGTTTTATTTCGTAAGTTATAAGAATAACATATGAAATCGTCATGACATACAGTTATCGCTCATTCACTAGGCAGTCTCCCCAGAGAAGAACGAGCAAGAAACTCCGGGGTTGCTCTTTTTAAAATAAGTTAATACAAATATAATTTGAAATAATTGTAAAATTTATTTATTTATTTATTTATCAAGTTTATAACTATCATTACAGATTACTCCAATGCGATAGTTAACTAATGACAATTATGTATACCAACTATATCTATCTACCTATACTAAATAACATAGTACAAATAACGCGACTTATTGAAATTCGCTCATACTGCATATTACAATATCAGCTGTTCTGTCAGCTATCTCATTGAGTGTGTGTAGTGCTCGTGTCATTGGCCCTTTATTTAAAAGATTTGTATTGCCTCTTGGTACTTTAAATAGTCGAGGCATCCTTCTCCTATCTATATACCCATCAGGTACGCACAATTTTAATTGCTGTAGAATTGTCGGATTACAAATTTTACCACGAAATACCTTCCACAAGTACAATGCCATCGCTAGTTCCCTTCTAACTTCCAGTTTATTATATCCCGTCATCCCCTTATGATTCAAGAAGGAAAAATAAGAATGAAATATACTGTATGTATATAAAAGCCGTCTGTCTCACTATCAAAGCCAATCCAAGCTATTTTAAAAAGCGAATCGAATGTAATGAAAGGCACACCAGAAGTCAATACAGAAACATATTATATCAACCTCCTTGCCGCACATACATTTATAGTAAGAATATTTATAATATGTGTATTTGCATTTATAATAAATTACCTGACGAACTTAAATTAGAGAATAGCATAAATTTATTTAGAACGAAATTAATAAAATGCCTAACGTCAAATTGTTTCTATAGTGTTAAGGAATATTTAGAATTTAAAAAATAATTAGATGATATTAAGTGATAATACGAATTGTTGAAAAGTATCTGTTACATTAGTAAGTAAACGGAACCTGAAACCATTTGCACACCTGCATGCAGGTTGAACTCATTGTGGACGAACTATACCTAACATCTCTTTTACTGTGTTCTGGCAAATTAACTATTTGTATTTGTTGGATATTGCCGAGCGGTTCATGTCCACGCATTCTTATCATCCAGATAGTCAGAAATTTTATAAAAGCATACAAATGGAAAGTAAATCAACCAATCACAATTCCTACAGAACACAAGTTCTACGAGTCCTATCGACGGTGCTGGACTTCAACCAATCGGAATGCGAGAGGCTGGGGCTGGTGCGGGCGCCGAATGCTACCGACAGTCTCGCGGCGGAGTTCGTGAAGTTCCTCCAGAACGAGTCTCGGCCGAGGGCGGTGTTGCCCAACATGATGGGGCTCGCGCAGAACAGTAGCAGAAGTGTTACGCCGACCTCTAGGAAGAATTCTACCCTTGGTGAGTAGCTGGGTAGTTTCCCGTTGGGGTAGGCAGAGACTATTTATATATATATATATATATATTTTAACAATGACTCTATAACCTTATTCGCTAAAAATAGTGATAAGCACAGTGTTAATACAAGGAATAAGAACCGGTTATCCGTTTATGTTAGCCAACTTCATAAAGTTAGTAAATCGTTCAAAGGGCAATGTATACGCTTTTATAATAAGGTTCCAGTAGACATTCAAAATTTGCCTTTAAATAAATTTAAAGCAATCATAAAACAGAAATTATTAACAAAAGGCTATTTATTATATGTACCCCGCTGGGGATCGAACCCGCGACCTCCGAATCGTAAACCCAATGTTGTTTACATTGAGCCACGGAGGCGGTGTAAAATCCCTTAGTCGCTTTATGTGACACCCACGATAAAAGCCGGGTTGGTTCTATTCTTTTTACATGGCGAAAACACAAGGCCCTTTAGTCAAATTCGCAATAGGTTAAATTCATTAAAATCACAGATAGTTAAAATTGCAAACTGTCAAAATAGCAACCCGTCAAAATAGCAACCTGTCCAAATAGCAACACGTCAAAATAGCAACCCGTCAAAATAGCAACCTGTCAAAATAGCAACCCGTCAAAATAGCAACCCGTCAAAATAGCAACCTGTCAAAATAGCAACCCGTCAAAATAGCAACCCGTCAAAATAGCAACCCGTCAAAATAGCAACCCGTCAAAATAGCAACCCGTCAAAATAGCAACCTGTCGTCAAAATAGCAACCCGTCAAAATAGCAACCCGTCAAAATAGCAACCTGTCAAAATAGCCACCTGTCAAAATAGCAACCCGTCAAAATAGCAACCCGTCAAAATAGCAACCTGTCAAAATAGCAACCCGTCAAAATAGCAACCTGTCAAAATAGCAACCCGTCAAAATAGCAACCTGTCAAAATAGCAACCCGTCAAAATAGCAACCCGTCAAAATAGCAACCTGTCAAAATAGCAACCCGTCAAAATAGCAACCCGTCAAAATAGCAACCCGTCAAAATAGCAACCCGTCAAAATAGCAACCCGTCAAAATAGCAACCTGTCGTCAAAATAGCAACCCGTCAAAATAGCAACCCGTCAAAATAGCAACCTGTCAAAATAGCCACCTGTCAAAATAGCAACCCGTCAAAATAGCAACCCGTCAAAATAGCAACCTGTCAAAATAGCAACCCGTCAAAATAGCAACCTGTCAAAATAGCAACCCGTCAAAATAGCAACCTGTCAAAATAGCCACCTGTCAAAATAGCCACCTGTCAAAATAGCCACCTGTCAAAATAGCAACCTGTCAAAATAGCAACCCGTCAAAATAGCAACCCGTCAAAATAGCAACCCGTCAAAATAGCAACCCGTCAAAATAGCAACCCGTCAAAATAGCAACCCGTCAAAATAGCAACCTGTCAAAATAGCAACCCGTCAAAATAGCAACCCGTCAAAATAGCAACCCGTCAAAATAGCAACCCGTCAAAATAGCAACCTGTCAAAATAGCCACCTGTCAAAATAGCCACCTGTCAAAATAGCAACCTGTCAAAATAGCAACCCGTCAAAATAGCAACCCGTCAAAATAGCAACCCGTCAAAATAGCAACCCGTCAAAATAGCAACCCGTCAAAATAGCAACCCGTCAAAATAGCAACCCGTCAAAATAGCAACCTGTCAAAATAGCAACCCGTCAAAATAGCAACACGTCAAAATAGCAACCCGTCAAAATAGCAACCTGTCAAAATAGCAACCCGTCAAAATAACAACCCGTCAAAATAGCAACCTGTCGAAACAGCCACCTGTCAAAATAGCAACCCGTCAAAATAGCAACCCGTCAAAATAGCAACCCGTCAAAATAGCAACCCGTCAAAATAGCAACCTGTCAAAATAGCAACCCGTCAAAATAGCAACCCGTCAAAATAGCAACCCGTCAAAATAGCAACCCGTCAAAATAGCAACCCGTCAAAATAGCAACCTGTCAAAATAGCCACCTGTCAAAATAGCCACCTGTCAAAATAGCAACCTGTCAAAATAGCAACCCGTCAAAATAGCAACCCGTCAAAATAGCAACCCGTCAAAATAGCAACCCGTCAAAATAGCAACCCGTCAAAATAGCAACCCGTCAAAATAGCAACCTGTCAAAATAGCAACCCGTCAAAATAGCAACCCGTCAAAATAGCAACCCGTCAAAATAGCAACCTGTCAAAATAGCAACCCGTCAAAATAACAACCCGTCAAAATAGCAACCTGTCGAAACAGCCACCTGTCAAAATAGCAACCCGTTAAAATAGCTTTTTTTTTATACACCAACCATTTAGTCCCAAACTAAGCAAATATATTTTGTCATAGTAACTAACAATACCTTTTTTCCCCAACAGGACCCCAACCGGACTTCGGTCACACCCGGAACCCCTCCACAGGCTCCAACAACCTCCTCTTCCAGAACATAGACAATGTAGAGACCTCGTCTCAATTGTCCATAGAATCAGACAGGGAGCCGCGGGTCGTGGGCATGGACACAGGCATCAACCAAACTAGGAACACTGAGGGGGCCATCTTGAAGTATGTGCTGAAAGACATGTGATTTCTGTTAATATATAGCTATTATAGTAGGATAATACAATGATATTATATGTGGATGATATATTCAGGCTTGTCCTTTGCAAAACACCGTGAATCTGAGTAAAATTCTAACCAGTGACATTCTTGATATGCATATTAGGGATTCGTTTATGAGATATATAGGGTCTAACAAAATTAACCCGACAAACTTTGGCATTTGCACGTACATGACAATAAAATAATATATTCATTAAAAAAACTAGCCTTAAAAATTTTGTTTCCGAGTAAAAAAATTAAATGTAAGTGCAAATGAAAATACAAATTAATAGACTTACTTCATTGTACCTTATTTTATCAATGAGAAAAAAAGGCAACGTTCATATGGAAGATGTCAAAGGGGGGACACGTGTTTGTGTGTTGTGGCAAAGCACTTAGAGCGCGCGGCCATTAAGGTCCAACTCACAAAATTTACATTTCTTAATTTTATTTTTTGAATGAAATCTGTTAACTTTAATGTTTTATATTTTTCGTAATAGGTACATATACTCTGCAACGTTTGTCGGGTTAATTTTGTTAGACCTTATATAATTATTTACTTGAGTGACATTATTATGCAAAAATTCTACTGCTACTACGACCTATGACATAACAGACGGCAACTACTATTATTGTTGCCTTATCAATAACCCCCTTCTGTTTTCAATGACCTTCAAAAACACTCTCTTCTCATCGACCATCTGCAGGACTTCCTCATGGCTCTTTCTTTCCATTCAGCTTATTCTCGCCATTCTTCGCCCACACCACATTTCAAATACTGCGGTGTCGTATCAAAGAAAAGAAGGATAGTGGAGAAATGTGGAACTCCACCGACAAGAGCATAGCTCTTAAATTGAAGAGATAGATCAATAACCCTTTTATATCCCAATGACCATCGGTTCGACCATGTGGTCTGCCCGTGGCCACTTCAACGAGCCGTATCGGTAGCCTCAACTTCTGTGGATTTTCTTATTTCGGATTCGGTCACGATGGGAAACAATTTTAACCAACTTCAAAAATTACCGACTCCAAATTTACTCCTGTTCCTACTTCCATGCTCAGGTCGACTGGGAGAGATCTCTTAAAGAGATAATTCCACCTTTCTACATGGCCTACCGTTTGTATTCTGTTATATGTAATATTAGGTCCTTACCTATGAAATTGGCGTTTTGTATAAAGAATTTCATTAAGACTGTTTTCTCCATACAAACATTTTTATTTATTTTTTCGGGAACGGCAAATCCAAATTTGGATAAACTTTGTGTGTATTATCGGATAACATTAAGTTAAATATAGGCAGCGTTAATTTTTAAAAGTAAAAGCTTTATAAAAGTTTCGGCGAATCTAAGAAATGATTATGGGAAGCACATGAAAAGACCTCTGTTCAAATTATTTTTATTATGTGATTTAACCCAGAAATAAAAAAATATTTCATGTGAAACCTTGAAATAATATTCTATTTTCCAAATAAAATACAAATTTGGAAATAGCTTTAAAAATCGCAGGAATTGATACATATGATTAACGACGAAAAAAAACTCCAATTTCATAGGTAAAGACCCAATATTTTAGTGCAATAAAGATTATGATATTAAATATGTGGGCATAGGTGAGGTACTTCTTGATATTTTTAGTATCCTTTAACGAAGATCTGATAATGCGTGGCTGGTAATGCGATGTGTCTACGTGACGTCACGGCCTAGTAAGACCCGAGTTTAAACTGATTGCTTTTAAAGAATTCTTAAAGTATAGATCTTAACCAAATTAATTATATTTTGTAAAAAGCATAAGGCATTATTTTTAGCATTTAATTGTTATATTCTTACCACAAAAAAGATTAAAGAGGCCTTAAACGAATGTTGTAACTGTATAAAAACACTGCTTCCATATAATTTAAAATTAAAATCATGTCAAAAGAATATAGCATCATTTAGAAAAAATAAACATGATGTTAATACAAGAAATAAAGATAAACTTGCAGGCCACGTAAGCAGGCTCCGCAAAATCAGTAATTCATTCAGAGGGCTATGTATACGTTTTTTCAATAAGGTTCCGATTGATGTACAAAATCTTCCTTCCAATAAATTTCAAAATACTATAAAACAGAAACTTATTAAGAAAGCATATTATAATATATCAGATTATTTAGATGATATCATCCTTGGACATAACCAGCTCGTTCGCATGCCAGGCTATTTCACAATTTATAATGAAATGTAAGAACCTATATGTAATGTACAAACTTGTTTATAAAAAGAGCAACCTCTCGAGTTTCTTGCTTGTTCTTCTCATTGCTTGCATTTTTTGAATTTCAATTTGAAAGAAAGAAAAGAAAGAAAAAGTATTTATTGCCAACAAATACAGAAAAAATCGTAGGTATAACATTTTGCATAATTAAATGTATTTGTAGCAAAGGGATTGGGCGTCAGCATTTGCTGCCAATATGTCGTATGGCAATTGACAGCGCTGGTTTTCAGCGCAACCCCTCTCTCACTTAGGTTTTCAAAGTTTAATAATCCTTGTTTGACGCTTGCTTATGATTTTTTGTGGTAAGATTACGTTATGTTGAAGTGTTCAAATATATCAATACTTATTCCATATACAGCGTGTTATTTTAATTACCACAGAAAATATAAGAGGTGGTTTAGATCAACATTGGCATAAATTTTAGTATGGGACAAATATTAAATCATAAAAAAAGTTGGTTCTCTGCCATTTGAAATGACTCAGCTGATCATATATTATTAAAGGTCGCGGGTTCGAATCCTAGGACGTACATGTTCTATAGGGCATTTTTAAATATTATCCTGGATAGTTACCATGAACTTATTTATGTCTAAGCAGCGATAGCGATTGGCGGTTCCGAACGCGTTTCCACCTTCGGCCTCATCTTCACTTAACATCAGGTGTGTTTAAGGTTAAGCGGTAAAAATCCTACTTTTGATAAAAAATCACCTCTTACATTTTCTGGAGTAATGAAAAATCACGATATATAAGTAATGTTAAAGTATGTATATTAGTATTATTTTAGTGCCTTATTTATGTTTTAAATAAACGAAAAGAAGATGTACTGCGCCGATCCTAAATAAATTGGGGCCAGGACATAAAGATGATGTAATAGAGCAGGGATATGTATGCGTTTCGTAAATTTTTATAGTTAAATCACGACCTTTATCCCAAATAGGGTGGTCATAGATATCCCAAACATTAGCGTTTCGGTGTTCCAAACATTAAAAGATTTTGTACGAGACTATGCATTTCTGGATATTTCGAAAGGTGAAGCGTGGATGTTGTTTCAAATATTGCTTCTCCTAACGCTTGAGATATGGGATAGATGGTTGTCTAAATCATATTCTGTTTATGCGTACACAATTTCATTACAATATGTCTACCAATTTGAAAGATTAATAACTTTGAAATTAGTAAAGTCAAAAGACAATGCTATCAGAGTTAGCGGAAAATGTCATGAAAACAAAACGTCCCTAAAGCATAAAGGAATGTCTTAAAGTTAAACGCTTCTTAACTTTTCATGTTATGGCAGCATGCTATTTATGGGGCGTAAGTGACGTATCTCTGTCCTCCATACGCCCGGTGTGTCATTACGCTAAGTAAATACCCACTCTCCAAAGGTTTCCATTCACTGCTTTATGCCAAATGTGAAAAATAGTTAATACATTTGTAAATTTTGTAATTTTTGATTGTAAAGTTTTCGCCTATATTTTAAAACTACTAATAATGATTAGGCATGTATATGATTGAATAATATTTATTTGAATTTCAAATTAATATGTGAATATACATAGTGTGCTTATTATGTATAGTGAATAAATTTGTATATTTACGTACAATCGGGTTCACAAGTGCATCGCTACTCAAATGATTAAAATTTTATCGACCACCTTTAAATTTAGCATAGTTAGAAAGAGAGGCTGCTATACAAGTTACATAAAGCTGTCCCTTTTTAATTGTCCTCAAACGGAGCCTTAGAATGGTACTATCGCGTCTTATTATTCCAAGAAGAAATAGACGGTACTACTTTAAAACTGGTTTTAGTATAGTTCAGGTTAGAGAAGTAACCTCAGAATGACGACGGATTGGTGTAGTTGATAGTGACCCTGCCTGCGAAACCAACAGTTGCGGGTTGGAATCCCGCTAGGAGTAAGTGTTTGTGTGATGAATACGAACATTTATTACCTAGTTTTGAACGTTTATATAAATATTTATGTATATGTATCCGTTACCTACTTAGTTTGGCACTCGATGATTGGTGTAAGAGTGTCTGAAATGTCTATTTATTATTTATATAATCGACGCGAATGTTAGAAATATTAATCTTTTGAGCTAAAACTGAATGCACTGTTGAACCCCAATGTACAGTTCTACACAATAGTGTTGGCTAGAACTTTAAAGAAACTTGGAAATTGCATCAGCCAAATATAATTATATTTACTGCTAACATTTTTGTGTTCAATTGTACTTTAAAGGTACATATTGAATTGTTTTAATTTTGTGAATATTGTTAAATAATATTAGTATTGTTCCTTGTATTATTTGTGTATTGCAGAATAAAACATTGAGTATTATTGTACACTTAATTTTTATTTCTCATACATCCTTCTTCTGGAGCATCAACAAGGGGCATCTGTCAACGCAACAGGCTAGATAGATTTTATTTGCATATTACAGAAACACATACAAAAATATTCACCTACGTGATACACAAAATGGGATTCAGCTATTTTGATAATGTCCAAAAACTGTGCTGAGTTAGTGTAGTTGTTTGAGTTATTGAATATTTTAAGTGAGCATTCTGGCGTCACATGTTGCTGGAGTCCTCATCCTCATATGCGGAGACTGCTTTACCTATGATTAGTATTCCTATCCCATAAATGTGCAAAAATAGTGCCACCGAAATATACAAATTCCATAACCACGTATCCAACTTGTGCACAGCACACCAACTGGATACGTAAGCTGTTGATGTAAGCTGACAAGTACACTGACAGTTGCCGCGTACAAAAACCTTATTCAAAGCAACAACGTTACATCTCTCTCAGCAAAGCAACGACACGATATTGCATCCGATGCAGTCCACATGTTATACCGATTATTTTAGTGCTCTTTATACTAGACTTAAATGTGTTGCTGTTTTCCTGGACCTAAGCAAAGCATTTGATACAGTCTCGATCCCAATCCTCTAACCTAAACTCCACTCGATTGGTGTTACGAGGAATGCAATTTTATTTTCTCATCAGCTATTTGTCAGGCAGGACATAAGCTCTAAAAATCGATGAATGCGTCAATTCCGAGCTACCTATCACATTTGGAGTACCCCAGGAAAGCGTATTAGGCCCTATTCTCTTCTTGGTGTACAAAAATGACTGGAGTGGCCAATTAATATCTATTGCTGATGACATGGTGTTGCTGTTTACCAAGAAACACTGGGAGTCTAGAAAGTTGCAGAAAATGTATCAATCAGGTTACTCAGTGGCTAGAACAAACTCTCAACATTAATAAACTAAATACATAAACTTTTCCACCCTTAACATTATTGACAACCTATTTGGAGTAGTAGTTAGAAACTGACTGCTATACCAAAAGGTAGCGGGTTCGAATCCCGCTAGGGGCATATGTTTGTATGATAAATATAGACATGTGTTCCCGAGTTATGAATGTTTTTCATTTATAAATGTATTTATTTATTTACAAAAAAAAATGTATTTGTGTAGTTTATCCACCATCTGGTATCCATAATACAGGCCTAGTTGCTTAATGTGGAACTAGATGGCGCTGTGTGTATGTGCAGAGATATCTATGTCTTCAAGCAATTCCGCTATGTAGCAGACCCCATTGTAATGAAGATGGTTTACCTCGCTCACTGTCAGTCCACTCTTAAAGCTCACTGTCAGTCCACTCTTAAAGCGGATGAGTTTTTTAACAGTAAGGAAAAAATGGGACATATTAAGTAAGTGAAATAGAAGTTATTGGCTTGGAAATTATCATTTTTTTTTCAAAACTCACGCGCTGGCCTGTCAATGATATGCGACTGGCGGGATTCATAGGGTTCCTATCATGTGAAATTTATTTGGAACTCATATTTTCTCCAAGTTTTCTCTATTTATTTTATTTAATGATATAATTACGCAGAATCGCTTGCAGTGTTTAAACTGCGTCTAAAGGAATATTATTTATCTCTCTAATGAATTGTATATACTGTTATATATATTTATGTGTATTTTATTATTGTACTTATTTATATGGTTTGTTTATTTTAGTAAGTGTTTATCTTTGTATGTATTCCACTATACCTATGTATTTTATATGTATCGTCTATGTACCTACTGATATTTAAGTTATTCAACTTTTGCTTTGCGCTATCCAACTACTTACTAAAAAAGCTTCTTTAACTGAGGTTGTCTGGAAGAAATCGCTATCAGCGATAAGACCGCCTTTGTACACTTCATCGTCTATATTAAATGTTCTTTGTGTTTTATTTTTGTGTGCAATAAAGAATTTAATAATAATAATAATATGTGGCCACAAACGCGACCGTCAATTGACACAATTAAGGCTTTATTCGATTATGGTTTTGAAATATGGTTGAGGTATGGTTTCGATTATGATTATGGTTTGGTTATGGTTTTGAAAAAGAAAACTACCTACCTATTTCACTTATTTAATTTGCCCTATTTGGTTCCTTACAGTAAACTGCACTCATCCGGTATACTGCACAACATCGAGGGATGGAGTAATAAAACCCCACTTGTGAGAGTGAGACTATAACGCGCAGTCCTAAAAGTCTTCACATTCAAACCATTCCGACTTCCTATGTCAGAACTGTATGATTTATTAAAATTAGTTCACCGCGCACGCTACCTACATATCATGTGCGTAATGCTTCCTAACCCAAAGGTTGCCTGGAAGAGATCGCTTTTAGTGATAAGGCCGCCAAATTGTACTATCCCCTTTTTCTTATTTTTCTTATTGTTGTACAATAAAGAGTATTTTGTATGTTTGTTTGATTTTCGCCAAATCCTAGCAGTTTGTCAACATTTTATTCTTCACTCAGTCCTTATACAGCATTTACTCATCTCCACCTTGCGATACCGACAATTAGATGGCAAATACAATGTTTACTTTTTGTATGTCTCGACTGTGTAATACTTTACCTGATTGTTTGTGTCATGAGATTGGTTTAGACACATTTTTCTTTCTTTCATATAAATTCTAACCAACAATTCAAAGACGGAATCATATTGTCTGTAGTGTCGCACCATTAACACAGAATTCAGTCACAATTCTCTTCCTCGAACCGCTCACGATTCAATAAGTCGTTTGATTCCAATTTACGACTTTTTTCCTCTTCCAGGGTAAGAGCCATGATTACGATATCGTCGGCAAATCGAAGGTTTGTGATGCACTTGCCGTTGATGTTGATACTAAATTGTAATGTAATGTCTAACAAAATTAAACCGACAAACTTTGGCAATTGCACGTACATGACAATAAAATAACACATTCATTAAAAAAAGTAGTCTTAAAATTTTTGTTTCCGAGTAAAAAAATTAAATGTAGGTGCAAATGAAAATATACACATTAACAGACTTACTTCATTTCGATTGTACCTTGTTTTATCAATGAGATAAAACAAACAACGTTCCAATGATATGGATGACGCCAAAGGGGGTGGCGGGTGGCGGGGCACACGGCGCAACAAATCACAGCAAGTCGCGGCGGCGCCGGGGCAAGCACCGGCGGCGAGCGGCGAGTGGTCGCCTTTCGGCGTCTTCAAAGATACCGCGACACGTGTTTGTGTGTTGTGGCAAAGTACTTAGAGCGCGCGGCCATTAATGTCCAACTCACAAAATTTACATTTCAAAATTTTAATATTTTGAATAAAATCTGTTAACTTTAATGTTTTATTTCTTATTTTTTTCGTAATAGGTACATCCTATACATACACTCTTCAACGTTTGTCGGGTTAATTTTGTTAGACCTTATATATAACACTATATTTACTATAAATATTTAATATGTATACACTAAAAAGAATATCGCATTATTATAAGTTATCGTCCGCTCATAACCCCATCCACATCTAATACTTTTTTTTTTTTTTTTATCCAGGAGAAACGCTCATGCTTATCCGCCCTCCTCGGGGGAGGGGGGCGGATTATGTCGGACTCCGGCACAGAAGGTGCCGGCCTACCGACTAAAAACTCCTGGGTGTTCCTTCGGGCGCACCGTTTTCGGCGTGGCCACGGGTACCAACTCGGTATTCGTCCGCAGCCACGCCAGCGCGGTGCCCGCCGCCAGGGCAACAGCGGCGGCGGGCCCACCTCTGGGCTGGAGCAGGGAGGAATCTCCTGGTCCAACCACCTCAAGAAGGCGCGTGGGAACACCACGCGCGCCTTCTCGCGAGGCTTGCGTGTGGGTGGTGACTCCCCCGAGTCACCACCCAGCCTCGCTAGGTAGGGGGGAGAAGGTGGGCATACGCCCTTCTCCGGGTCCCAGTGCGTCTGCGGCGGATGGGATGAGAGGAGGGATCGGCCTCCCTCTCTCTCTCCGCCGCCTCCTACTGCGAGATCACGCTCTCGCAGAAGGATAGGACCGCTTTCCACGACCTCTCGTCGCCGACCATAGCCTTGACTATGGCCGGCAAGGAGAGATCGTCCCCTACCGCTGCGACGAGGTCGCGGCGCTCCCCTGCCCAGGCTGGGCATTCCTCAAGGGTGTGCTGCGCCGTGTCCTCGTGGCAGCCACAGTGGTGGCACTCGTCGGTCGCTTCCCGTCCGGCGATCCGGTGCAGGTATCTCCCGAAGCAGCCATACCCCGAGAGAACCTGCACCGCCCGGAAGGTAAGCGAGCCCCGCATGCGCTCCGTCCAGTCCCTTATTACTGGGCGGAGCGCCTCGACAGTCCGGTGGCCGGCCCCTGGCGAGGCCAGCCTTTCCCCCCAGATCCCCAACACGGACTGTCGAGCCTGGAGTTTCCGCACTTCCACCTCCCTGGGAGCATGATGCTCGCCCCGGAGGAGGAGGCCCTTGCGCCACTTGTACAGTGACGCCTGGGCCCTCGCCTCCAGGTCCCAGGGAGGTGTGCCCGCCATTACGCACGCCGCCTCGAAGGAAATGGTGCGGTATCCGCGTATGACGCTGACGGCCATAACCCTCTGAGGTTTCCTCAAGAGGGCGATATTACGGGCCGTCAGGGTCTCCGCCCAGACCGGGGCCCCGTAAAGGGCCATCGACCGCACCACCCCCATGTAGAGGCGGCGGCTTGCCGACTCAGGCCCTCCGATGTTTGGCATCAGCCGCCTTAGGGCAGCCGATGCCGCGACCAATCGGGGGGCCAGGCGGGCGAAGTGTCCGCGGAAACTCCAGCGCGGGTCGAGGACGAGGCCGAGATACCTCATCTCGGGCTTGACCTCGATCCGAGTGCCACCAACTTGGATGCTCGCGCCGGGAGGCGGCCCCTTCCGGGCGCGGTGGAAGCACAGCGCCTCGGACTTGTGTAGGGCCACCTCCAGGCCAAGCATCCTTATGCGCCTCACCACCTGTGCTACTGACACAGTGGCGAGGCGTGCCGCTTCTCGGTACGAGCTCCCCCGGGAGGTCACCAGCGTATCGTCCGCATAACAGGTGACCTCTGCTCCGGGAAGGAGCGCGCCCCGCAGCACCCAGTCGTAACCGATGTTCCACAGGAGAGGGCCCAGGACCGAACCCTGTGGAACACCGCACGACGTTTCCCACCTTGCCAGCGTACCGTCCCGGACCGGATACTCAACGTATCTCTGCGAGAGGTAGGCCCCGACTATGAGGCGCAGGTATGGAGGCACGTTATGATAGCGGAGTGCCTCCATAATGCAGGCCCAGGGAAGGGTGTTGAAGGCGTTTGCGATGTCGAGCGACACCGCCAGTAACACCCCGCCCTGGGCGGCCGCCTCTTCCGAGAGGGCCTTGATACGGCCGACCGCATCCACGGTCGACCTTCCCTCTCGGAATCCGAACTGATGTTCGGACAAGTCGGGGCCCACGTCTCGGAGGTGCTTGACGAGGCGACAGCATATAATGCGCTCGAAGAGCTTGTCGACCTCGTCCACATCTAATACTATAGAGAGGAACGCTGAATTCTGTAATACCGGCCTCCCCTCCAGTATAAAGATCAGAGGACCACTAATAGGTCCTAATAATTTCGCAAAATAACTAATGCTAACTAAAAACCCTATGAGAGTTTTATATAAAGGTAGCGCTATTTTAAGATAAAACATTTATTTCATTGGAATTCAAAATCTGCGATCACCAACCCAGTGTAGCGATTAGGGCAAATACTCCCATGGGTCTGGATAAGTCCGGAAAACTCCGAAAGAACCCTATCTGCTTCAGTTGATGGTACAGGTGAATTTTTCAAATGGGCGTGCATGGCCAATTCGTAACGTATGAAGAATAGCGAAAAGTACTGAAAGAATCTCGGGCCTGATTTTGATGAAAATTAAAACTGCATCATTGGATTTTTGAAAAAAAGCATGCTCTGTATTATTATAGCATTCGATAGTGTCGCTAATAGGGAACGAACTATGTGTTATGCGACCTGTATAGGTATACAGGTCGGGTTTTTACAAATCTAATTCTACCGGCTGAAAATAAATTTTCATTCTTATTTATTAGGTTGCTAAGGTCATTATTTCTGGAGGATAGGCGCGGTCTGCCGCTTTAGTAGATACCGATACCAATTACACTAATGTTTTGCAATATCTAACACCTTTTATATCATACGATACGAGTTAATTCGTTATGGTCGTTATGTATTTATTGTCAACATTTAGGCTAAATGAGCTCTATATACACTACACCCCATAACACCTTGTCTGTTGTAGTGGTTTCGTGGCCATCCTCGTGCTGTAGCACAGAACCAGTGTATTACTCTGTTATTGTCAACAATTACGCTAAATGAGCTCTATATACACTACACCCCATAACACCTTGTCTGTTGTAGTGGTTTCGTGGCCATCCTCGTGCTGTAGCACAAAACCAGTGTTTTACTCTGTTATTGTCAACAATTACGCTAAATGAGCTCTATATACACTACACCCCATAACACCTTGTCTGTCGTAGTGGTTTCGTGGCCATCCTCGTGCTGTAGCACAAAACCAGTGTTTTACTCTGTTATTGTCAACAATTACGCTAAATGAGCTCTATGTACACTACACACCATAACACCTTGTCTGTTGTAGTGGTTTCGTGGCCATCCTCGTGCTTAGTGATTCTTATTATATTACTGACAATAATTATCGTTATAATTGAGTGGTTAACGTTTTAATTATTATTACAAGAAAATTTGTACTTTTACATTATGCTTATATGTATAGGTATCAATAAAACATCTTAATTTATTTATGTATTTTAGGATTACCAACAATATTGTTATTATATGTAAGAAGATTAATATGTCACTTTTACTTTCCTCTATCTAAACTAGACGAACTTCATGGTATAACTTCAGTTTTCCTTTTCTTAGATATCGTAGCATGTAAAGGTATTGCAAAACTGCATTTTTATGGGTGTAATCGTGAATCGAAAAATCAGCGAGACCGCACCTATCGTACAAGTTCTTGCAGCCATTTCTTCAGCCGCCCTAAAATTTACTTGTGTCTTATGCAACATTCTTCAATTATTTATCTAAGTATTTCAGAGTAGTCACTATATTAATATTTTATATATACACAGCGTCATCTAGATCCACCATAATCAATTAGGCTTGTATTATGGATACAAGTAAACATCTATAACTCAGCATAAAACATGCCCGTATTCAACATACAAAGATATGCACCTAAAGGGAGTTGAACCCGCGACCTATTCACAAGGGTCTCTTAACCACTACACCAAAGTGATCGTCAAACAAAAATAAACCATTCTTTATTTAAATCGAGTGGTAGATTGCTTAGGACCTAGTACTAGAACTAGTCACCCTATCCAACGGATTAAAGCTTTTCGAACACTTTTTTTGTAAAATAACGAACTATATTTAGTAGGTAAAGCAGGCTAAGATCACGATGCTGTTATCCTTTACACACTAATAAAACATATTGTCTCGAATAAAAGAACCAAGGCATATGGCCAGCCTATGTGGTGAGTCGCGGGGGACTAGTGTGAAGTGATGATGACAATAAAGACACTTAAACCCACAAGGATTAAGCAAGAGAAGTGAAATTGTATTTTTTTGTGTTAAAAAGTGAGCCCACATTGGGTGCAAATCTAAAATTTTAACTATCCACGTATTATAACATGAGGGGTATTTGACAGTTCAACGATCTCATTAACACCCTAATGCTCAATGAAATTACTCGTTTTGCCAATTTGAGCGTTTTAAGCTTAAATTATGTTTTCCCACGTTGGGCGCCATTTCTGTTTTATTAATACTATCTTGTCATGGCATAACAATTGCGCTATTGATGACACAGGATTTTGTATATTTGGCTAAAACGGCCCATAGATTAAATGAACAATCTGTTAAATAGGTCTTCGATGATTTGACATATAGAAAGGCTTCCCTAAAATATCTTTTGAAAATGAGTACGAAACCTATTCCCTTCGAACTGAAATAAGAAATAACTTTCTCTATCCTCCAACACCATATATAACTTAGCAAAGGTTTCAAACACCTATAATTCACAAGCTCGTGATAATCTGACACCAGAATCGAATCAAAACGGATACCCACATACTAAACTGTCTGAACATGACATCATAACCCCAATAACACCCTAATAAACGGCACAATAGGGCCTCCGAACGCACTCCGCCATAATTAAAAAGCAAAATTATTCCACCCCCCTTGTGATTAACAACATACACCCCGACTTGCCGTTTTGCACCCCCCTCAACCACCCATTTTCTTCATACAATGGTCAGTTGTAACACACCCGCCTTACAAGCTATGTCGCCTTAGAAACAAAATGCAAAACAAAAATAAACAATTCGCTACTATTTTTTTTAATAAATCCAAAAATACTGGCTAGTTTTCGTAAGTGCAGTTGGGTTTAAAAAGTCTAGTGTTTGAAGGAGACTGTGTGTGATATTCAATTTCTTTTGAAAGTGACTTGTTGTGCTAATTTCTTGTATCATGGCCGACGAGCTGAAATATAGCCTTCTCGTGATTATGGTGACTTTTTCACTACGAAAGCGGTTATATCTTAATCTATAACTTAAATAGCGTAACCTTGCGTGATGCTGGTGTTAAACGGTGTGGATTGAGGTTCCTTTTTCAAAAATGACAAGTGTAACAACGGAATTTCGCGCCAAAAAAACAAAGATGGTTGACTTTTCCGTTATTTTCTGTGTTTAAAATAAAATTGAAATGACGACTCGTGAATGGAGTTAATAAATTACAATTAGCAAAAATGTGAACTGTGACTTCAAGTTTATTTATTGTGATCTTTAAAACTTTTAACTGTGTTTTTGTGATTGTAAATTGTCATCTTTTGGCTGTAAATTCGTTTCAAGGTTAGTATTTTCATGTAAGATTATTTCTCAAGATAAACAAATTACTTCCTATATCTACAGGTTAATCTGTCTATCCAACTTAGAAAATACAGACTGTAAGTAAAAGTATACATATTTCGATTTGCGATCCCATGAACCACGGCAAGGAGGATTCTCAAGTACCGCTATGCCTGTCATACCTTAGATAAGTAGATTCACATGTAATAATCTGAAAACTTTGGTCGCCATCCTGGTGATACTATCAGAATGTTTCAAGTGGTAGGTAGTGTCCTGTTCTTACTGTTGCAAGAAGAAAGAGATAGCAGCACTTCAAAAGTAGTTCTAAGCTACAGGAGTGAACGACACCTTTAATAAAAATGTTAACAAATTAATCCCACCTAATTGGCTTCCACGGACAACGAACTCCGCGAATATATTGCTTGATTATATCGTCACGAGAAGAGGACTGAACTTAAGGTCAAAGCAAATGAACTTCGAAGTTTCATACCCATTTGTATAATAATGATGTTGATTACACACACACACACACACACACACACACACACACACACACACACACACACAAACACACACAGATACGCACGCAGATATAAAATTTCAACGTACTAATACTACTTCAGTTATCTTTATGCTCCGCATGCATTTCTATTTCTCTAAGTCTAATTAACTGGTGTTTAGGTACTCATAAATTGTAAAATAGTTTCTCTATTATGAAAATCTTGGCATCCACTTGACCTAGCCTTTTTTTTTTTTTTTTTCGCGGGGAAATGCGTTACGCGTACCGCTCGCCTGGGGGACGGCGAGACGGTTATGTGGGACTCCCCTCCCTGACGGGAGGGATACCCACTAAAACCCCGCGGCGACCTTCTTCGGCAGTAGGGAGGACCTGGGAACGCATAAGCGGCTCCAGGCCCCCCCCTGCCCTGCCCCCCCTCACAAGGGGAGGCCCGTTCCCGGAGGGCGGCTAGCGCGCCCTCCACGGGGGGCGCTGTCGAGTCTCACACCGCAATCAGCGGGTGGTATGAGGCGCGACAGGGCCCGATGCGACGAAATTGTAAAATAGTTTCTCTATTATGAAAATCTTGGCATCCACTTGACCTAGCCTAGTGTGATGTTACAACAAATGTATAAATATGTCTGGTCCTTTTCGGTAAATAAACATCTTATCTTATCCGCTTATTAAACTTCAACAATATTATTATTATTATTATTAAATTCTTTATTGCACACAAAAACAAAATACAAAGAACATTTAACATAGACGATGAAGTGTACAAAGGCGGTCTTATCGCTGATAGCGATTTCTTCCAGACAACCTCAGTTACTTAGATATTTAGATTACTTCATACTTGTTTGACTTCGTGCATACAAAAAGGTCAACGTGACTTTATTCAGAAATCGAATCGTCGTGTCGTATCAGGAGGTCAAGAGGATGGCGGAGAGCAGAGAGATATGGAAAAATCTCCACCGACAAGAGCATGGCTCTTAAATAAGATGATTATTATATTCAGAAATCATAACCTCAAAGGATTTTAATCATTTTAGTTACATCTGTCTACACATGCATTCTAAAAACCTTTGAGGATGCTATTTTGTAAGAACTAAACTAAAGTGTCAAAGAGGATAGACTAACACTGAATCCACTAACAGTTTATACTAGTTAATTCTCTGTTAGTCGGAATTTTGGATGTCTTTTTCTTTTATCGTAAATTCATATGAAACTAAAAACGATTAGCAACGTATTGCACCCCAGTGCACTGTTATGTCGCGAATAGTGTAAAATAAGTAATTCTAAAACTAAAACGCCTGCTACTGGCTCCTGAGATATATGAATACCCCAGTTTGAAAGACAAAAAAAATACAACATTTAAAAACATTTTATAGTGTTCAATATGATTTTGTTCAATAAAGTTATTCTTTTTATGGCTTTTTAAAAGTAAGGTCAATTAAAGATGATATAAAAATCAATGGTTGCCATTTAGTCGCAGTCTACCTCCTCGTAGTTCATCCCCGACTACTAGAAGGTGGAAGCTTATAATGACCCGCAAACCCCATCTTATTTGGAGAAGTGGCTATCTCATCTATGACAATCGGAACACAACAATGCTTTTAACATAAGATGGTGGTAGCTAGCCAGGCGAAAATGACCTACCACCAACCAAACTGAATACTAAGTACCCCACTGTGGATCGAACTGCTTATCTGCCAGTCTGCTCCTTCAGAACCTCCCCAACGCATACGTCTTCTAAGAGATGTATAAAAATATTACTAACAGCTTTTTTCGAAGCCAATTGAGCAGGAATATTGAATCTTCTGTGGCCATAGATACAATTATATTTATTTGCAACATGACGAAGAACGAAATAATACCAAGACCACTGTGGGTGGTCCTTTAAGAAATAAAAACACTATTTAAGATTTTAATATTTGCTGCAAGAGGGACTGTGCTAAAGCTGCGCAGTTAAGTTGTTAGCATTGGGCCGCTACTTTGCTTGCGTGTTTACTTTATGTTCCCTGCGGAACATGACAGACAGACAGACTGTTTAGGTAAATTACGTACACAGATTTGTATACCTACCTACTGACTGACGGACAAACTGCGCCATCTGAAAATTATTTTCAATAGATTTCAAATACAAATAAGCGTTCAAGTTATCTATAAATTAATTTCTAAAGCTTATGGCTTCCACAATTATTATCAGAAGTATGGATAAACTCAATGTTGGGGATTCCAACTTCCTGAGCGGAAGGCTAGTGCGGGTTCGTGGGCTGATGATGTAAATGCGGACGGAGGTTCCTCCCCTCTGGAACTCCGCCTACAGACTGATGATGAAGCGTTGACCTTGGGTGGGCAGGTGGTCTTGCAGGTCGCTGGTGGAGCTGGTAGTCGTAGTTTTAAAGTAAACGGTACACTGATGATTTTAACTGATTTATTGATACAAACTGACTAATAAAAACATAGGAGCCCAAGGGTAAAAGGGCTCCACCGCCTCGTCTGAGAGCAAAGTAAGAAGGGCTGAACAAACTGAGTGAAGTGTGGCGTGAGAGTCGTTGACAAAAGGTAGTGCCACACACACAATATAAAAATCGAGTTACCAACATCACAATTGAGGTATTGCCATTGATAAAGTAAACTGTGCACCTTTTAGTGTACTCTCAAGCCTACACTGTTAATATTTAGTAACAGGAGATATAATTTATTTATTACCTATACATGTCATTCTCCAGTTTTGTATTTATTACCTTGATTCTTGTATTTTCCAAAGAAAGACTGAGAAAATGTCTATGGAAAGTGATTTTGCTATAAACTAGGTAGATAAACAAACAATAATTGTACAGTGTTGACAAAATATGTAAGGAGAGAGCCGACTTAGAGATCTTCAAATCCAACAAACAGTAATTTGACAAATTACGTAAGGAAAGAGACGACTTGGAGATCTTCAAATCCAGAGTTACTCTAACTGCACGTGATCTAGCTTAGTCCACATTGTCAGTTCAATCATGAGATAGATGTCGACACTGATGGTGATGATGGAACATAAGACCTTACTTTAAGAGAAAAAATCTATTCATTTGAAAAATTATGTAAAGAATTGGCTATTCTATCATATACAACAGCAGAATAGACATTATGTATTGCACTTATATATACCATCATTAAAAGGTAAGTGTGACTTTCCCAAAAATTCTATTATAACATGACGTGACAGCTATCAGAATATAAAGGAAATTAGCAAGTTATATTACAGCCTGTAGCAAATGTAAAAAGTGGGACGTGAAATCCTTGAAAAACATAACAGGAAAAGAGTTTTAATTTCGCATGTAACAGGTTTTCGCGGTGATTAATGATGGCGCTCTCGTCACTAATGTAATGGAGTGAGTCGATCTAACCCCGTTTACAGGCAATTTCATTACGCCCCTATCGCCGTATTGGGTGGTTTTTCGGAGTGAATTTTTAGAAGGCAAATTCTTGAGCTTTCAATATTAATTATTTTACAAAAATATTTTCTGATTTCTGTAAAATAGTCTATTTTATATAGGCCTACGAATTAGCTTAATGACTGCTTTCAACCGACTGTTTAACATGCTCTCCGATGCATGGAAACCTTTGATACCTGAGGCAAATACTTGAGAAGAGATCTCAACTGAGTGGAACTCAAGATCGGTTTATAAATTAACACGGACGTTGAGATAGCACTAGTCTACTCAGGACTATTATTTGAACAAATTATTTGAGTTTGAGTTTGACTTATATTGAGTTTTGTTTATGGACCTTAGGCTAGCTACTGTATATGTGTTAGTTTGTGGCATTCAGCTTCCACCTTTGGCCTCATCTTTTCTTAACATATCCAATGTATATTAAGAATATACACCCAAAAACAAAATATTGTTGTATATATTATTCACACAAGAATCAATCACAACTCTTCTTTTACATGCCTTTAAAATATAAACTATCAATGTATTGTAAATATAATATAATCCTGCAGAAATTCTCTAAATATTAGTGAAAACCGTATCAAAATCGGTTGCGTAGTTTAGAACAACAACGGACGCGGATTGCGACTTTTTAGTCATGATCCTTCTAGTAAGTGATTAATTCGGTGCTGCTGTGAATTGGCATAGACCCAGAGGGTGAGGTGCCAGCCTATTCACTCATAATTTACTCAGTAGTGTGACTCATCAAAGTGTAAAGGTTTATCAGGGTCGTGGACTCTAGTGTTGACTGTTCAGACACGCTGTACGTCAAACATGACATCTAATTACGAAGCTTTCAACTACAAGGGTTTCATGGGAATTGAAACTACCCGCAAAGATCACACGTATGGTACACGTGGAGTAGCGGCTTTATATCTGCTGCGAAGTCCCGTGTTCAATACCTGGGCCTGCAGTCTTGACATCGATATACCACCGATTTCGGTCGCTAAGTCCCACAGACCACCTCATACAATAGTCGTGTAATGTGAATCTTTTCTTTGAAAGAAATTCTGACAAATTAAGAAATATGATGGTCGTGAACAAGTCAATGCTGGCTTTATCACTAATGAGATGAATTGACTGTTTGCATTATGAATGCGGAATCATTATATATCATATCAGCGGTACGGAGCGTCGGTGGCTCAGCGGTTAGGACGCGGTCTCCCAATTTAGAAGTCTTGTTTATTTGTTGGGTCTCGCATTTGGTGCACTTCTCAACTTGTACACCATGCTCAAATGGTACACTTCGCAACTTGTGCATTTCTCAAATGGTGAACTTAGCAACTGGTGCACTTCTCAACTTAAACACCATGCTCAAATGGTGCATTATTATTGAAAATTGTTTAAGTAAGTATGTACCTACTTGAAAAGTGTTTGTTGATTGTATTTTTAAGAAAATGACCTGCGCAAAACAAGAGATTCTTTCATTTTTAGACAATTTCCAAATCTTCACTCATCTTAGAAAAGTGCTTCTTTTGCGAAATGCACCATTTGAGAATGGTGTACAAGTTGAGAAGTGCACCATATTAGAAGTGCACCAGTTGCTAAGTTCACCGTTTGAGAACTGCACAAATTGAGAAGTGTACCATTTGAGTATGGTGTACTAGTTGAGAAGTGCACCATTTGAGCATGGTGTACAAGTTGAGAAGTGCACCAAATGTGTCAAACCCTCCCAATTTAGGAGGTACAACAAATAAACAAGCATCCAAACTTTCGGATTTATAATATTAGTTAGATACCCCTTTCTTCGTGCCCGGAGTTTAACAGGCACAGTAACAATTGCAAACTTCAAATTACCAACATTAACTGTGTGAAGTCTACGTTCGGATCGTAGTAATTGCCCTCCATCATGGAACTGCCTATAAAATGTCACCTTCAGCCTAATGTGCAGTCATTAGTCATTACTAAGGAAAAGCTGGACGATTTTGCAATATATTTTACATATTTCTCACAAATAAGTCGTGGTGGAAAGTGCTGTGGTAAGTGTGACCACTAGTGTAATATTACACTCTTTGTTTTATTAATGTAGGTATGTCAGGCAAGAGTAATACATGACATTAACTAACAAGAAGGCGATAATAAAAAAAAACAACAGAATCCCAATCAATGAAGTAAACATCACGACCTTTGTAGTGGTAGTTTAAAAAACAAAATGACGTTCATAAGTGCATATTATTTGTAAATGATTTTCATTTCATTTCTTTATCCCAAATGGGGTGTTCAGGGATATCCCAAACATACGGGTGTTCCAAACATTAAAAGTTTGATATACAGAAATGCGCATTTATGATGGGGGTGAGCGCATCGGCTTTGAGACGTGCAAGTACAAAGATGTTTTTTGGGGGAAAATCCCTTAGTCGCCTTTTACGACGCCCTCGGGAAGAGATGGGTTTGGTATTGGTTGTACATGTGGCTGTTGCAAGTCGTCATTGCGAGACCTTTATCGCCGATATAAATGAAAATGCAAATAAAAATGAAAATGGAAATGGAAATGAAAATCAAAATGAAAATGAAAATGAAAATGAAAATGAAAATAAAAATGAAAATGAAAATGAAAATGAAAATGAAAATGAAAATGAAAATGAAAATGAAAATGAAAATGAAAATGAAAATGAAAATGAAATGAAAATCATTTTATACATGTAGGCAATACAATATGCACTTTTGAATGTCACTTGTTCTTTAAACTACCACTAGCTCGGAGTCGGAACGCGACCACTACTGAGAAGAACTTTTGTTATGCTCAACGGGTTATTACTTGACCTCAATCACACGGGCCTATTTAATAAACGAGACATACGAATTATTTGTCACTTCTGGACAAATAATTTGAATTGTAGCGACAAGTGGCGTTTAATAAAGATGACAATTAAGTCCTAATGCGACAAGCAAATACTGACAAAATTGTCAGGCTATAAAACTGTTTAATAAAAGCGACAATTGTCAGGTTTTACCTGTAGAGTCTCTAAAAAAATATTCCCTGACTTATTTGTCATGACAGTTGACAAGTTTTTTTAAAACTAATCGTACTAATTTAACTGCCGAATAGCATTGACATTGGATGAAAAGCCTGTCGAAAATCTCTGACAAATTGACAAATATGTCTACCTGCCATGACAATTTAGTGTTTGATAAAACAAATTTTACAAGTTTTTCCGGACAAATTGTTAAGGGAATTATTTATTAAACAGAAATATGTCAAATTGTCACGACAAGTCGACATATTTCTAGATTTTCCACCGTGATATATTTATCAGTGATAATTTTTATTTAACAAAATATTGTCAAATTGTCGAATTGTCACCTGTTACCTGTCATTGTCGCGTTTATTAAATAGGCCCCTGATGTTAAGTGAACATGAAGCTAGCGAGAAACTCAGAGGGTTTGTCTTTTTCCAATCAGTCATTTACAATCTAGAAAGGTTACAACAATTTTTATAGGTCGTCTTATAGAGGATCAGTTTAATCCCATAGATAGTTTTTATCTCATCCGAGTGTGACATATTGAGTTTATGTATCAGCGGTAGGCATCCGAGTTTTGCAGGTGTTTCCTTTGCATGCAAGCAAAATCTCCGCCTCTCCGTGTCCCGCAGCCCCATATTCAGCATAGACTCAGACAGCAGAGACGAGTTGGTTCTATAATCAATTAGGTTATACTCTGTATACATGTTGTATTAATGTGAACTATTGTTTTTTTAATCTAAAGTTTTTACAGGGACTTTTACAAATTTTGTATGGCAGTCCCATCGTACCCCTTCACTAATCGCTACACTTAACGAGACACTGATGAGTTCACAAAACTGAATAACTTCCTGGCTCTTTCTGAGTTTGGTAAGGACAGAATAGTGTGAAACATTCCTACATCAAATCCGTTCAGTTTAAGTTCACTCCATCAGTGCCCTTCTAGATTTCTCGTACCGGGCACACTCCACTAACAAGTGTTGAACATCCTCCACAGTCCCACACACCTCACAGTTTGGAGGGCTGGTTTTTGTAAACAGTGAACTATTTGTAAATTATAATGTTTTCACAGGTCAGAAACGGTCTCTCCAAGGTCTCTATTCGCATGCGTCGTCCTTGATACACTATCGCTGCGTTAGATCTTACCCTGATCTGTGTCAGGGTCAGACGGACAGACGGTTCCTTACCCGATTTACCTGTAGGTAAATACTCGAATAGTTGGTTAATCGTTATAGTGACCGACTAAGAATAGAAAGGAGACTGAATATTCCGTTAGTTCTGCCGCCTAAACTGAGAAAAATTTAGTTAACACATTTCGGGATACATAGGGCACACTAAAAGTTTTGCACTTCTAGCTAATGGGAACTATTTGAATTTCGAATGTTATATTTTTTGAAACGACTTGCAACCTTCTTAGTAATAAAAAAAAATTGGCGGGAAATCGTTTGTCTTTTTTTTTTATCATTTTATTATTACTTTTATCACACATCAAAGTTCTACGTGCGCAACGAAAATGGAATTAAGTCGAAAAGATTTTAGAGCGATGATTTTTTATGATTTTAAAAGTTCTCTCTCTCCGCAAGACTGTGCCGCTCGTGTTCAAAATGCTTTTGGGAGAGAAGCACCTTGTTTGAGCACCGTGAGGCAGTGATAGCGTGCAGCTCATAGAAAACATGCCTTCAGATCTGTGGTCCTCCTGTTTTAAAACATGTTTAAAATGTAAAGGAGAGTATTTTGAAGAGCAATAAACATAATATTTTAGTTATAACAATGTTGTTTTTTTAAGTTACCCAAAACTTTTAGTGTGACCTACGTACAACGCTGAAACGGGCTTAGAAATTTAAGGCAATACGACACAACGTCTTTCGATGATTGCCTTCGCTCTTCAATAATAGCCACCGACGAACGGCTGGCGACAATTTATAGGTGCGCGGCCTATTACGAGGTTTTCCATTCTTGAAGTACAGCATCGCCCAGTTTTAGAGGTCTTCAAATAAACCACCTCCGTGGCTTAATGTAAACAACATTGGGTTTACGATTCGGAGGGCGCGGGTTCTATCCCCAGCGGGGTACATATTTAGTACTCGGTTTGGTTGGTGGTAGGGCATTTTAAATGTCCGCCTGGTTAGCTACCCACCATCTTATCTAAATCTGTCGCCAAACAGCAATGTTAATAGCATTTTTGTGTTCCGGATGTCACAGATAAGATGGCCAGTCCCCCAAATAAGATGGGGTTTCCGGGTCAATACGCTTCCACCTTCGGCCTCATCTTCACTTAACATCAGGTGTGATTGAGGTCAAGTGCTAAACCGTTGTGCTTAAAAAAAATACCGTGCAAAAGTTCAATTGTATGGTGAACATTGTATGTGAAATTATTACATAATTCTGCCGCCAAGCAGTTTTGTGTTCTAGCTGTTTGGAGACAAGACATCCAGTCCCCCAATGAAGTTGAGGATTCTAAGTGAGGGTTTCCACCTTCAGCCTCATCTTTACTTAACATCAGGTAGTGTTATGTGGTTTTGTCACGTAAATAGAATAGAACCAACCCATATCTCCCCGTGGGTATCGTAACAGATGAATAACCTTCCACCTTCTTCTTCTTAGCGAGTCGATGATAAAAACATCAAATCCTTGAGGACAAGATAGCGGCCACGTGTACGGCTATGTCCGTGGTGTCCACAAGAAAGAAAGAAAGAAATTATTTATTTGCCAGAATACAGTTTATAAGGTCTAATAAGAAATTTAGGAATCATGTATTCAATCTGCATGCAGATGTGCAAAATATGATTTGTGACTGTTAGGTATATGTTTGAATTTGCTGGGTATTACCTTCTATGCACACACATTTGTTTCCTATATCCTAATCCTTTCCGTGGGTAACCACAAATAAATTCGACAACTGTCATCTCCCTTGATCGCGGACGGTGCGCATGCGAGCTCCCGGCGTAAAATCGGAATTCAACAAATCTCTTCTCGATCGCGATAGTAAATCATCATCACCGTCAACTCAAGCTTAAGAAGCTAGAAACTCATCGCTAGTGTTCGTGCAAGTGGGAGTGGAGTACCATCCCGAGATATAGCGGCAGGCGTGGAACCAGCGCGTAAATCAGGTTTGCCCACATCCTCTCCCTTTCCGAACATAAACTGGTCCTTCGTTCCCGATACCTATAGAAACTCAGCATATTCAATTTACTAATTTTCATATTTTCTCATCAGCTTGCATTTATAACCTCCATTTGTACATTTCGGCATTTCCGTTTCCGTCCATCTCAGCTGGTCGGCTGACAAGTGACAGCTATTCATTCATTGTATTTTGTCTATGGTCATTTCAGAAACGTTCGGAAATAACATACTTAGGGCCCCTTATACATGGGCATTTATCCAGTTAATTGTGGACATTATCTTCAATTTACTGGCAACACTAAAAGGCAAGATTCCAGGCCTAAAGAAAAAGTTAACTGACATTCTATTTAGTCTACATCTTCCTTTGCCTTTTGTTTACATTTAACTAGAGATATTGTAGATTGCTGAATATTGGAATCTTTTGCACTTGAAATGGAAAAACAAACTAAAATGGCTAATTTCACCAGAGAACAAGTAATTATGGATGTAAACATGGGATTAATAAACCGTTTGTATACAATTGCAAAGGATCTTTTCAAAGTCGAAGGTGGAACTCCCGATCCCACAATTTTGGCGGAATTTAACGTGCGCTTTAAGGATATTAACACAATACGCGATCGGTATCAAGATGCATACAATTCCTTCATGGCAAAGTGTATAGATTTAACTGTAAGGTCGGAAATTGACGGCAACCTAAGTAAATTCTATGACTTATATTACTCAATTCAAGTATTGCAGTCTACAATGTTTCCATCAGGTACGCATTCGGGAGACCAGCAGATGAAGTACGACAAAGCCAATCAATTTTGTCTTCCGAAAATTTCACTCACCCGTTTTTCAGGTGTATACACTGAATGGCCTAACTTCATAAGTTTATACAATAGCTTAATTCACAACAACAGTGATTTGGGTTGTGTTCAAAAGATGCACTACTTGTTAAGTATTCTAGAGAAGGAACCGCTTAGTCTCATCAAGCATCTGGAATTATCTGATAGTAATTATTACATTGCATATAACATTTTGCGTGAACGATATGAAAATAAAAGGCTCATAGCAGATAAACATTTAGAATTGATATTATCTCTTAACAATTTGAATCCTAATCAATTACATTCTGGGTTGCGCAAATTTGTAAACATCATTAAAGAAAATACACAAGCCTTAGTCGCTTTAGGCTTCAATGTTAAATCATGGAGTTTTATATTATTACACATTTTACTTCGGAAAGTACCTTTTGATTTACGTAGTAAGTTTGAATCATCTTGTAATGAATCAACACAAGCTATACCAACATTCGATGATTTTCTTCACTTCTTGGAAACCCAGCTACGAGTATTGGAGTCTGTCTCGGGATTGAAAGCCTCTACCTCTGCATCAGGCAGTGGGTCTAGTGGTTCTCACATGAATCAACTCAAATCATCTCACACAGTTAGCACTCCTACTTGCGCATGCTGTGAAGGTGATCATCTGTTATATAATTGCGAGCAGTTCAACGACATGTTACCAACTGCTCGACGTGAGTTTGTTAAAGAACGTCGTTTGTGTTTCAATTGCTTACGTACTCACACTGTTAGCAAATGCTTATCTAAAAGTAGATGTCAGGTGTGTCATGGCCGACATCATACCAAATTACACATGGGACTCAAACCTAATTCTATGAATGCTATCATGGAAAATGAGCCCGAACCCAATGCCGAACTCACTTCAGAGGATGCCGCCTCAACCTTAAGTTCGACAGTCCCGCCTCCACTCAGTCATAGTATCCATAGTGGCTCTACTATGATGTTGGGCACTGCGTTGATCGGTATTCTGGATATTAATGGTCACCTGCATACAGGTCGTGCCTTGCTTGATAGTGGTTCACAAGTATCTATAATAACTGAGAACTTTGCTCAAAAATTAAGACTTCCTCGTTCATCTTCTGGTATTCTGTATGGGTTAGGGGGATCGGATGCCCAGCAAACTAGTGGTACCATACAGTGTTCCATAAAATCGCTTATAGGATCATCTAAACCAGCATTAGAGACCAAGGCTGTTATCTTAAAGCGCATTACAGGCACTCTACCCAGTGTTAAGGTATCAACAAAGGTTTTGAACATGTGTAGAGATTTGACTCTTGCTGATGATAAATGTTGTGTTCCGGGTCATATTGACTTACTCATCGGTGTTGATCTCTATGATCAAATCTTTGACGGTAGAAGGCTGCAATTGGGAGAGGGATTACCTACAGCTTACGCTTCAATCTTTGGTTGGGTACTAATGGGTAGAGCACCCATGGACTCTGTATCCCATCAAGTGATATCTTTATCTTGTACAGTTGACTTAGAATCCACACTTACCAAGTTTTGGGAAGTAGAGCAGGCACCTACCCGGGTCATACAGGATCCGGAGAACCTACAATGTGAGAAACATTTTGTAGAAACACACACCCGTGATGAATCAGGTAGATTCATTGTACGTCTGCCCTTTAGGACGCCAAGCACATCGTTAGGTGAAACTCACAATCAGACTTTAAGAAGGTTTCACAATTTAGAGCGCAAGTTGCATAAGGATCCCAAGCTTAGAGAGATGTATATTGATTTCATGAACGATTACATAGAAGCTGGCCACATGCAACCTATCGAGTATACCTTATCTAGGGACAGGTATTACATTCCGCATCACGGGGTACTTAAAGAGAGCAGCAGTAGCACTAAGCTTAGAGCAGTTTTCGATGCTTCATCTACCAGCAGTTCGGGCGTCTCACTCAACCAAATATTAATGCCGGGTCCTAAACTTCAAAAAAACATTGTTGACATCATCTTACGCTTCAGAACACATCCTATAGTCTTCGCTTGCGATATCAAACAAATGTATCGCCAGGTTCGTATGTTAGCCGAAGACTGTAAGTACCAAACAATATTCTGGCGTGACTCTCCTGAGCAGCCCCTCCGACTTTATGAACTCACCACCGTGACTTATGGTGTTTCCAGTGCAGCATATTTAGCGATACGTGTGATACACGAGCTAGCCTATCTAAATAAAGATAAACACCCGGAGGCTGCCCGTGTTTTGCTGGAAGACACATTCGTTGATGATATTATCAGTGGTAGCGACAGTGTGGACTCGACGAAGACATTACAAAGAGATGTGATCGAGATTTTGTCGCAAGGTTGCTTTCAGCTGCGGAAGTGGAGCAGCAACAACGAGGAGGTGTTGCAAGGATATGCCACTGATCATCTTGAGAAGCCCTTTCGATTTGAAGAATCGGGCGACAATATATTTAAAATTTTAGGAATTGAATGGAACTCTAAACTTGATAGTTTCGTATACCGCGTAGCGGACTTTACTAAGTGTAACACAAAACGAGATGTGTTGTCAAATATAGCTCGCATCTATGATCCCTGCGGATATCTTGCCCCTGTCACCTTCTTGGCTAAAGTGATTATGCAGCGGCTTTGGACTTATGAGGGATTATCCTGGGATGATCCCCTTCCCGAGGATTTCTTCAAACTTTGGAACTCCTTTGCTGAAGACTTTAAGTCTTTGAAGGTTCCCCAAATACCGCGATTCATTTTGAGCAAGCAAGCTGTGTATCGTCAGCTGTTAGGGTTCAGCGATGCTTCTGAAAGCGGCTACGCTGCCGTGGTTTTCTTGCGCGTCATGGCCTCTACTGGCGAAGTTAACGTCCATTTGCTACTCGCCAAAAGTAGGGTCGCCCCTATCAAGCAAAGGTTAACTATACCACGACTTGAACTTTCTGGAGCAGTTCTCTTAGCTCAGTTACTTAGCCATGTCAAGTGTGTTTTGGACAAACACATCATCATTGACGAGACAATCGCTTGGTGCGATTCCAGCATAGTTCTCGCCTGGCTTCGTACACCACCGCATAGACTGCAAATGTTTGAAGGCAATCGCGTTTCGCAAATACAAGGTTTGATTCCATCTGTCGGTTGGCGCCATGTACCTTCAGCACTTAATCCTGCGGATTGTGCTAGTAGAGGCTTGCTACCCTCGGATCTCGTAGCCCACCAGCTGTGGTGGTCGCCACCATGGGTCAGGGAAGAACCGTCCACGTGGCCAACTGACTATGGAGGTATCGTTGACAACTTACCTGGGCTTAAGGCTTCTTCGAATTCCGCTTTGATCGCCAGCAGTGCTGTACAAAATCTAAAGGATACGCCCTACTTACCTATAACTCATCGTTTCAGCTCCTTGACGCGCTTGCAAAGGACATTGGCATGGTGGGCGCGTTTTAAACACAATTCAATGCATAGGGATAATAGGGTTCGGGGTGACCTTACAGTCAAGGAAATGAATGACGCCTTGATTAGGGCAATTAAGCTGACGCAGCAAGAGGCTTTTCGAGATCAAATTCAGGCCCTCAAGAAGAAATACCGCACCGCAGGTTCGTTGGCTCGGTTAAATCCCTTCTTGGATAAAGATGATCTTCTTAGGGTAGGCGGTCGAATTAAACACTCTACGTTGTCTTTCGATGCTAAACATCAACTTTTATTGCCCAAGGCTCATCAGGTGACGGATATGATCATTGATTACTTTCATCGCGCTTACTTACACGTGGGTCCCGCAACTTTGATCAACATTTTGCGTCAAAGGTTTTGGATTCTTTCAGCACGTCGTGTTGTCAAACACAGAATTCACCAATGTTTTCAATGTCATCGGCTTGCGGCTAGACCTCTTACACCCTTTATGGGCGATCTTCCTCCCAGTCGTATTCGACAGGCGCGCCCCTTTCTGAAGGTAGGCATAGATTTTGCAGGCCCATTCAGCGTCAAATTCTCCACCATGAGAAACGCTAAAATACAAAAGGCTTACCTCTGCATTTTTATTTGCCTTGTGATCAAAGCCGTACACCTGGAAGTAACTTCCGATCTAAGCACCACTGCATTTATGGCCAGCTTTACGAGATTCGTGGCCAGACGGGGTCTTGCGACCGAAGTCTTCACTGATTGCGGTAAAAACTTCCAGGGTGCCAAGCGCCATTTGAAGGAAGTTCAATCATTTTTGAATAATGATAAGGCAAGTATAAACAGGGAGTTCGTCAGTCGAGGTGTCGTTTGGCACATGAACCCCCCGTATTCTCCACACATGGGTGGACTCTGGGAGGCCTCTGTTAAATCTGCTAAGCAGCTTTTGAAGCGCACAATTGGCGAGCAAACTCTCACGTTCGAGGAGTTGGGTACCATTTTTACAAAGGTCGAAGCTGCACTTAACTCCAGGCCATTGTGCCCCATATCTGACGATCCCCACGATTTAGAGACACTCACCCCTGGACATTTCCTCATCGGACAACCGTTGGTTGATCTACCCGAATACGATTTTGAACATACTCCGACCTCACGTTTAAATCGTTGGCAACTAGTTCAACAAATATCTCAACATTTCTGGCGCAGGTGGCATATTGAATATCTCCACAATTTACAAGAGAGACAAAAATGGATCAAGGACGTCCCGAATATTCAATTAGGGGATCTTGTGTTGATCAAAGACGACAATGTCCCTCCTCTTAAATGGCGAAAGGGTCGCGTAACCAAGCTCCATCCCGGCGCCGATGGGATAATTCGCGTTGTTGAGTTAAAAACTACTTCCGGCTTATGTACTAGGTCAGTAATCAAGATATGCCCGTTACCTAAGCCTGAAAGTTATTAGTATTAAGTACATACAACAAAGTCCATAGCTTAGTGAATTAGTATTTAGTTTTTTTTTTCCTTTTCTTCTCGTTAAGCCAATCATTAGTATGTTTAGGTTCTTGTCAATAATGAACTCATGATGAGCCCATTAACTAATTTTTCTATTTTCCCATATATTGCACTCATGTTAAAGAGCTTGGTAGCTCTTTGGGGGGCGGTATGTTAGGTATATGTTTGAATTTGCTGGGTATTACCTTCTATGCACACACATTTGTTTCCTATATCCTAATCCTTTCCGTGGGTAACCACAAATAAATTCGACAACTGTCATCTCCCTTGATCGCGGACGGTGCGCATGCGAGCTCCCGGCGTAAAATCGGAATTCAACAAATCTCTTCTCGATCGCGATAGTAAATCATCATCACCGTCAACTCAAGCTTAAGAAGCTAGAAACTCATCGCTAGTGTTCGTGCAAGTGGGAGTGGAGTACCATCCCGAGATATAGCGGCAGGCGTGGAACCAGCGCGTAAATCAGGTTTGCCCACATCCTCTCCCTTTCCGAACAGTGACACTTTACATAGCGTTCTGATTATTTAAATTCCGAATTGATATGGTGCAGTGGGCACGACATTCGCCATAATTTTAGTTTCGTCCATATTCATCTTACAAGATTAATATAGATATTAATACATATAAGATAAGATTATAGTTGCAGAAATACGACCAAGAAATTACCACCGCAAAATATCAAAACTATTATTTTACATTGTATTAAACACGGTCAAAGTTTTTGTAAATCAGCACGTAATGCTACAATTGTACATTTTAATTCAATATAAATAGGCAGTTAAATATTTTTTTTAATTGTGAAGGGAAATTACCGCAAACAACTTAGTAATAAAGTTTTTGAATTCCTTTATAAAGGAACGTCACATTAGTTTGAACGTGAGGTGGGGCTTCGGTTCTAGCGTAGAGTCAAGAGTTCATGTAATTCAGGCGTAAAAGTGTAATAGCAGAGGACACTTCCAACTAAAGTGTAGTTGTATTTGGGGTTCCATTGTAGGTGTTCTAGTTATTTTTGCTTTAGCTTTTAGAGAAATCATGCTGTACGACAATAAAAAAGTTGTATCATCTAGAAGTTTTAAACCATCAACAATGATGGCTTACTTGACGCATCAGGCTATTAAAATAAAATAAAAATCATTTATTTCAGGATTAGACCCATATTTTTGTTAGTAGGTAACTTAAATTTCACTATTCTATAAAACTGTGAACAGAAACTGTGTGATTGAGGTCAAGTACGAACCCGTCGTGAATAAAAAAAAAAATGAAGGGACTATACGACTGCTGCGGCACAATCAGCACTATTTAGATGTGTGCAAGCGTATCCAGTGCCGCAGCATCACGGAATCCCACCTGTCCGCCAGTGTGCTCAGGATGGTGTTGGAGCTGCCGCACACTCGCTTCAAAATTATGTATGTTAGCATTATGTGGAAAACATATACATTAGCCTCTTAGGCACCCTTCCGGTTCAGCTTGGGTTCAGCAAGATCGGGGACAATTTTTTTATTTGTAAATGTGTGTTTTATTTATTTATTTTTAATTTGTAAATGTGTATTTACTATTTCTTTTTCATTATTATTATTATTTTTATACACGACGGGTTCGTGTATATGTCCGGAATCCCCAACACATTTGGGGGACTGCGGCTATCTTATCTCTGACAACCGGAACAGAACAATGCTATTAACATTGCTGCTTGGCGGCAGATTTAGATAAGATGGTGATAGCTAGCCAGGCGGACATTTTAAAATGCCCTACCACCAACCAATCCGAGTACTTAAACATGTACCCCGCTGGGGATCGAACCCGCGACCTCCTAATCGTAAACCCAATGTTGTTTACATTGAGCCGCGGAGGCGATTTTTGTAAACATCTACCAAAATTCTTTGTGGAAAACATGGAATTATGTTTATATCTTTTAATCAGCTACACTCACCTAAAATAATAAAGAAAGAACGCGTGAAGGAAAAAGTTAAGAAAGTTACTATATATTGATATTGAATTACTATAATAAGGGAATATTATAGTAACTACCTGCTGTTACTACTACTGTACTGTTATTTCTACTTAGTTACGTATTCTTTAAATAAAAACTTGGTTTTAAAAAGTTCTTTTGAAATTTTAATCATTTTATTTATTTATGTTTAAATAATAGCCAAGTGTTCAGTTCACAGTATTTTGACGCATATATGTGTGTTTACAATATAAGAAGAATTGTGGCTTCATTTCCGTCGTATACAGCGTTTTCTCGATCTTCCTTTTTTAGTTATAATAAATTATGGAACTGCCCGCTTGTAAAGGAGACACGCCTGTTGTGCATAGGTATTTGTGTAGGGCACACGAAACGAGTTCTTTCAGCTTATTTAATATTATAATTACGAGGGCCATTTGAGTGGAAAATCAGGCTAATGTATGCGGAAGCAGCACAATGAAGAAAAATATTTTTTTGTATTTCGACTGACTAAGTCAATGAGTGAACTGTATCCGACAAAAAAACGTGATGTTTTCCGCTTTGAAGAAAACTTATCCCTAATTTAATCTTAAGATACAAAATCTTAACAGGTTAACTGCCGCGACGCAGACACAATTGAAAATCAATTGTTTTCCGGTCACCGGTGACCGGCGTGGCGCTCAAAGGTTTAATAACAGTAAATACTAACTGATATTTAATTACGTAGACTTTTGTTAAGCACAGTTAACTTATTATTATATATAGCTGAAAATGTCGTCGAGCTGCATTGCTTAAGAAATAAAAATGAGAGCTAATAATAAATTGTAATTTTATTGTACTAATAAAATATAATTATTACACTTTCAAGATACAATGTTAAAATAAATTAATGAATTTTAATTATGTCAATTTACACTTTCTATGTCAGTATATTATACCGGATGAGTTTTTAACGTAAGGAAAAAAATAGGGCATATTAGATAAGTGAAATAGAAGGTATTGGCATAGGTAGTTTTTTTTTTTTTTCAAAACTACCCGGTCAACGCACGCGCCGTACGGCCGGAGAGTGACGGGATTCGTAGTGTTCTTGTCATGCGAAATTTATTTGGAACTCATATTGTCTTCAAGTTTTTTGTTTCAATTTCATTTAATTTAATGACGTAATTAACGACGTAACGAAGTGAAGAGAGCATCGGTGGCTCAGTGGTTAAGACGCGGTCTCCCAATTTGGGAGGTCCGGGTTCGATTCCCAGGCAGGCCATGTACCAATGAATTTTTAAATTTAATTTAATTACTTATGTGCATTTATCCGACTGCTCTTAAACGGTGAAGGAAAACATCGTGAGAAAATCAGCTGTGAAGTCCCCAACCCGCATTGGGCGAGCGTGGTGGACTCTGGCCCGTACTCCCTCGTTTATATCGGGATATAGGCCTTCCCTCGTCGTACGAGGGAAGGCCTATATCCCGAAGGCCTATATCCCGCAGTGGGATGTTTACGGGCTGAGATGATGAATGAATTATATGGAATAGGCTACAAACGCGCCGTCAAATAACACAAAGCTTTATTAAGTTACAAATAATTTAGTGACAATAATTTACAAGTACTTAGGTACCTTCCTAGGTTTATTTGCACAATGTCCCTGACACTGCGAGTGGTGCGACGAATTCGCTAACGAACGAATAAAATTAACATAAATACATTAGCAAAACTAATAGTTTTAATGGGGAGAGGGGGACGTCAGACTACTATAACTAATTTTCAAGGTTCTTCAGACAAAGAAAACTACACTTTTACCACGACCTTTTACTATAATCTTGTCTACAAGACTTCAGGGAAGGAATGACATAATAATGTATACAGATATAATGTAAACGCTAAACATGTTTGTACCTATGAGGCTGACATGAGCAATAAATGTGTGCTCCAAGCCTTGCAAAAAATTTGATTAAAAAAAAAATGACGATCTCAATTCAAAATTTAAAAAAAATTCCAAATTATTTATTTTCAGTAAAATATCAGTTTTAATAAATGAGTTGATAAGATCTCCTTGTAAGTAGGTACAGCAATACCTGTATCAGAAGACCTCACTCTTCCACAGCTATGTTATATTATTTTACTAATACGCCTCCACCTTCGACCTCATCTTCACTTAACATCAGGTGTGATTGAGGTCAAGTACGAACCCGTCTTGCTTAAAAAAAAAAAATAACTAAATAAAACAGACACTGATGTCGATTCGAATGTACATCAACTAAACTAAAACCAGTTTTAAAGTAGTAGGTTAGGTTAGTAGTAGGTAGTAGTAGGTTTTAGTTTAGTTTAATTTAGTTGGTGTACATCCGAATCGACACCAGTGTAAATTTAGTAAGAAACTTAACAATAATAATAAAAAGGTATACTTGAGTGAGAAATTGTGAGAGTTTAATTAACTGTTATGAAAGTTCAACGTGATCGCATGTATGTGCATGTTTGAGTGTGTATGTCTGTGTATATATGTGTGTGTGTGCGTTGTGTGTGTGAGTGTGTGTATGAGTACATTTGTATGTAAAAATAGGTGTGTTTATTAATAATGGTCTAAAGATTTAGTGTAGTCTAAATGTTTATTATGGAAGTGTGCATTTATATTTATATATTATATATCTATCTATATATATAGATAGAACGCTACCTCATCCTAAGATCAAGATACTATATGAATGCGGGGTAAACGGGAAAAGATGAGTGAGTTGACTTAAACTCCATCGGATGGAGAAGTTTCTCTGTGTTTTCGTATGTGAGAGTCTTTTGCCAGTTCAACTGTATTTTTTATATTGTATTATTACGCCTTATAATAATAATAAAACTATACATTTTAATAGACCGGACATATCAATACTTAACAAACGCCAGAAAACAGGACATCTGATAGAGATTGTAGTATGAAATACGCATAATCTGCAACACAGGCACACCGAAAAGATGGCTAAGTACATGGATCTCCAAATTGAAGTGAAAACTCAGTGGAAGGTCGATACAGTCAAAATCATCCCAATTATCATTTCTACCACCGGCGTAATACCCAAGACACATCACACCAGCATCAACACACTAGACATTCATCCATCCATAGACACACTACTACAGAAAGCAACAATCTTAAACACATGCAGACTAGTAAGGAAATTCCTCTCATTAAATTGACATAACGTAGACTTATGCACTTGGCTTAGGCCTGTGCAAAATTTTACCTCTTTGGAGAGATTACATACATACATAATGTCACGCCTGTTTCCCGTAGGGGTAGGCAGAGACCACAGACTTCCACTTGCTACGATCCTGACACACCTCTTCTGCTTCCTTCACCCTCATAAGGTTGTTCATACATGCTCGTTGGTTTAGGGTACTCTTGACTTGGCCTTTCCGTGGTCTTCCCCTACCAACACTACCATCCACATTCGCTTTGTATATCTCTTTCGTAAGTTTTCCATCATTCATCCTCTCCACATGTCCAAACTATCTCAGCATACCTTTTTCAATCTTTGTCAAGCACTACGTCTTCATTCACACTGCTTAACTCCCTAATTACACTATTCCTGATTCTATCTTTCAAAGTTACCCCATTCATACTCTCAATGATCTCATTTCCACTGCATTTATTCTACTTTCATTCTTCTTTTGCCCTACCCAGCATTCACTCCCGTAAGTCAGTGTTGGAACCAACACCCCGCCAGACGAGCTTTTTTGGACACAGTCTGGCTCATTTTTTGGAGAGATTAAACTGATATAAACTACAAGAATAATAATAAACATTTATTCTTTTAGGATAGATTAGATTAGATTAGATTTATTTAGTTCACTTTTACAATATTAAGTCACACATACAGTTCCGTAAATTTATGATTTTTAAAGTAAAAGTGATTGTCAAACATAAAACAATAACTATACACATACATTACATTACTAGATTATTTGTTAAGTCACAAAATGAACAAAATAAGATAGAAATTTAGCAATTTAGATATGTATGTGAATGGCTTTATGCACTTTGTAGTCTCTCACAACCCTAACCAATTTGGTGTGTGTGACTCTCTCTCTCCCCTGCTCTGCAGCCCACTGTCAGGCCCGGATTTAAAAACCCAGCGCCCCTAGGCTCTAGGAGACCAATCACGCTATTTTACAACGGGTTTACCTTTCGAACGGAACGTTTTTGGTTTTGGTTTAGTTTTAGTTTAGCTGAAGTAAAAAATGGTATCGCGCTATTTTTTGTGGACTATTATATAAGTTGACGTTAGCAAAGTAAAACCAAACCCAAAATGTTTAGAGCTAACCACGAAATTAAAAAAAAACTTGCTTAATTTCTGTTCAAATGATTAGCGCGATACGAAATGCGCTTGACGTAACGTTTTTGGTTATGGTTTAGCTTTGGTATATTATCGTTCGTTAACGGAGAGGCAAGAACGCTATCCGTCCAGTGGTGGGTACCAGTAATCTTAATTTGATTTATTTTTAAATACAGAATAAATCTAAACAATCGCTGCCTGCACTCGAGAAGCTTATAAGCTAATTATAATTAATACCTAAATAATAGATGTGTATAAAATTTAAAACTTATTTAATTATACCATAAGTACACAAAGAATTATGTACGTATTTACAGAAACTAAATAGTAAATACACATTTACAAATTAAAAAATAATAAATATATAAAACAAACATTTACAAATAAAAACTTGGTCAAAGATCTATGAGGGGATTATTGTCCAGAATTCACGATTAAAAAAAGGGTCCGTTTAATAATATGAATTTCTCGGAAAATATTTTGTTTTTCTTTTATTTTATATGGTTAACTGGATTCGCGTTTGACCACAATTGACCATTGAATTGAATTGACAATCGACAATTGACCACAATTGTAAATA